>JAWPGT010000016.1:0-589234 GCA_034638255.1 Coprinus comatus
TCTGTAAGGGCGACTCACGTCGGCGACGAACGGCCCGACAACTAGCGAGGAATCCAAAGTTATATTTGATCGGAAACATATTACAGAGCAGATACAACATACCTAGCGAGGAATCCAAAGAGAAAGAGTTGGGGATTCACTCGCACAGGCTACACGCAATATATACTACTATACAAACAGAGACGCCAGCTATTGTCCAGAGGGATGTCGTAACATGGACAATGGGAACAATGGGGGACAGGTCACGTGAGGGGGCAAGTCATGAAAGTGCGAAGTCAGGAGGTGTTCCAATGGAAGTCGGAACATCGGAGGGTCGGTCGGTAGTCGGTGTGTCGGTGTAAGGGTCGGTGAGGACGGTCCCCTTACATCTACCCCCCCTTCTAGGGTGCAGCGTCCCGATGTACTTGTGAACTGAGTGCGAGGTCGGAAAGGAATGGAGTCGAAGGCCGTGGAACGGATAAGTCGAGGTGCAGTGGGGTTTTTGCGATAGAACTCGGTGATTTTTTCGGGGGCATGGACGTCGGCTGCGAGTTCCCAAGAGTTCTCTTCCATGCTGAAGTCTTGCCACTTGATCAGAAATCTGAGTTTACCTCGTTGCACTTTACTGTCCAATATTTCTTCTACTTCCCATTCCTCTTCATTGTCCACCAGTATTGGCATCGGTATTTTTGTCGGCTTCCGACCAGGGATTGGGTCTTCGGGAGCTGGAGTGAGTTTAACCACATTGAACACCGGGTGCAGGCGCGACAACCTTCGGGGAAGCTTGAGCCGATATGCCCCAGGCCCAACCTTGCAGTTGACGGCGAAAGGACCTAACTGTGTGTGCTCAAACTTCTTTGAAGGCCGACTCGTTGCGATGTCCAATGCGTCAAGGTAAACCATGTCACCCGTCTTGAGCTCGGGGGCAGGGGTCCGACGTCGATCGTAGTACTTTGCCATATCGTCCTTTGCCTTCACCAGTGCCGATTTTGCTTCTTCTAGTGCCGACTCCATCCGGGTTTTGAACTCATTGACCGTTTCGAGTCGGGAGGGGTGTTGTCGGGGTTCGAAGCCCATGCGAGGGTCGCGGCCAGTGTCTAACACAAAGGGCGATTGGTGGGTCGCAGCATGAACGTGATTGTTGTGTTGGAATTCGGCGAGCGGGAGAAGGTCATACCAATCATTCTGTCGCTGGTTAACAAAGACTCGGATATACTGGTCGAGTTCTTGGTTAACTCGTTCAGTTTGACCGTCGGCTTGCGGGTGCCAAGCTGTAGTCGCAGCGACCTTGATGCCTAAGAGTCGGTACAACTCGCGGGTGAATTCCGACACAAACTGCGGGCCTCGGTCGGAGACAACACGTTGAGGTAGGCCGTGGAGCTTCCAGATGTTGTGGAGGAAGAGTCGGGCGACACCTTCGGCAGTGCAAGTCGTGTGGGTCGGCAGGAAATGAACTCGTTTTGATACTGAATCGACGACTGTGAACACCGCGTCATAACCGTTGGACTCTGGGAGTTCGACGACAAAGTCAATGCTGATAGTGTCCCAGCGGGCATCGGGGATGGGAAGTGGGTGAAGTTCGCCGACTGGTCGGTGTCGGTGGGGCTTTGTCCGTAAGCACAAGTCACAAGTAGAGGCATACTGACCGATGTAACGAGACATAGAAGGCCACCAGTAGTTCCGACCCACGAGTTCGAGGGTCTTCCAGCGTCCTGCATGTCCGCTGACTTTGGAATCATGGTGTTGGGCCACGATGCGACGTCTAAGGTCAGGGATGTTAGGGACGTAGATTTTACCTCGATGAAGTAGCAACCCATTATCCTCCGACCATTCGGAACTCTTAACTGATTTTGACTTTGACAACTTCAACTCCCGCGCTGCCTTCGCCACTGCCTCCTCTTGTTCACCATCCCGATTACCACGTCTGATCTCTCGCAACACATCCTGCTCTTCTCCGACCAAAACAACACCTTCCAGGGCTCGAACAGCGAATAGCGATGGAGGGAGGAGGGTGAGGTTGTCATTATCGTCCTTGCCAGTTCCGTGGTCGGCCCGTCGGGAGAGTGCATCGGGTTTGCCCATGGATCGGCCTGGTCGGTGATGAAGTGAGAAGTTGAACCGGGACAGGTAGAGGGACCAGCGGGCTTGTCGGCGGTTGAGTTTCTTCGCAGTCATGAAGTACTCGAGGTTCTTGTGGTCCGTCCAGATTTCTACCTTGTGTTCACTGCCCTCCAGGAAGTGCCTCCACTCTTCGAGTGATCGGATGATAGCCAACATCTCTTTGTCATGGATCTCATAATTGCGTTCGACTGGTGACAGCGATTTTGAGTAGAATGCGATGGGGTGCCACTTGTTGTCTTCCGATGCAAGCTGCGACAAGACAGCTCCAGTTGCAAAGTCGGAGCTGTCGGCCTCTACTCGGTAAGGTGCGGTGTCGTCGGGAGAAGATAAGATCGGTGCTGATGTAATGGCTGTCTTCAGAGCATCGAAGGCTTCCTGCTGTTCAGTACCCCAGTTCCAAGGTGTACTGGACTTGGTTAGATCGAAGAGCGGCCGACCGATGTGTGAAAAATCCCGAATAAAACGTCGGTAGAAATTGGCAAACCCAAGGAAAGACTGAACTTCCATCTTGTTTTTCGGAATCGGCCAGTCACGAACTCCTGCAACCTTCACTGGATCCATCTCTACACAGTTCTCCGAAATGATCAGCCCCAAGTATTCTATCTTCTGCTTCTCAAACTCGCATTTTTCGGGTCGGAGGTACAGCTTGTGTTCCTTGAGTACCTCCATCACACGTCGGATCGCCTTCCGATGTTCCTCCAGGGTTTTCGAAAAGATCAGGATGTCGTCGAGGTAGACGATAACAATTCCTTCCATGATAAGGTCATGGAAGATGTCGTTCATCACTGTCTGGAAGGTCGCTGGGCTGTTAGTCATGCCGAAAAACATCACCAGAGGTTCGAAGAGCCCCCGATTCGTTCGGAAAGCGGCCTTCCACTCGTCGCCAGGCTTGATACGGATGTTGTTGAAGCCCCATCGGATGTCAAGTTTGGTGAAGTATTTTGCGCCCCGCAGTTTCGAAACGATTTCGGAGATGAGTGGGATGGGGTACTTGTTCTTCACTGTGATGGCGTTGAGGTTCCGATAGTCTTGTACCAACCGAAGCGAACCGTCCTTCTTTTTAATGAAAAAAACGGGGGCTGCCATCGGCGACTTTGAGGGGCGAATCCTTCCCGAAGCAAGGTTCTCTTGGAGGAACTCGTCAAGTGCGGCTTGTTCTTTCGGTGAAATCGGGTAGACCTTGGTGGTTTTGGCAGTTTCACCAGGGACGAGTTCAACAGCGTGATCCCAAGGCCGATTTTCGGGGAGCTCTTGGAAAGCAGCCTCAGAGAAAACAGTTTCGAAGTCGTGTAGGTAGTTGGGAATATGAGCCTTGAAGCCGAGGTTGGCAGTTGCGGTATTCTTCCGATGCGCTTCGGCAAGTTGTTGCGATAGAGTACCAGTTGCTGAAATCTGTTCCGAAACCGAAAGAACCAATGAGCGAGGGATGGCAGCAAAAATCCGATCTCCTTCCTCCAATTCTGACCAACTAACTCCTTCTTCCGACTCTTCATCCTCTTCTTCATTCACCTCTTCCACAAGCACTGGAAAGGGTCCTGAAGTGCAGACCCTTAGCACTTTCTCCTGGAACTTCTTCTCTTCCTTGTATTCCTGTCGGCAACCTTCGCAAGTCCTCGG
Source organism: Coprinus comatus (assembly GCA_034638255.1). Classification (NCBI taxonomy): domain Eukaryota; kingdom Fungi; phylum Basidiomycota; class Agaricomycetes; order Agaricales; family Agaricaceae; genus Coprinus; species Coprinus comatus. The sequence continues at coordinate 3,718 of JAWPGT010000016.1, forward strand.
ACACCTCGACATTTTGACTTCCTTTGTTACCCAATCGACTTCGGGGTTGTGTGCGCGGAGCCAAGTATAGCCAAGTATAACGGACTCCTTTCCGAGGCCGGTGACAGCGAAGACTGCACGTTCGGAATGATTCTTGTATCGGAGAACCATATCGACCACTTCGGCGATTTCTCCAGCTTCATTCGGGGTGCCGTCAACATTGAAGACAGGGATTGGGTGTGATAGACAGCGGGTGGTGAGCTTATGTTGACGAGCGAAGTCCCGATCGATGAAGATACCAGTGGCACCAGAGTCTACGAGTGCTTCTGATGAAAATCTGACTCCAGTGTCGGTGGTTTCAAGGTCGATCGGCAGTTTCAGGGCGTTGGCGGGGGCGGTGGATGAAATGACATACCGGGTCGGGAGGTAACGACGTTCCCAGTGAGGTCGGCGGGGTTTGGACACGGCTATAGGTTTGGGTGTAGGTGGGGAAATAGTAGTTTCGTTTATTTCTTCTACGGGTAGTACAGCAAACCTATTAACACTAGACAATCGGGGCGTGGCCTCCACCGATTGAGTTACCGAAAATCCTGCATATCTGTTTCCACCGACCCTTCCGACTGTCTTCCGACGTTGGCAACATCTTTCTCTGCCAACAGGTTCATCAGCAACTCATCCTTCTCTTCCAACGTCATAAGCCGGACATCAAAGTGTCGGGGGCACTCTGCCTTGATGTGTCCAGGCTGCTTACATCGATAGCAGGTGGAAGGGGTCAGGTTACGAAGTTTGGACGTGTCAATGTCCATCGGAGTCGGGTTCCCAGGCGTCGGCATTACATGGGCGAATGTCGGTAGGGGAATCAGGGGAGCTGGATGGGGTGGGGGTTTTGGGAAGGAGTGAAAAACGGGTCTGGGAGCTGGCGGTGGTACCGGGCGATGATTTGCCTTGAATGCAACATTGGCAAGTCGGGAAGCTTCGAAGCGGGTGGCTGCACGATACCAGCCGTCGGGATCGGAGTCGGAGGGTCGGCCCAGTGTCATAGTGGCAATGGAGTCGGCCAAGTTGGTGCGAAGACCTCGACGAAACTTGATGACAGTGACCTTCCGGTCGGTGTACCCGGATGCTGAAATGAGTGCTTTGAAGGTGTCCAGGTAATCCTCCAATGTCCGATCCTTCTGGAAGTAAGTATCTCCTTCCAATGTGATAACCGCTTCCGACTCAGCGTCAATTGGCAAGAAGCGAGCCTTGAACTGGGTTTTGAAGTCCTCCCAATCCTCAAAAGGCAAGTTTCCGACTTGTGATTCCAGCCGAAATATCTCTTCCGTCCATGTAGCAGCCCGACCGCTCCTCATGTAGGACATGGCCCAGAGCATCTTTTCCTCGTCCGACTGGAATTCACCCGAAAGTCGGATGTACAGGTTGCAGGCATTGAGGAAGGCCTGGCCTGTCTTGCGGTCACCATCGTAATCGGGTGGCGTAGCGACTCGTCCTCGGAATGTCCGTGGATGTTCGGGGGGAGATGGAGGAGCTGGTGTCGTGGGGGCAGCAGGTGAAGGGGTGGTCTGAGAGGCCGAAACGAGTGTGGAGAGTTGGGTGGTGATGGTGGCAAGTACATTGGCAGTGGTGGCGGAAGTGGATTCGGTAGCTTCTACTCGCTGCCGTAGAGCATCAAGCGATGCCCGAAGCTCGTGGAATGTGCCTTCAACGATTTCATTCCAAGTCGGCTGGGGCGGTGCTGGATCGGTCATGGTTTAGCGAGTGAGGGATAGAGGGGTGCGTCGGTGGGAAGTCTTCTGTTGTGGCAAACAGGGCTCTTCTGTCCAGCGATGCTGGCCTCTTGAAGAACTCTTTCTTCTGTAAGGGCGACTCACGTCGGCGACGAACGGCCCGACAACTAGCGAGGAATCCAAAGTTATATTTGATCGGAAACATATTACAGAGCAGATACAACATACCTAGCGAGGAATCCAAAGAGAAAGAGTTGGGGATTCACTCGCACAGGCTACACGCAATATATACTACTATACAAACAGAGACGCCAGCTATTGTCCAGAGGGATGTCGTAACATGGACAATGGGAACAATGGGGGACAGGTCACGTGAGGGGGCAAGTCATGAAAGTGCGAAGTCAGGAGGTGTTCCGATGGAAGTCGGAACATCGGAGGGTCGGTCGGTAGTCGGTGTGTCGGTGTAAGGGTCGGTGAGGACGGTCCCCTTATACGTTCCAATGAGTATAAAATAATAATTAATTCATATCTCCCACGCATTTTTAGCTTACATAATGGGACTTTGGAAACCAATAGGCAATGGATTAGGCTATCTACAATTAAATTTACAAGTGAGTAGACTATGTAGTTCCTGAGATATAAAGCAATCTTGGCAGTACTTCAAAACATTGGAACGGTTTTGTCCCTTACTGTATATTCGCGAACCCCTTGAAAAAATTCAAGCTTTTCTTCAAGATGCCAATGAACGTATGGAACAGATCATTCAGGACACTGAAGAGGGTGTAAAAATCTTTGTCTATTTTTCGTCACTATACATCCACGAAGTTTTGATATGCTACTGGTACTACCAGCATCAATCATTTTCCAGTATAAAGACAAATGATTACAGTGAAGCATCTGACTTCGTCAGATGCGCTTTCTTGTAGAAGAGTCACGTGTCTCAAACAGCTCAGTCGCGTCTCACTTTAATTTTAATTCATCTACTACCATACGTCCTCGTTCTCACATCTGTGAATTTAATTTTCTCGCTAACTAATTCCTAAAACCCACCACCTCCCCTTACAACCACCAGATACGTTGACGGGTGAGCCTTCATGCTCATCCAATCGACGTGCCGCCTGGATACCAACAGCCTTATATTTTTCCTCCCTTTTTCTCCTACTCAAATTTGCTCGGAAAAATGTAATGGCCTCGGTTCCCCTCACCCACATTGTAGGTGGTTGTTCATTCGTTACTACACACACAGAGACAATATTATTATACCCTTTTGATCGATTATCTGACTCGCCGAACAAGAGTGCAATTCCTATTTTCTCACAATCTCAAATGCCCTATTTTCGTGGGCATCTTCAAGAGCATCTCGATTTACGAAGGTTTAGTCCCGTTACGATTTAGTCATGGGTGGAGGGGAGAGGACAACATTATTCAAGGAGAGAATGTCCGTTTACGTGGGGGGTATTATTGGTTTGATGAAGAGAGTGGTCGTTCTATCACTTTGGAAAATTCCACAACCTTCCTCGTGTTAGATTTGATCCCGTACGCAAGTGATTGAACTAAGTATATTTTCGACTTGCATTCTGTATTCCTGTAACTCCTGCTTACGTGGAGAGCACTGGAGATGCTATGTCAAGGAAAATTACACAGCTGCATACGTGATTAAAACTCCCATTTCAATACATGGTCAGGCTTCGGCTCCCAAGCCAAACTCCCTTCCGCAACTGTTAAATCCACCCCTCCATATTTATGCTAGTCATCAATGGGCAGGGAAGAGTCTAGTACCAAGCTCTGCTAACGGCGAACGTCAGTGATCTGTTCTTGACGGATCACAATGAAACAGAGTTTCTTGACTTGACGGGATGTTAAATCTACTTTATTATTTTAAACAAAATTTATCAATATCTAGACCTCTCTCGCATTTTTGCAAGTCTAATACTGAAATTGGTCTTCGGAAATCCCATTAAAGTTTCCCCAATTACAGTCTCAATATGAAGTTCATCGATGTGACTTTCCTTGCAGGCTATTGGTCCACACACCAGGTCTTTCAAAGAAGGCATTCGGAGGCATGTTCTCACCCATCCCTCCTATTTGACAAAGCAAAGTTTCAACGATGAGAATGGCTCTGAGTGTAGGATATAACTCACCAGTACTTCACCATTTCTACATCTCATGTCATTTGATGTGATATGGACCCAGAATTGGAGATCTTCTAAATACTGGCATAACACTACATTATCTAGCTGATCCTGGGCCAACGGTCGAGACCAAATTGTGGGTTTATCTGCACCAATTTTGAGATATCTCAGACTGCGTGAGTGACATGGGATTAATGATGATAGAATAGATTATGAGAATAATAAACTTGAGTTAAATACACAGAGTATTCTAGATGTGTACGACAGGACTGAAGTCCGAAAGTAAAAGAAAGATAAAGTGAATATACGAACATGAGACATAATTAAAGGCATACCTGAAGTCCGAAAGTAAAAGAAAGATGGACTTCAGGAGCATCAGGAAATCGCGCATTTGCTTGGGTCTACCTTAGGGTTGCTTAGACTACTTGTTGTACTTGTACATCCTTGGTGAAAAATGTCCCAAGGTACTCTGAGGAGCTTTTTAGTTCCAAGTTAGGTCAAGGATAGAACCAAGTAAATCCTCAAGCTTTACTTGCTCACGAAAAATGTTAAACTTTAGTTTACATTATTAACACTATTTGTTTTTGTTCTGATCAATGATTATTGATCATCACATATGTTTTGAAACTTTTGATGTTATCAAATTTGGACTTTGCAAAAAAAGCGGATGAGTGTGACATCCTACTCTCCTTGTCACACATCACTCACTCCACGTCACATCCCAATGGCAACAATCTCACGAGATCATAATACCTCTGCCACATCATTACATCCCTATTCACTCAATTCCTAACAAAATCTCACGTTTTTAGGCTCTCTAGAATCGTCTCACCGTTTTGCTTCGAATGACGGCGGTTACGCGTCGCGTGGTTTAGTACTTGTACTATAACAGCCACTTTATTGAACAAGGTAAGCATACAATGTTTTTGGTCTGTTGTACTCATTTCATCACGCTTTGGCACGCGTCTTGGCTCTTTGGAACCGGCTCTTTTTTCCGCTTCGAACAAGCCTAGCCACACGTGCTATGGTTTAATTCTCATGGTATGGCATGAATAATATTGGTATGTCATCACTCTGTAGTATCCTGAGGCTGTCTCACTCATTTCTTCACATAGAGACATTTACCTAGGCTCGTTTAGACCATTTGTAACTCCTCCATGACTGACCGAAGTTGATTGCGCTGTGGGGAAGGATTGGAGGTGTAGTGAGCAATACTCTGGTACTAGGTCCCAGGTGAGTCACTCTAACTAAATATGTAATATTTCGCTTGATACATGTTTAATTCTTATGATTTTAGGCTCATTACAACCGTCTTGACGACACCGTCCGAACAGTGCCATCCGCACTCCGCACCACCCAAAACTCCGGTGCCGACACACTCCTCTCTGGTGAGTTACCATATATGTTCCTCCCCAACTAAATATTTAATATGTCACTCAATATCTATGCACTCCTTTTGTATCTAGGCTCATTAAAATCACCTAAATGACGCCGTTCGAACGATACCATTTACACTGCACACTGTCCAAAACCCCTGTGCCGACATGCACATCTCTGGTAAGTTACCACATATGTTCCTCCCCAACGAAATAACTGATATATCATTCAATATCTGTGCACTCCTCCTGTACTTAGGTTCGTTAAAACCGTCTAAACGGCGTTGTTACAACGATACTATCCGCACCATGTACCCCTCAAAACTCATGTACCGACATGCAGATCTTTGGTAAGTTACTATATATATATTACTCTCCAACTAAATAACTAATAACTCGCCCATTTCTTATTCAATCCTTTTGTGTTTAGGCTCGTTATAACCACATTAACCGCCCCTTTCCAATGCTGGTACTCGCACGCCGTACAGTCGAGTATCATGCTTCGTGTGATGTGATCTTTGTAACACATCATCCAAGGTTCGCTTTTTCTCTCCATTTTATGTTAATAATTACTTATTTCACTATTACAGTCTCTATGCTGATACAAAGGTATAAGAATGTATTAATACTGTAGACTAAGTTAGTATATCACATGTATTATTACAACTTCAATGATATTTTTTTTATTGTCCTTATTCCCTTACTTGGTGTGACCTTGAGAGTACTTGAATTATCCCGAAAATGCAAATAAAATCCTGTAAAATATAATTACAAGGTAGAAAAGTAACTTTTATGTGCTGTCCAAGTACGTTCAAAGCTATTCAAGTACACCCAAGTTAGAGGGACCTACTTGGAGCTCCTTGGGACAAATTTTCCAAGGAACTCCAAGGATAATTTTACTCTTCTTTGAATTCTATTGGGGTGTACTTGGAGCTCCTTGGATGCCTTTCTAAGTAACTTCAAGTACCTCCAAGGACATGCGCGAAATCCTGATGGACAGAGAAAAGAAGGTTTAAATACCCTATAATATATGCACCTGTTTACTCCCTAAGATCATAGCCTATAACATGTTCCTGTCTCCGCAATTCTGGACCGCCATCTAGTCCACCGTTCACACATCGATCTGCCTAAACCTTCAACAGGGATGACCGAATTGAAGAATGTCCCGAGAATATGAAGTGAATCATCCAATGGATACACAGGTAGGATTGTCAATTTTATGAGACCAGAGTACGAGGAGAGATATTTAAGGATGCATCCCTTGATCCTTCAATTTAGCCTTGGGTTATACAATCAGTATAACATGGTTGCACAATGAATTCCAGACATAGCAGTGACGATTCTGTCAGTTGGAAGAAGCGAATAAACAACCGAGGAAAGAAAAGAAGAACGAAACTTAAATACGAAAAGGAATTGCCGAGAGCCTTTGATGAATAACAGAGATAAATATAGTATAGTTATGACAAGACAGTACCTGCAGGTAACTTGCATCCCATGGGCACCATTCATGAGATGGTTTGTATTATGTAAGGACCGATGTATGTGACTACCCGCTCGATAATTTCGTTTGGCAGTTGATCAACGTATTGTTGTCCCATGAGAGAGCGGATTAACGGTGATCGATTTGTAGTTTCATATGGCTTTTTTCGTTCGAACGCGTGCATCATATGGTATATCATCATCTATGTCTGGGCCCACTCAGAAAAAAAAAGAATTGTACGGCATGTAAACGGATAAGTACTCACATTTTGGGTTCTCCTCAAGTCCATGACGCCACCTACCTTTTAAGTAACATATAGTTTATTTTTATCACAGCTTATCCACTAGCACTCACGTTCATGGGAGACCAGACGTCCGTGGTTGGGCATGATTCTGTAGAAACACATCGACCGTTGGTTGCGAGTTGACCAAATGTTAGAGACAGAATGTCGACGATCTAGTACATGAACCACAAGTAGAGTCGCATGTTACAGGAAGCCTTCTCAGTTTTTAATGTTTACTGTATCGACGGCTGACGATTAAATGAAACCTCAAATAGGTAACATTGAAAATAAAAGTAGCCAGGTATCATCACGGCAAACACTTCACCTGTAGTAGTCTAATATCTGAACATCTTCTCTTTCACTACAAGCCACATACTGAAATTAGCATTATAAAATGACTGCATAATTTCCATCACAAACGCTTGAATCTGAGGGTCCGGGTCTTCCCCGATTACAGTCTCCTTATGAAGTTCATTAATGGTGCTTTCCTTGCAAGTTATTGGTCTACATGTCACCGTTCTCAGGCTGGAAATTCGGAGGCATGTTCTCAACCAGCCTTCCTATATTTACAGAGGAAAACGTTAGGTGATTCTGAGAATGGTTACATTGATAACGTACCACGACTTCAGCATTTTTAGATCGCGCGTCATTTAATGTGATATGAACCCAGAAGTGCAGATCTTCCAGATAACGACATAATGCCACATTATTCAACTGCTCTTGCATCAGGGGCCGAGACCAAATGGTTGGTTTATCCACACCAACTTCAAGATATTTCAGAGTGCACGAATGTCGTGGGATAATGGAAGTGAAAAAGGTGTTAAGAATGGCGGGTGAATCATCTGATGGGTGGACAGGTAGGACAGTCAATTTCATGAGTCCAGAGTATGACGATAGATATTTGAGGACGTTGGGAGGATGGATGATGTCAATCGATATTTCCTTCAGATATATTCTATTACCGTGGAAAGAACCAAGTAGTTTGTCGAGTACGGCAGGAGCGGAAGGATCTAGGTTGTACTCCAATTTGAGCGTCTCTAAGTTATGTAGTTTATGGACTACTTCATCCACATCATCTCTAGTGACCACCACAGACCGCAGTTCTAAGGACCTGAGATTGAGATTTCCAGAGTTGAGGGGAAACATTTCTTTAAATGTGAGCGGTGGATGGAATTCTGTGCTGTGATGATATGCACCAGTCACCTCGAAGGAGAATCCTCTCAGCTGTGGACACCTTTCCACAAGTTTAGAGATTTCGGTCATAAATGTAGGGGTCGGTTTGGCAATGTTGTCCCATATGATCTTGAATTTATGTAGATTGCGAAGGGGTTCGAGGGAGATTTCGACGGTCGACATTCCACCAATGTAGATGGATAAATCCTTCAGGGTCGCGCAGGAGGCAAACAACGCCACAGTTTTATTTATCTGAGCTTGGGAATAAGCTGGGCCGGCGAAATATCTCCACCTAGCATAAGTGAGAACACGCACCACGTAAAAAGTAAAAATATTCACTCAATAGTAGAAAGCTTTAACATGACTGGAAACAACGCAACCATCAGGTCGAATCGGGGTTGTTGCCTAGACGGTTCCGTCATAGGGTTTGTGGAATTAAAGGACAAGAGCCGTGTATGGGAGAATATTGGGTTCAGTTCGAGGGGCTGCGCGGAAAGCATCTCTTCGCAATGCTCTTTTGTGGGAAAGAGGTGTGTTGTTACTTTGATGGAGTAGAACGTGATTGGTGAGACGATGTTGCAAAATCTTCGGGACAAAAACCGCATTCCTCTTTGATCTTTCAACTCACCCTTCGTTTTGCATTAATAGGGCATGTTTTTGTGTTGAATTCCAAACGGTACCTGGAGGTCGCTTGTGTCCCATCCACGCCATTCATGAGACTGTTTGTAGGGACCGACATATCTGACTACCCGTTCGATGATTTCGCTTGGTAGCAGATCAAAGTATGTTGGTACCATTGGAGAGTGGATTAAGTGTGATCGATTCGTAAATTGTTTTTCTGAGCCAAAAGTTCCCGATTTGGTGAGCGTTGGGCATATGGCTCTTTTCGTTTCGAGCACTCATACCATCTATATTTGTATCCGCTAAGAAACAGGAAAGAACCGTCAAATGTACAGGAAGATGACTTAACCGGATGATCAAAGGTCTCAAACTGATTTGGCTCCGTATATCAATAATCAATGTAGTTGAATGAAGTCTATCATAAATCTATAATCAGATAGTCGAGTGTCACATTTATACTACGACGTTCGATTCCAATTTCCAAGACTATTGCATATATCCTAAGAAAGGATTTTATATTTTGCAACCACGGGTTCTAGCTTGGTGAGAAGGCATCTGATGGTGTACAATGTGTGTATCATAATGCCGTATCTGATAAATAACCTAACTCAATAAGAATCAGGCATTCATTTTGTTGACAATTGACACTCCGTGAAATCAGCTAATTTACAATTTTATAATGGGAAGACTTCCTAAGTAGATTTCACAACTCGTCAAGTCAAGCAAGTCTATTTCAAATTCATATTACCGGTAGCATTGGAGTTTGGCACCGGATTCCTTCCTGATGACCTATGGCAGTCACCAGAGTGAATGTTGAGGGGTGGATTTAAAAGTTTTGGAAGAGAAATTGACTCGGGGACTGGGACCCATGATGGGGAGGTTTGGGTTTGAGTTACATGCGTTTCAATGTGATGTTCCGATCCATCCAAGCCGTGGATGTCACTAATGATCTTTAAAGTTATTCGGCCCGAGTTGCGTGCAGTATCCTCTTTCATTGCCCGGGAAGTAAGTTCCATAGCTGTTCCTAGCAACTGTTGCAGATTGGTACCTTCCATTGAGTTGTTTACAATGATTTTGTGATGTATTACAACTAGGATATTGAGCCTTGTGGGACTGCGTTGGAAGAACGGATAACACCAGTTTTCAGCTAATGATACCAATTCCTTGGCCATGAAGGATGACATAGACATATCTCTGGCCCTTTTTGGTAGGTCTGTTTCAACCTCAACCTCGATTTCTCTACATGACTCGGAGAGTAGTTTTGGGATCTGAGTCATGATGGTGCTACTGTTGGTAGTAGAACCTGCATAACAAGGGAAGATGTCAGCCTCAACAAGTTAAGTATTTACTATTCATAATATTCTCACCTCCTTTGTATATTAAATGCAATTTCTCTAACCCCGCACCATAGTGCCTAAGCAACTCCCCTACCAAGCTATTGTCTTCCTTGTCCTGGCAGGTTATATCCAATCTCCGAAGATTTGGGAAGAGGTTCATTACTGAAGGTGAAGTAGGGAATTGTTTTCGGTACCTCAATTTCATTGGGGGACAGCTCCGCTGTAGCTGTGCAACTGCACTTAGAGTTATCCTACCCTGTAAATCGAGGCAATGAACACCAGTCAACTGATCCTTGATTTGTATTTCTGTGAACAGAAACAAATCTTTCATTGGTATACATTCCTCCCCGAGAATTACAGAGTTTAAACACTGTCCACAAAGCAGCAAAAGTCCGACTGGGAAAAGCCCTTTCCTAATCTCTATCCTCCTTATATTTCCAAGACTCCGAAATGTCCGAGCAATGCACTGCATCTCATTTTGTGATACATTCCACTTAATTTGTCCATCGACATCGTAAACAAGAGTCTCCAGGTTTGTTAGACATTGAATAAATTCCCAAAGCATGGTAGGAATGTAGCATGGCGAAGAAAACGATGGGCCAGTGGGATCTGTTATGACGTGGAGCGATTTCAATTCTGATTGGACATTGTGTGGTCTGGTGTAGAATTCATTTATTACAGTGGGGTCCATGCGCACGGTAGCCAAGGAAAACAAACGCGTCTGGAATAGTTGTCTCCACGGTCGCGATATCAAAGCACCTTGACAGAGACATTCTCTGTCATCTGGTAACTTTAACGTTGACACCAAATAAAGCAATAGCTGCCAAACTGGAAGTAGATGACATGGTGATCCAGGAGGGGTGTTGAAGGTAGGAAAGATTGAATATAAAAGCCTGTCGGTGAAAGTAGAACGTAGTGTTTGACAACTCACCAAAAGTTGAACCACTGGTGTTTATTTCAGGATCGACGTTTCCCTGTCGTGGAATCAGGCTTCCCAATCCGTTCCTAAGTTCTTGCATTATTCTTTCTCGAGAAGGTAGTTTGTAAGGATTGACGTATTTGACTACCTGCTCGATGATTTCGCTTTTTAGTTGATTAAAGTATCATTACGCCATCGTAGAGCAGATTAACGGTGATCAATTTGTACTTTGTTTTTCTGAGCCTAAAGTTTCAGATTCGGTGGGCGGGGGCATATGACTCTGTTTTTTTTCTTTCTTCTTGCTCGAACGTGTGTATCATATCACCACCTATATTTTGGTTTTCTCAGAAATAAGAAGAATTGTACAGAATGTGAACGGATACTCACTACATTTTGGGTTCTCCTGAAGTCCATGGACCATGAGGTCATCAATATCCTATTTTTATCGCGGCTTATCCCACCAGTTGCACCAGCACTCACTTCGTCTTCCCTACTTATCATGTTATTCCCAACTGGATTACCTTCGAAAACCAATAGGTGGTTTAAATAATCCCACCATCGCATTAACTTTGTTCCTTTTCAAAAATAAAAGTTTGCTTATATGTAGAGAGTCCCAGGAATGCAATGAACATGTATCAACTCAGACTTCTCTTCTCAGTCTTCCTCCTTGCCCCCGTAACTCTGGCCGTCCAGTTTCACCCACTGAAAGAACGACCAGGATTAATTGATAACGGAACCTTTGGTCCTGAAGTCGAAGTTGTCCACCTTTTCCGGGGTGATGCACCAGTAGGAATCGCGATCAGTAAAACAGGTCGTGCATTCGCTACTTTCAGCAGGTGAGTAAAATTATGGATAATGTTAAATAAAAAAGAACTAAAAAGCAAAACTCACTTTAAAACATAGAGGAAATCTAGAATCAAGTCCAGCTACGGTAGTCGAACTCACCTCCTCGGACACTGAAACCCCTTTCCCATCACTGGAATTCAACACTCCTCCGGCTGGGCTCCTCAATACCACAACAGGACGTACATTAGGCTCCTCCGATTCCAATCACTTCATAAACACTCAAGCAGTTACTATTGATTCCAAAGACAGACTTTGGGTTTTGGACAAAGCACGACCTGCTATAGGTGGAGATAATATTCTACCTGGATCTGGGGGTCCAAAACTTCTAGGGTTCAATCTCAGTGGTGGGCCGACTAGTAATGGTAGCAGTGATAACGAAACTGGAAACACTAGCAATCAACCGTTTACAACTATAACGTTCCCGGACGACGTGCTTCCCCCGAATGGTTATTTGAACGATGTACGATTTGATTTAAGGCCTGAATTAACAAAATCCGGGGGAGGCGTTGCATATATAGCTGACAGCGGTAAACAACAATTGCTACATATTCCTTCCTATCATCCTCACCTTGTTTTATTGTCATAAAAGGTGGCTTTGGTATCATCGTTGTAGATCTAGGAACTGGTCAATCTTGGCGTCACCTTCATCATCTCCAATCAGTTAGCTTAAAATCTCGATTTTTACCAACATTATTTGGAATACCTACCTACCTTTCATCCGTTCTCACTCCAGCACTTCATTATCAAGATGCTGGAGGTGGTGGAGGAGTTGATGGTATGCATATTCATATTTCTTTTTAGTTTTCTCCTCCCTTCAGAATCTAGATAATAAGTCGGATACTGACATTACTCTGAACTCATATAGGTATCGCGTTAAGCCCAGATGGAAAATTCCTATATTATACTCCAATAGCAAGCAGAGATTTATACCGTATCGAAACCTCTACTCTACGAGTAAACCCAAAGGAAGATAAATTGGCATTTATACGTGCAGCCAACAGCGTCCAATTTCTAGGCGAGGTATGCATGATTATACATTTAACTTTTATGCCTGGATAGTAATAATAATAATAAAAAATAGATGGGAGGTCAAGCAGATGGTCTCGAATCCGATTCAACAGGCAAAATTTACATATCCAATCCCGAACACAACTCTATCAGCATTTACAATCCAGAAACTGGACTTGTAGAACCTTTCGTCAGGTCACCTATTATTGCATGGCCTGATACAATGAAGTACGCATCATGTTCTTTATCTATCAACTTGAGTTAAATAATTCTTCGTTTGTGTTTGTAGTGTAGCAACAGATGGATATTTATACGCCACAGTGAACCAACTCTGGTTAAGTCCAGGATTTCAAGGAGGTGTAGATAAAAGGGTTCCTCCATTTGCCCTTATTCGAGTGAAAATCGCAGGCGGGAGGATTGAACTTTGAGAATCCAGAATTTTTTGGAAAGTGGTTGGAACTTTGGGTTGTAGGAATAGTAGTTGAACGTTAACGTTGAGGGGTATCCATGTAGTATAGTTATTATATTGTTTCGAAGGATGTGCCAAATGACAAACATTTGTTTAGTGTGTGAAGACTTGAGTTTTCAATAAATAGATCTGACCTGGAAAGAAGTGACTGCAAGGTTTTTCTATCATCATACGCAGAACCATAACTTAAAAAACAACAATATGATATATTTTCAGATGAGTATAATGTCATTAAAAGCTCGTAACGTCATCGCGAATTGAAATATATCTAAGTAGATCATAAAATGAAGATGTTCGATAGGAATAACTGTATCTTGTACGAGCGCAAGGAAGAGAAAGAGAAGGAAGAGGAAATCAATAGCACAACAATGATTAAAATACAAAGATAAACGCATATATAAACATCCACAATGAAAAATAAAAGTCAGTCCATCATATGAAATGAAGAGTCATGATAATAATTATTTCCAAAACGAACCAGTAACACCTTTCTTCTGCAGCTTCCCTTCCCTACCTTTACCACTCTTTGGTAAAGGTTGAGTAGTAGCAATTGTACTCATTGAAAACTTACTTTTCAACGCTGGATCCGAGTTACTCGTTCCAAGATTACTACTGCTACCAAGACCATCACGAATGGGTTGACGAACTTCAGGTAATCGACGAGCATATCCAGTCATTTGAGAGTATAAAGAATCTGTAGATATACTACCTCTTGATTCACGATGTTCGAACTCGTGGTCATATTTACGTTGAGGTTTCTGGCGAGGTTCGTAGTCGTGGTCATAGTCGTCATATGATTCTCGACTTTCAAAACTTCTTCGTTTACGATGTTCTCGTCCTCGAGCCCGGCCTCGTTCTTGATCCCGATGATAATACTCGTCGTCGTTGTCATACTCATCCTCATCAAGAAGTTGAGTTTGACTGTGATTTCTATGTTTGGTTTTGGTTTTGGAATCTGAAGGAAGAGGATGGTTCGAATGGGAATATCTAGACCCATGATGCATAAAATTCTTCTTTGTCGCGGGTGGTGTTTTTGGATTAACAGAATATGTGTAAGAAGAGATGAGTTGAATTACATCCTCGGTTTCGGTTTCCACTGATCTTCTATTGATACTACTCTTGGTGGTATTCGGAAGTGGCATTCTTGCATGTGGGGAATACGATCGTGATCTTGACCGTGACCAAGACCGAGACGGAGAGCGAGAGTGAGGACGGGAACGTGGATAACCTCGTTCAAGGTCAATATCATGTTCACGTTCATCTCTTCTCGAAGAAAGACTCGAAAGTTTGATATCGTCATTATTAGATCGCGAATTTGATAGAGTGGAATGTATAATTTGAATCGGTTTTCCTCGTACCATAGGTTTAGAGCCAGAACCTTCAGGGTAAACTCTAGTCGATTTTTGATGACCGAAAAACTTCTCTCCAAATCTAACCAGTTTCCACTTCCAATCACTTTTCTGCTTCTTATCTTTCATAGCATGAAAGACTTCCACGTCTTCCTGATCATCATATCCATGTATATCAGGATGATATGGTTGTTTCCTAGCAGAACTCAAACTCGAATCCTTCCTTTTTCCCCAACACCATTTCGACCTTTTCTTGGAAGTATCAGCAAAAACATACACCCCCATCTTCCTTTTCTTTTCATCCTTTTTTCTCCTCATCCTTCTTCTACAACACCAAATAAACATCATGAAAATAAAAGCACAACCAAGAGCCATCAACAAAATCTGCCACCATTCCAATCTTCTACCATTATTAATCACAACAGTAGGTTGATCAATTCCACTAACAGTGGGTAACGGAGGTAAATTCGAACTAGTTTCAGAAGGTTTCGGAACCACAATCAATTCCGATAAACAAACACCCAAAGATCCAATAACTCCTGTCCCCGTAGCATTCGTATTCCCATTCCCATTACCAGAACTTGAACAAATATCATTTGAAAGAACACAAGAACCAGATCGAAGTAAATGATCATTTGAGCTTGAACAAGAAAGACAATTCGAAGATCCAGATCCCGAACAGCTTCCACAAGAACTATCACAAGGTCGGCAACTATTCGAACCATTATCCCAAAATTCCGTTTTTGAACAAGTAGGCATGCATCGGCCGTTATTCAAAACAGGTCGAGAAGGTAAACAAGATGTACATTCATTAAATCTTGATCCTGTACATGATTCACAATCCGGATGACAAGAGAGACAGGAAGATGCCGATTGGGATGGGAATGTTTTTATTGGGCATGATTCTGCAGCGACACATCGACCGTTGGTTGCGAGTTGACCGGATGCTGAGCAACTCAGACAGAATGTTGACGATCCGGTACATGTACCACAAGCAGAGTCGCATGCTGTAAAAATGTGAATCAGAGGATGTACCAAAAAGAGAGAGAAGAGAATAGACGTACGAAGACAACTCGAACCATCTTGAGAGACAAACGTACCATCAGGACAGGTATCCAAGCATTTCCCTTGATGTAAAAATGTTCCAGGTATGCAGCCAGTGCATTGTAACTCCGTGGCAAGAGAAGCAGTGCTAAAATTTGGTATCTTGCAAGATGTGCATTTTGCACCGCAACTATCACAAGCCTTCTTATTATTATCCGCAATAAGATTCGTTCCTTCACAAACACCATCGCCATTTGCACGAACACAAACTCCGTTAAGCATGTATTGACCTTGAATACATGCTGTACAATCATTAGATGATGAACCAGAGCATGATTGACAAGGTTGAGCGCATTGAGTGCAAGTATCTCCAGTAGCGAATGAGATTTCAGGACATTCTCCACCATTCGATCGGATTTGTTTTGGAGGATGACAGATCGTTCGGTCATTGTTATCTTGTATCCAACCCGATTTACATTGCAAGCATACGCCAGTACCAGATGCGCATTGATTACATCCAACTGTACAAGCTAAGCAGTTAAAAAAACAAAACAATTAATAACGCCCCCCAAAAAATGTAGCAAAAAAGAAAAAAAAACGAACCTCTACAATCACCAGTAGTAGTTTCAAAAAACCCATTATCACATTTTGCACATTGAGTTCCATTATCCGCTTTCACAAAACCAGAATTACAAGCACATTCTCCATTATCTCCACAAACTCCATTCAAACAGTTACAAGTCTTTCCCCCACTTCTCTTAAGACATCTTCCAGTTCCCGAAATCCCTTCATCACATTCCTCACAACCATCTTCACATTTCTGACAATTCGGTCCAAAATGTCCAGGAGAACAAATCTCACATGAATTTCCAGTAAATCCATCTAAACATGAACATTTCCCATTTGAACCACAAATTCCAGCAGAAGAACAAGTAGGTGCACATGTTGTAATTTGAATATCCACAACTGCAAGTTGATTTGAAGATAACGATGAAGGTAATTGTGCCGTATCAGGTATTGAATCCCAAAGTATAACGCGGTTCGAAGATGCCATAGCAATAACCACAACATCCGAAGCAAGTGTTAATGACTTTGCAGAGATAGGTGTAGAAGTGTTAAGATCCGGTGGTGATTCTGGTGGTGATGTGAATGCAGTTTGACCTGAATATAGTCGTTCTGTGAATACTGCTAGACCAGGTTCGAGTGTAAGGTCGAGAGGAAGGGAAAATGAAGCATTGGAAAATCCTGCGGATGCGCTGAGTTTTGTAGATGATGATGTTAGAGCGTCGTGTAATAGTTGAGGATTTGTCGTTGATGAATATTGGCCAGGTAGTATATGTAGAGGCACTGGTATTGATGATGATGATAGCTTAGCTCCAACTAATAAACGAACTTCTTTAAGTATTTCCTACATATTTTTAGCACTGAAAAGAAACATACGCGTTGTATTAGAGTATCCTTGTAGACATTGTCCGGGAATGCAAAGAATCGTAGGGTTCATGATTTGTGCAGCTATATTTCATGGTTAGTAAATAGCCCCTAACTGACAAGTTAAGAAACATACTAGCAAGCAAAGGAGCAATAAATAGTGAGCAAAAAGTAAAGAGAGACATGATGAGAACGAAGGAAGAGAAAGTCGCGACGACCAGCGCAGATGAGGGTAACAGTTGAAGAATAAAATACTCGCCATGACCATCGTGTACAGGAACAATAAATCTCAGTATCTCAATTGTTCTCAGCTTATTGTTCATTTGTTTGCCTCACCCTACTCTTACCAAACAATGACGTTCCATAACGTTTACGTAACTAGCTCATTGTCCCTAGCGCCGTCTACGGCAATCAATTGATCCAGGGTTCGGTCTCCGGGACGATAATTCCGTCAATTAAAATCATCTCTTGAGCTCGAGTCTCGACATCTGCTTGAAAATGTCAAGTAATTCATTCTCAGATCTAGGAGATTTAGCGTTAATCAAGATAAATAGATATAAAACGTCAGATCTCGACAATCAATTGAATAGTAAAACACAAAACGCTTCATTTTATACATTGTAACAAATAACAATGAATGCAAGTACAATGAGTAATTTAAAAAAAAGAGCATTTTACAAAAAACAAAGTACTAATCCTCATGCTTACTGGACGCTAAGCCACATCAATTGGCAAAAGAAACACTAAGAAAATTTAAACGCTGAGAAGCAGAAAATCGAAACAGAAAAGAGAAAAAATAGGTATGTACAACAATGTACACTATGCATGTATGTTATGGACTCGGAAAGGTGTATGTACCTGTGTATGGTGTGTATAGGTACGTTCTGTATCTTATGGTTATGTATGTTATGTACTTCGTATGTATGTATGTACTATGTATGTAGTGACCAGAAAAAAACGAGAACGAAAACTCAATTATGAAAAGAGGTATTGACAGAAGGAGACGGAGAGACAAAAGATAATACAAGGCAAAAGAAAGAAATCAGAATCAGAAATCGAAAGGCATAAAGGCAAGTACCAGACCAATAGTATTATAGACAGTATTGAAAAAGAAATTTGAAGTAAAAATTCGAAAAAGAGAAAGAGAAAAAAGGAAGGAGAAACCTATTAATTTTATCATGACAGAGGAACACTACGAAAAGAAACGAACGATTCCATGATTAAATGTTCAGAGAAGAGAAAAAGAAAGAGAAAAGGGGAAAAACACATACAAAACCCGAACACGTTCATAGTTTTTGTTTTTGTAACGACTTGTCCAAAAGCATCGCATCACAACCACCAGAAAAAGGAAGGGCCTTGTAGAGGGACAGAAAGAAAAAGAAACCAGAAAGTCGAAACCGAAACTGAAAACCGAAACCCACATACATAGTATGCAGGCTATAGCAAAAAGAAAACCCCCTTTTTTGTTTGATATTTGCATTTCCCATCTCGCAAAATCCAATCAAATATCAAGGAGTCATCATCCTGCGTGTAACATTGAGTGTATCCTCCCCCGACTCTCATTCCAACAATGAACAGACCAAGTCGGACCTCAGACCTCGATTCACGCACGTTTTTCATGTGACCACATCCCATTATTCCCTCCATCCCCCAAAACAATTTCAATTTCTTCCTCTTCCTCATCCTCATCTTCAGCCACGCCATTCACATGTTGTTGATAACCTTGATGTTGATGATTCAATTCATATTGTTGTTGGTGCATTTGAGGTTGAGGCTGAGGAAGGTGATGATTCACTTCATACCCATACTCTTGTCCGGGTCCATGTCCACGTCCATGTTCAATAGATCCTAACCCCAGATTCCAACTTGGACTAGATTCATCACCAAGTCCAACTGGCATTCCCATCCCTCCAATCCCACCATTCCCCTGACCTTCATCAACTTGATTTCCACGACTATACCCATCCACATTATATTCCTCATCCCCTTGTTGAACCTCAACCTCAGCATCAGGACCATCAACCAAGCTTTTAACAGCATCAGGTAAAACAAACCTCTCCCAACCACCCATTCTAACATAACCACCTTTAACCTGAACCAAACTCGAAAGCATCAAAACTCCTCTAACAAGTTGATAATCCAAAGTTAATGAAACTACCCTATTGAATGAAGCGAGTAGTTGAATTGGTATCCAACCACGAGAATCCATCTATGTAAATAAATAAATGATCAATATGGTATAAATTTAAAGTGTAGGAATATACGTACCCGTTGGCGTAAAAAGAAGTCCTGAGCCATATTTTGTGGACTAAGATAATATTCGAGTTGGCCCAACAAATAAAATCTCGTAGAATCCAAAGGGAAAGGCAACTGAGACATCGGAACAGGCATAGGTGGTCCACCACCAGCAGAACCGGTAGGACTAGGGTTTGGTTGATTTTGATGACCAGCATGTGGGTGAATAAAAGTTTGCATTTGGATCCCCAATGGGTGAAGGAATACCTTGAAGGAAAGGTGAAGGAGGTGTAACATTGTAAGGTATGTGTCCTTGACCTTGACCATGTCCATGACCTCGCCCCTGCGAAAACGAATTTCCATTATGATTTCCGCGCATAGAACCTCTATATCCACGCCCTCCGTAATGATTCATACCTCTTCCTCTTCGTCCATTATAACCACCACGATCAAACCCACCCCCATTATATGAACCTCCATAATGACCTCTACGCCCTCTTCCATTCATACCTGGATGATATATTCCACTTTCACCTCCGAATCCACCTCTTCCATTATTTACATTGATATCACCTTCTCGGCCCCGTTCACGTTCGACCCCTATCTCTAGTAACGGTAACTCTTCATCTTTTCCAACAGGAACCGATGGACCAAATCCAAACCCAAAGTTTCTAACTTGAAAATCATCGTCCAAACTATCACCAGCTCCCTGCGAAGGTACAACATTGAGATATGGGTTCATATCACCACCATCAGATGAACGATTAAACAATATGGGACCAGGTGCCTCCGATACCGGTAATTCTCCAACTTGAATTTCAATTTTAGTAGCAAGCATGTTTTGAACCACCACACTCGACTGAGCATCAGCGTCACCTCCACTATTTGTCACTGTCGAGTCAAAGCCTTCATTACCAAACTTCCATTTCGTATCTCCGACAACAGAAACAGAATCCTTGACAGTCACGGGATCCACAGTAGACAAATCATTCTCAGCATGATTATGATTATGGTTCTCTTTTTCCTTCTCCTTCTCCTCTAATCCAGTTCGAGGACTTCGACCAGATTTAACTATTTTATTTCGCGCTTTTAGAGCGGCATCTGTAGATGTGACGCCAATAGCAAGCCCAGTAAACGCCTTCTCAATGCCATCTTTAGTAGTTGATTCTTGTATAACTTGAGTGGTTGGCGCTGGGCTTGGCGCGTTCTCGATGTCAATACTCCCAAAAACGACAGGAGGAAGTGGTCTTGTATTTGTTCCATTTACCTTCTTCGCATCTGTAGATGAAGATGTGGGAACATCGACGTCTGTCGTCCTAGCGGGGTCAGGGATTGATATGGGGATGGAGTGTGGTAAGGCCGCTTGAGGTTGAGGTTGTGCGGGATAAAATGGTTGCTGCATATGAATTGGTAGTGCCGACGGATATGGGGTTGATGGTGTAGCAGACTGTGGATACGCAGGGCTATGCTGGCCAGAGTTTGGATGACTGTTGTTCCAATAAGGATATAGTGCGGGATTGTAGTCGTAAGAAGCATATGCGTTCGGATACATGTACATATACCCCGGAACAGTTGGAGGGATTGGCAGTGAAGGATCAGTTTGAAGACCGAGCGGCGATCCGATAGATGAAGGGCGGTATATAGGCGAATTGATGGGTGGTAATGTAGGAGTTTGAGAGTAATACGGGGATGGACCATACGGGGGAGAAAGATACGTCTGATTCATGTAGTGTGAAGGATCATTATTTAATGGCAGTGTAGAAGGGAGGGGTGAATTGGTTCTTGAATTGCGGCTTGGGGGACCAGTAATATTAGCTTGTGGATCTTCAAATGGTAAGCGCTTGGATCGGGGATTCCTAGGGCTAGAGTGAAGGCTTCCTGCATTGCTCTGTACTCGAGATTGGCTAGCAGAATGATTGGTAGAGTTGCGTTCAGAATGGCCGCGGCTATTTCTGCCATGCCCCGAGTTTGATGACGGTCTTGATGGGTGCGCACTACCACCTTGACGATTAGACCTATGGAAGTCCTTACGATATTGTTGGTGAGTCTCCGCTGGTGGCGGCAGAGGCAGCGGTATCCATTTTGGCTGACCACCTAGGCAACAAGATAATCAGTTGTATATTCATGGTGTGGGAAAGGCCGACGAAAATACACACTCTTCTTGCCAGATGACGGCTGGGCGGCGTCCGTAGTAGTCGTTTCGGGTTTGGTGACTTCCGCTATCGAAGATATTGAGCTTGATTTTCCAACTTCGGGCCAGTCTTCAGCATTATCGGTGGGAAGTATCGTTGGTTGGATGGGTATCTGTGACGGGCGTGGTACGCGGGATAAGTTGACGACAAATAGATCGTCAACTTCTTCGTGTGTAGCAGAGTTTTGCTTAGAATCTGCGGTAGTAGTGGAAACATCGTTTGATGTCAAATCGCGAGAGGAGGAAGAAGCAAGTGTTGTGTGTGAAGCGGACGACGATGATTGGTGTGTCGAATCCTTTTGTGCTGAAGCTGTTCTAGCTGCGAGCTCTTCTTTGCGGCGCACCCATACGTTGACTTGTGGAGACTTTGATGTTGACGTAGAAAGAGCATCAAAAGCAGGCAGCGAGTTAGAGGCACCGTTTGAAAGAGATGGCAGAGAAAATTCAGTTTGAGCAGGAGTTGCAGTATGAGCAGAGGCTGGGAGAGAAAGAGTAGAATTTGCAGAAGACTGGGTGCTTGATGAGGATGTGCTTGGTGGCAGAGACTGAGTAACGACTTCTATCGGGGACTTTATGTGCTGTGCATTCCTTGCACGCTCTGCATATGAAAGAGGCTGAGACCTGCTGGACGACGAGGACGACGCGACCATCCCAGAACAACAACGGACGAGCAGAGCCAAAGACGATCAAGGCCAGCTAATCCATTCACTTCTTCCCACGCTGTCCTAATTACAGTTTACCCCTACATTCCTCAAGCGCTAGTCCAAGCAGATTAAGTCCCCACCGCTCCCTCTGAGCAATGGCATTCTTCGCTCCAAATCCAATGCCCCAGATTCTGTCTCGGGGACTGGCTTCAACCAGATTTTTACTACCTGTACCAATCAATTTATCTCGCAGCTCTTTGTGGGCGCGGAACTTGAGCATATTTCCTTCAATCACAATTCTAAGCCGGGCCTTTATCCATTTTTCTTCCTCAAAGTCCTTGACCTTTCTCCCAAGTGCTTTCACTTCTAATGCAGTTGATCCTGCCTTGAGTATCTCTCTAGCAATACCACTATCTCCAAACAACAGAGCCTTCTGTACCATCATCCAATGCTCTGCAGAAGGAAACTCCATTGTCTCTACTTTGCCATCTAGCATTACATCCGCAGTAAACGGAGAGTAGTACCACTGCGACATGTATCCACTACAAAAGAAATATGTAATCCGTCTTTTATCATCCGTTGTTCTCCCACTCACTGTTCCTCATTGGTTTTCCAGAAAAACACATAATCCGACTTCGTTGGTAGTGACATACCTTGGTAGATTTGTTCTAGCCCCTAATCTAATCAATTTATAATCTATCTACCCCTTGTGACATCTCATGACTCAAAAATATAATAAGAACAACTAACACAAACGCCCATGACTTCCATTAATTTCGGATTCGGATATAGTTATGTGTAATGTGCATAAAATTATTTTACCCCTATCAATATGTACAGGTGTTGCAATGTCTCATCCAATTGATCTGAGAGAATCACAAATCACAAACCACTGCTAAAACCTTTCTCTCACTCCCCCCTTACATACCCTTGTAACTACGCCTATGTCTATCTAACTATAATCTCAGATGCCAATTAGAAGTTCATCATTATCATCAACAATTCCTAGATCTCGTATACAGTTTCCAGCGCAACCCATCAAAAACCGATGTATAATCATTACACAAGGTTCTAACGCATTGACAACTAGAGACACAACTCCATACATATTTAATAGTGTATTCAATCCTTAATATCACAAGTTGTAACCAAGTACCCGACCTATAATCTGATCACAAATCCATAATTTACGTCACTACCGTGATCATAATCTGCATCTGCAGGTTGACCGTTATGTTACGGACACCAAGTTGGTACTGGCACTGCATATATGATTAATATTAATCAATAATCGAGAGATTAACTAACTAGTGTACGTACTGCAAAATCAAAAAATAAAGACCGATCATTTTAAGCGAAGGTAACCGGAGGGCCCGTCATGCACTGCCAGGATATCCGACCAAAGAGCCAAGAGTCATTTATCAAGATGCGAGAGATTAACAACCAACAACCAATCGGTCGTACATTCTCCGAATGTTCTCTTTAATTAGACGAAAAACATAGCTATGAGCTATGACCAAGACCAAACGAAAGTAACCGGATCAATCAAGTATTATATGTTTTCATCTTCATGTTTCATTAACACTCGTCATTGAAATTCGTTTACCCGAGAGGGTATACTACATATTGTAACCCAAACGACAGAAATCACTACGATTCCTACATTGTTTTGATTTTATGGTATCCTCCACATAGCAATCCCAGCACATTCACAATCAACTTCACCTTCAACTTCTTTACTATCCTTAGTTCTGATCGCAGAAGCTACTAACAAAGCCAACGCATTTCTTAATTCCAATTGTTTCTTCTTCTTCTTCAAAATATCTTCATCTTCACCTTCTCCAACTGTTGATGACGCAGCCGTAGTTGTAGTTGTAGCCGCTGTCGTAGGATTGTCAGCAACACGACGAAGATCCTCATCTGAGTGCAAATCCTCCTCCTTTTCCTTTTCCTCCCTCTCCTCCGGATCCAATAACTCCATTCTATCCCAATCAACACACAAATCCAAAAACTCAAACAAAACCCGGACAAGTCCCCAAAACGTCAACTCCCTTTCATTTCTATCTCCATTTCCACCTCCATCTTCGTCTCTTTGTTCATTCCCATACATCCATTTCCACTCCCCATTGACATCATCCTTTATACCTCCATTCGCACCAACAGGCAATTCAACCTTCCAAATCCTTTCCAATGTAAGCCCCAACCAACAAACCAACGGACAACCAACTTTAACAGGAACAACCAAACTAGGACATCCATTAAACAAAACATAATTAATCACACTTTCTCCTGGTCTTGCCGATGTAGACCATATTTTTCGATGAGGTTTTAATCCTATTAATAAAATTATCATTCGACGTGGTATTGGTGCAGTTGGTACTATTTCAATTTGATATTGATGATGTTTCGGTTTCGTCTGCGATTACGGAACGGGTTGAGGAATTGGAACGAGAATGCGAACAGGATTTAGAACCAGTATTAGAACTATCATCATCATTGTCATCAAGCCCCGATCCGGAACGCGAATGTGAATTCGAAAAATGACTTCGTAATCCAAGTTTCGGTTTCGGGATTGACAATGCCTTGAATGATAAGGATGATTGTAATCGTTTAGCAACCCCACCAACACTAACTTTGAGACTACTATCATTATCATTATGTAGTGTCTTCAAGTTATGATTATGTTGCCCGGGTTTATAGTAGTAGTCACAATCATGCTTCTTTTCGGAGGCCTGAGGTTCAGAAGCACCATGTCTATGTCCGGAGTTGTTTTCATGTTGGCATTCATTTGAAGTATATCCACCCGGACCAGTAGTAATAAGAGCGCCACTGCCAACGGTTGACTCGGTAATTGATGCACATGATATAGATGATACTACTAATGCTGATGATGTAGTATCACTATCATTAACATTGAGATCATTAACATTACCCCCATTTGCAGTGGTGGTAGCAGTAGCAGGTTGAAATCCCGAGCCAATAGATCGTCGTTCTATTTTCGACTTGTTGGAGCCTCTTAAATCTAGTTCTTGTTCTTGTTGTTCTTGTTCTTGTTGTACTACTTTATCCGCGGGTTTCTGTCTCGGTGTAGGCACAGGTGTAGGACTAGGCGTAATAGGTGGAGTTGATTCAGATGATGTGGATGAAGGAAATGCAAACGGTGATGGTGTATCACAAAAAACGATTTTCAAAGCCGATTCCTCTAAAAGAGTTTCACCAATTTTATAATCACCTGTATCATAAAGTCAAGAATCAATAAATAAATGACCATCAATACAAAAAAAAGGATGAAAAAAATGTAGGCATGCTTTAAGTGAAGGACGTTCAACATTATCATTGTTAACAACTTCAGCCACCTCAATTTTTCCAATGCACAATATGTAGAGAGAAAGAGAAAGAGAACTTACCAACCAAAAAAGGACCATGACAAAACAAAATATCAGGTTTCATATTCCTAGGTATAACCGGTCTTCTAGCACTCGCAAAAAGGTAAGGCGAAAACCATCCTTTTTCGATATCGAAATAATCCTTAATACCCGCAAAAAACGAGATATCCCTATATAACAAAACGACAGTCAGGCGGTCAGTCAGTCAGTTGTAACTGTGTCAAGTCACAAAAGAGATAAAGGAAAAATAGAGAACGGATAAAGAATGGTGCTCACTCATGCAAAGAACACCTAAAAAAACCAATCCAAGCATCCTCCACAAATCCCATCTTAAACCCCAAAGTAATCAACAAAACCTTAACATTCGTAGTTTCCAAAACATCAGAATGAATAGGAATCAATTTATTAACCGGTTTACTAAAAACAAGTTCATTCGCAAGTTTAGTTGTTCCTTGAAATCCAGCTTGTAAACTTAATTCAACGAGAACGCTTGATCCGAATGATGTTAGGACTATATCTGATATTGGTCCCATTCTGTTTTTGTTTTTGTTTGAGTTAATTCATGAGCATTTTGAAAATTAATCTAATCAGATTATGTTTTTTGATAAACAAAAAGTAACAAAAAAAACACATACGCAGGTGCAGCAACCGCCGCCATGCCTCCCTGAATCATAGAAATAGAATGAATGAAAGATTAGTACATCTACAACACACACATTACACACAAAACAATCAGAAAGAGTCAAATCAAGGTGCCAAAAGTGATGGATGACACGGGATGCGGATGCGGATGTAATGTTTATGTTACATCTGCATCACATACTTGAAGGGAAAGGGAAATAAAGTAAGGTTTAAGAGGATAAATGGTAACCGTTGAAGGGTATTCAGGGGTAGTATGTGAAATCCCAACCTCCTGGGTGTGAGAGTGAGAAAAAAAGAGGCCTCAAACTTAAACAGTTGAGCGTTTGAGAAAAAAGGGTAGTAACGATGTTGAGATTGAATCCTTTGATTCCGATCACAAGAAGAAAGAGAAAAATAAGTTTGGCAAAAGGTCACCAGGGTATGATTAAAAAGAAGCACCCCACACACCCGCCTCCTTCCCCAAAACATATAACACGTATCGTCATAATCAAAAATCAAAAATTCCGCAGTCAAGGTACTGTATAGTACCCGAATAATCGAAGAGGGCAAAATGTATATATGCGCGCGCATGTGTACCAGGCCACCCAAACCAAGTCAAAGGGGTGATGGGAAAGTATTGAATGTTTAACGATGAATGATGTTAGGATGTGATGGGGGGATAAAAGTCTGAAATGAATGATGATAAATGATGATGGGAGAACAACTGTATAACAGAGCGACAATTCCGTTCAAAATACGGCCTGTTTGAAGCCGCAGATTTGCCGCGGCCCCGTTTTCTGTAACGGGGATGTCGAGATAGAAAGGGCTGAATGGGGAACTACAAAAGTCCACCTGTGAACCCAAAAAAGGACAGAGTTAGAATTGCGGACAAAAAGGGAACGGATCAATCGGCGTTAAAACCTCGGGCGCAATGAAAGAAAGATCACATGTAGGGATCTCTCTTTGAAGAGAAAAAAAAAACAGTCGAAAAAGAAAATAATCAGAGAAGATATCCACCGTAGCTGCTATCACTGTATGTATCGCCAAATCCCTGAATCGGATACAAGGTAAGAATAAAGGTGATGAGTCACCCCACTGTGTCGAAATCCCATGTAGCATATCATCAGTTAGTATTACACACCATAGTTGCAATGTTCCCAAATATCCAAAACACCAAAGCCAAAAGAGCCCGAAACCGAAAGGACAAGGTCAAAGCCCCAGTCATGAAGGCCAAAAACGCAACGATCAATGAAATATTTGACGAAATCATTGAAATCATGATCATGTTTCCAAGAAGCACGAGTGGGAGACCAACAGTGTTCAGTATCCAGGTTCCAAGTTCCGAGTTGGATCCAATACAAGAAAGAAGTTCAAAGTTAAAGTTGAAAAAGGAGAGAGAGTTTGGAGTTCCCAGTCAGGTAAATCAGAAAATCCGTGACAATCATTGGTTAGACATGTCGGGTTGGTTGTCAGTAGTATAGCCAGTTGGTTGTTAATATCAATGTTCAATGTTCAACATTCAACAATATAGAAGTGTATAGTGTTTGGTGGTTCATGAAAGTTGAAAGTTGTGGTCAGTGGTTGGCCAAGTATAATGTTTGAGTTTGGGTTCGGGGTTCGGTATGAGTCACAATCATGTTTCCAAGAATCCCCACCGAGTGAGATGATTAGCAGTGATCAACGATGTACCCAAGTGTTTACAACGCGAAGTTGAAGAGTTGAAAAGTTCCGGTCAGAGGGATCATTAGTTGTGGAGTCGGTTAGTCGTTGGCATCCGTGTTCAACAACATCATAAGCATATAGCGTCGGTGTCGGTGTCGGTTTTTCAATGCCCCCGCCAGTAGAAAAAGAAAAACAACCGGCGCCCACAGAGTCCAAAAGAGAAGAGAATGGTCATCATCCATTCATTGTTAGATGTAAAAAAAAATATACAAAGGAGGAAAATCCGTTGAAAAAAGTCAGTTAGTCAGTCTTTAAAATGCAGCTTATTCAAATCATGGGAAGCGATATAATGAAAAAACGAAGGGAGTAGAACTTACAGGAGAAAGACAAACAACGGTAGTCCCCATGGCTCTAAAAGATTCATAAGACGACATTACAATTCGACCTGTCATCGACTACACAATAGTATAAACCATAGTTAGTAGTAGTAATTGCATTCAGAGTAGTATTAGCTTCAGTTTCGCTCGAAAGCAAGTAACCCTGAAGAAACGAAAGATAATAATAAAGGGTAAAGATAAAACAAGAACTCTGAGGAGACATATTTTTAGTAGAAACACCGAGTGGACCGGTAAACTGTGTCAAAATGAAAAACGCAACAAATTGCACTTTAATAGGAATGGAGCAATACAGATAATCAAGAACCACTTTGTTCAACGTAATTATCTCCTCATCCGCAGCAATAGTACGAAGCTCTCAGAGTTCCGAGTTTCAGACGAAAAAAATGTCATGTTCGCTCACCCCAACCAACTTGCGCATAATCCATGGTGCCTCTTTTTCTTGTTCATTGGTTGCTTCAAGTGAGCTAGGATCCACAGGCCCTAGAAGGGAGATCTTGTTGGACATCCTCGATGCGTCCTCCGTGGTGTAAGATGGCAAGGAGATAAGCGCGGGTGGAGATCGATTTTGAACTTTGAATTGACAGGCAGATCAGAGATTTCTGACATAATCATGTGCAAGGCAGTTTCAATCCATTCACAAGTCCAAGTTGTACACAATATCTACTATAACACCTCTTCAGATACGGTCGGCTCGTTGAGGCCTAACCTAACTCTGACAACACCCACGGTCTACCCCAGACCTCCGTGGTCGCATGAACCGCTGCATGTCCCTGCCGTATAAATAAGACTATCAAGGAAATATCCGCAACATCAGGACGTTGAAGATCCTATTCTCCCGTCTCAGTGGCGAGGGCTCGTTGAGGCCGTCGATAACTACGGGTTCATTGCATCACTTAGTACCTGTAGTGAGACTGAAAACAATGGGTGAGGAAATGCAAAGTAAAACTTCGATAAATAAGAACTCACAGGCTTGTAAGGGCCTGAAACAGGGAGGTCAAGGTACTTGGACTGCTCAGTGCTGAGAGTAGTGAGCTTGACGTTGAGTTGCGCAAGGTGAGCACGAGCAACTTCTTCATCCAACTCCTTGGGGAGCATGTGGACACCGAGAGGGAATTTCTCGGGAGTAGTCCAGAGGGCAATTTGGGCCAAGACTTGGTTGGCGAAGGAGCAGGACATGACAAACGAAGGGTGACCAGTAGCACAACCCAAGTTAACGAGACGACCATCAGCCAAAAGGATAAGGTGGCGGCCAGAGGGCATAGTATAACGGTCGACTTGGGGCTTGATGTTGGAGACAGAAACAGCGTTAGCCTTGAGCCAAGCAACGTCAATTTCGACGTCGAAGTGACCGATGCTAAGGTTTTCATCAATAACTATTTTTTCCAGAGTTGGTAAGAATATACTCACTTGCAAACAATGGCATCCTCGGGCATGACAGCGAAATGAGCACCGGTAATGATGTCCCTGTTACCAGTGGTGGTGACAAAGACGTTTGCGCGGGAAGCAGCCTCCTCCATGGTGGTGACTTCATAACCGGCCATGGCAGCTTGGAGAGCATTGATAGGGTCAATTTCAGTCACAATGACACGGGAACCGTAAGAGCGGAGGGATTCAGCGCACTAGAACTCGATAAGAAACAGGATCTTGTGTTGTTTAACTCTTACTTACACCTTTGCCAACGTCACCATATCCAGCGACGACAGCAACCTTGCCGGCAAGCATGACATCAGTAGCACGCTTAATACCGTCGACGAGGGATTCACGGCATCCGTAGTAGTTGTCGAACTTGGACTTGGTGACAGAGTCGTTGACGTTGATGGCAGGAACCTTCAAGGTACCGTCACGGAGGGCCCTGTAGAGATGGAGGACACCGGTGGTGGTCTCTTCTGAAACACCACGGATATCTACAAATATATTTTTAGTTTAGTGAGAATGAATAGGCGGTTTCAATAAAGAACGAACCAGCGAGGAATTGAGGGTACTTAGAGTGAACGAGCTTAGTGAGATCGCCACCGTCATCGAGGATCATGTTGAGGTTCTTTCCATCCTTGAAGGAAGCCAAGGACTGCTCGATACACCACAAGTACTCCTCGTCGGTCTCATTCTTCCAGGCGAAGACGGGGACACCGGTGGCAGCAATACTAGAGACGCATGAGCAAATTGGTCATAGAATGGTCTCATAAAAGTAACTAACGCAGCGGCGGCGTGGTCTTGGGTGGAGTAGATGTTCTGTTGAAGACGATGAGCAAAATTTCTTCAAGGATAGGGGCTACAAACGTACGCAAGATGACCAGGTGACCTCAGCGCCAAGGGAAGTAAGAGTCTCGATAAGAACAGCAGTCTGGATGGTCCTATCGATAAGATGATATAGTGATAAGTGATTTGATGTGACTTGAGATGTAAATTTCTCTTACATGTGGAGACATCCAGCAATACGAGCACCCTTCAAGGGCTGGGCAGCTGCGTGCTAACCACAATATTAGCCGAATGCACGCACACAAAACGTTTGCTAGTCACCTTTTTCCTGAGGTACATGAGACCTGGCATTTCATGCTGATAATCGGTGTGTCAGGGTGAGATCTGCAATCAATGTGGGATAAATCTCTCTACCTCTGCGATCTCAATCTCTTTGCGGCCAAAGGCAGCGAGGGAGATATCTGGGCGCTCAGTAAGTACGAGTGGACAAATATCCTGGGAATGAGCACATACCAGCGACTTTGTAGGACATGTTGTGGTAGAGATGGGGGGAGGTATGAGAGCAGATGGAAGATTGAATTTTGGGTTTTTTAATACACCGCCACGTGACGCCCAGTCATTTTAAGCCCGCAGACCCAGGCAGACCCTCAACGCCTCACGCGTTACCTGGCTCTGCAAGAATGGCAAAGACGGGCACCGAGAACGAGAAAGAGAATGGCCCTTGTAGAATTGCAGAGATACTGCAGTTCGCGTGCGACGTACAACCACACGCGTCCGGCAGACCACAGGTACACTGCTTTCCCATCCCAAGGATATTCAGAATGCAAGTCTTCATCCCTCCTGCGACAATCAACTCCATTGCTGATCAACATAAAGATGCGATGGGCGGCCGGCAGTGGAGATCACTAGACTAGTGGACATCGATATCGCAACGGGTGAGGTTGTGATACCAAAAGATGCCTCAGTGTAGGTCTTGGAGCTTATTCGTGTGCATGTTTACTGATATCAACAGTCAGACGCTTACAGTGAGAGCAGCGTGGAAGGACGTCGTCCGCCACGAGGTACCAAGCAGCTGAACATGTGTTGGTGTAGTGTGCTCAACTGTGGCTTTGACCTGGCACCTCACCTATCCTCCTATTTTTGACTGACCCTATTCGTGTGAACGTCTGTACTTCAAATTGATTTGTTGTGTTTCAGCATTTCAGGGTAGAAACGAGTGGGAGTTCTCTCTGATCCGGACATGTATACAAATCCTTCTGTCCAATGGAATTACTGATCATCTCTCGTATCCGGGGTGAAACTCAAGCAATCCTAAGGTCCATCGCAATCATCAATCTTGTAAGTTGTGGACTAAGTCACCCTTTTGGTATTCTAGGTTGCCATATCACAGCCTTGTGATCTTTGCAGATCTGAATGTTGTTATGCCCAGGTTCTCACTTGCAAACCAAACCTCCAAGAAAGTAATCCTTGTCATCAATTTCCCAGAATCTACCAGCTCAAATACCATTTAGTCGATCTCTGCTCGATACTTGCTGTCTCTACCTGATCAGCACTGCCCTCGATGGATCCCTACTGGTCGCTCCAAATAAAAGAAGAGGTTCCTGAACGGATGACTACATTATTATCTCCTCCAGCTACTCCCAATTCTCTCGCTCTTTCTCTCCCTTCTCCTCTACCATCCTCTAGATCGTCCCGCAGACCCTCCTTCACCACAACCTCTAGAAACTCAAGGTTGCGTCCTTACCCACAGACAAAACCCACAAAGAACCATTCTCAGCCAATGTCCCAAGGTCCCTACACTATGTGGCAAAATAATGGAATCCCATCCAATAGGCCGATGTCCTCTGCGGAACGTCGCTTCTCTTCTGAAGGAGAACAACAGCGGATGTTCACCAGCACTCCAAACTCCTCTCTCGTACGTTCGATACTTACTCTCGTTATTGCTTCCTATTGACCAGAATATCACAGGATCAGGCTTTCATGATGAACCAGGGCTCAAACATGATGGCCGTCATGGGAGAGCCTGAGTCTAGTTACTCGGGTCGAGTGCCCCAACTGTATTCCACCAACGCTCAGATGGTTTGGTCGAATGATGTGAATATTATGTCCAACACAGAACCATATCGTGGCGTCGCTGCGCCATCACAATCCTTCTCTTTGCCGCCAACACCGGGATACTCCCAAACGTCTGCTCCACGGAACGTATCATCTGAACCAGACTTCTTTCCTACAGACGGATACATTGGCACAGTTCGTCGGGCATCTAGTATCTCTTCAGGGTCACAATCACCATATAACACTCATGGTGAAGATCTAGAAACCGAGAACCGTCGTCTCCGGCAGGAAGTAGAAGGGCTTCGACGAGCTTTTTCGGATGTACGAGCTCCTCAAACATCTGCAAACCTGTCACCCGCTTTTCGTGCTTCTTGGAAGCGTCGGACAGAGGCAAGGAAAAAGTTGTTCTGTTCACTCAATAGAGCGGGAAACGCACTATGTGCTTGGCATGATTCGAGAAGAGAGCGACGCCAATTCCCACCTCGAAATGCTCCTCCGGGCTACCTGAACTGTGGCTGCACTCACGAGGAGGCTCTATTTGAGGACACTCTCTCGCGTCATCATGTTGGTGGCTACCTTCCTGGAGAAAGTGTTCGCATGGACCCGGGGTTGCGTGGGCCCCTGCTTAAGCTCTTGGAACAACGTTATGGGTACAAGGATGGCGATTTCGATTATAACCCTCATACTATGACTTGGAATCCTGAACAGGATCCAGAATACTGGGAACATCAACTACAAAACGGTGGAAGAGCACGAAGAAGCGGATCATGAACGCTACTAGATTCTTGTTTCTTATTACAGCCATTTCTATTTCTATTTTTATATTTATTTTTGCATTTTGCATTTTCGACCTCATTCTTTGCGCGAATACCCTTTTTCATTCGTTATTGCATGGGATATCTGTAGATTAATTGCTATCGAGTTATTTGCTATTCATTCATGTTATTTTATCATTCACATTAATTCTCGCCCCTCTTTTTTCACGCTTATTATTATTGTAACATACATTCATCTTCAATTGTTTTCATCTGCATACGAGCTAACCACACTCTCTCACTTATAGCATATCTTTCACTTATTGGCCTGTACATCACCCACATACACATTGTATTTTTCTGGCTCTATGTATATGAATTATAGTCACTTTATGTTTTATGCTCTGAGTTTGGGTTTTTGAATTGTCGGCGTTACCCGAGAATAGTCATTTTTATGAAGTTGTCTCGCGTCCAATTCCTTCTCTCGTCTCACTATGAAGCTTCCTCATATCATCGCTCGACTATGTCTATGTTCAACTTATGCTTCTGCATTTCTTTGGTACCCAAGGCAAGCAAAGCAAGAATCCCAAGAACGCGATCGAAGAGTAGAATCAAGTCAGAACAATACTACTTTTATAACTCTGTACTTGAACACATTAAACCAATCTACAAAAAATAGTCCCATTCTCGAAGGAAGAACTTGATGTTATGCAAAAGAATCTTGGCATGCATTTGAGTTATCCGAGGAATTCTCTAAAATCTGAATATATGCTATCTCATTTCCAGGTGTCTTGGAGGGTTATTCTGAATCTGAAAGTCCGGATTGTTTCAGGATAGCTGCAAGAGATATCCGTTCTAGGTGTATGGAATCTGATATGGATAAAGAAGAAAGGGTTACCAGTCAGGCTTTTTCTTTTTCTTTTTCCTATTCTATTTGAGCGCATATAGTCAACTCACCTCACTCATTTCGGCCATGTGCATGCATACTTATGCAAAATTGTAGCTGCTATCTCGATGACACTTTGTGAAATTGCTACGGGTAGTCAATATTCGATTCCTTTGGAATGTCAATCTTTCTATTCATACCCCTCCACGTCAACATCAAGATCATCAACAAAAGTTGAAGTTTCATCTTTTTATTCTTCATATCAGAAACCGAGGTCACCGAAAGAGAACAATTCGAAAGCTAGTCAATGCGTAGAGTGATTCCAACTTTCCTTTTTTTTTTTTGTCTTTCATTTTGATGGTCTTTGTATTTCCACTCCATGATTTCAGTGCCTTATCTCGGAGTGCTCAATTTTGGTCCAGTTATTCAGGATATCTCCGTGAAATGCGTGCGTAACCTTCGGAACACTCATGGCTCTGCTATATTATCCACATTGTCGATGTGGTTCCTTGTTTTCTTGTTTTCTTATTCGTCAATATGCTCCCTTAGCCCAACTCTGCTACGCGTTTCGACGGTGGAATGAGATTGGTATGTAATTCTTTTTCAACTGCGACCCATTGTGGATTTTCATTTTTTACTTTGCTTTTGTATTGCGAATCAGACTTGGCGAAGGATCTCTATCGAAATATAACATTGGAGAAGATCTCATTCATTCGATTCCTTTTCGATAGAGAGAAATCAATGAATAGTATGATTGACATGTGGAGGGATGATGTTGAAGTGAGTATTTATTTTATGTTCCAACACTTGCAATATCATTTGTTGGAGCATTGTACACGTTATTTGATTTATTGCTATATAGGATACTGTAACGCAATTGAGACAGGTCACTGATATTTTTAATTATCAATCTACTGCGCTAAGCGGGGAGTTGAAAGAATCACTCTATAAGGTACCGGTACCATGTGTTCAAACTCTTTTTTTGCAGAAGCGCTCACCTTTATACTTTTTGAATTGTTTTACGTTTTATATAGATTACTAATGAATTCCGAAATGAAATCATTGAGTGGTTCCAAATTCAACAGGAGTCCCAGGAACAGAATTATTTGACAGTACGGTATAATCCATATTGTTCTACATCTCTTCTTGAACAAATCTATCATAGGTTGTGAGCAATTTGAATCCATTATGCTTGCGGTAAAAGTCAAATGCAACTACAAAGGCGTACCATGTGGTGACA
Organism: Coprinus comatus; assembly: GCA_034638255.1. Lineage (NCBI taxonomy): Eukaryota > Fungi > Basidiomycota > Agaricomycetes > Agaricales > Agaricaceae > Coprinus > Coprinus comatus. Next base: position 39,158 of record JAWPGT010000016.1, read on the forward strand.
CATTTGTTTCAGCAAGAGGAGCAGACAGAGCATATGAAGAAAGGCATCACACTTTACCATCAGGTTCTCCAACAAGAGGTGGATAATATCATCACCACAACGAGCGGCGGATTTGGTCAGATCTTGGTGAGTAGAAAGAACTTGCGTGGCTATTGATCATACTAAAGAAGCTAGGAGGAAATGAATCTCGGATGGCGTGAGATGGGACGCTATATGGATGAGATTCGACTTGTTGAGTTCTTCCATTAAGTTAATTGTACGCATGGGTATCAATACGCAGCAGATTTTTAGTGGAATCATGGAAGATGGTTACAAACTGGCCATTGACATGCAAGCGCTCCATCTAGAAGCAGATGCTCTCCAAAATAAACAATCATCCACATTATTGCAGCTCTCTGATTTATCAACACTAACGTCCGAGCTAGTGGGAACAACGCGGACAGGTTTAGAAGAATTAAACGTGACCTTGATTATCCTGAAAGATGATATGGCCTTGGCGGGTAAATCGGGAGAATGGCAGATGTGGAATTCAGGCGTGATGTGGGTTCTAGAGAAGCTACTTCAACGTAAGCAAGTTTGGATTCATTTCATTATTTTGCTTGTTCGAAACGTTGTGACGAATACATAAGAGTAGTTGATTCCGGTGCAGCTGAAAAATTGGTTCAGGTGCCTTTGTTTCACGGGTTCAATGCTGCGGTTTCGTTTTTGATCACGGTACTTCGAATTGGGGTCTCCGTGTTCTTGGTGAGTACCCTAAAGCTTGATCGTATTAGTGTATTGTATTTTGAAGCGGCTTAGAGTACCGCTGTGGTTGTACATCTTGGATCGCGACATTTGATGAATCGACTTGTGGGCTTATTCGCCGACACCAAAGGGAGAGGGACCATGTGCACGACGTCATGTGGAAGATCGATCCGCAGCGGGAGTGAAACTATCATATCGGCTGATGGAGAAGAGCTGCAGAGGAATAGGTTGTACCCAAATCGGTGTTCACACATGGGATGTGGAAGAATAAGGCCGGCAAAAGTAGGAACAATAGCTCGAAGTGGCGTATCCAGGATTCCAGAACGATTGTGGCAGAAGTAAATAGTGTGTATATTGTTGCGTATTAGCTGTTGAGTGAGAAAGTGTGGGGAGTGTGACTGATATGTTGTGACTGGAAGGTCTGTGCTCCAAAGTCATCTGCTTACCACTCCTATTCTCCACCATGCCTCCCACTGCTGCTGGTGTTACTACGCTGACCATCCACACCCGCAATCCAACAACCAGCTTCAACTCACACAACCGTGCTGACAGGAAGCCTCGTCCTCTGCCCCCACGTCCCCAGTCTCCGTCACTCACAAATCTTGACCGCTTTGTACAGCGTTCAATACCTCCGCCCCAACACATCCCCCAACCCCCCCAACCTCCCCTTCAACCCGTCTCACCCATAATGGATATTCGTCCGGTGCGTACAAGGCCCAGCGCCCGTCCTCAGCCGAAAGCATTGGCTTCAACATCAAATACAACAGCTTCAACATCAACCGTAACAACACCACCAACATTACACCTCCAATCCAACCCTCCCCCTCCCCCTTCCCCTTCCAATAATATCCCTACTCAGCCACCCGTAACCTTGATTACTTTATATGAGGACACACCCTTTATAGCTCCCGTATGTCATTCTCTTGAATAATTTGAAATTGAGTTGACTCAGATTTCGGATCCAGGTTATTAAACCATCTCCCGCTTTAGAGGTATACAAACACAACTGATGTATGCGGGATTTCTACTGATCTAAATAACTATTGGCTTGTAGGGAATGCGCGTCTACGTAGACGATGCTGGTAATATTAAGATAGAACCCAAGGTAAGCCATGATTGTAAATAGTGCATGTCGTTGTTAACCCATCTCTTTATTTTATACAGTTACAAAGAAAAGCTAAAAAGAAAGTAGTCGAGTTTGAAGAGGATATGGAACCTCCGGGGTTGGCATCGCGTCGTAATATACCCAAGGCTGAAAGTTTGAGTTCGGTGAGTTTATTTGATATATATGATATGTCGTAAAAAGGCTACTTTTGTGATTGACTGACTGACGTTATTCATTGTGTGTGGCGTTGGTTGTGTAAAGGGCTCTTCTACAGCTCAAGCTCCTACGACGAAGATGTCGAATGCGAGTTCGATGAAATCCCAATATCAATCTCAATATCAATCACGAGCGCCGTTGTCGTCAAGATTATCAAAGTCGAAATCTGTACCTGTGGATGTACGATATCATCATCAGGAGGAGGAGGAGGAGGAAGAGGAAGAGGAGGAGGAGGATTCACCTTCACGTTCTGGTTTGTCGTCGAATTTGTTGTGTATGAGGGAGGACCAGTTCCATGCGTTTGGAATTCCAGTATGTGTTTATTATTATATATATTTTATTTTGGGAGGATCTTCATGTTTACTGAATTTTATTCACACAGGCCTATCCTACACAAGCAAAATATAATGATATTTGTAGAAAGTTTGTTCTTCCTTACAGTTGGTGTGATAAAGGAAGATGGTGCTACTTTGTCCATCCACTAGATAAAAAGACACACATATTGAGGATATACGAAGAACGTACGAGAGCACGAGCGTTGGCTGAGAATGACGATGTAGAAGAAGAAAAGGAGGAGGTAAAGGAAAGTGAAGTTCAGGTGAAACAGGGAACGAAAGAGAAAAGGAAAGGGCGGGAGAGGGAGAAAGAACCAGAGCAGGAGCAGGAGAAAGAGAAGGTCAAGGTGAAGGGTAAAGGTAAAGAAGAGGTATGTTATTTATCTTTCTTGAGAATGCATTTTCATTGACGTTGATTGTTGTAGAAGCTGAAAGCTTCTGACACTTTGGTAGAGCCTACGCCCAAGGCTAAGGCTACTGCGGAGAAGAAGTTGGTTTCAAAGAAAACTACGGCTGAGCAACCTGTGGGAAAGAAGCCGGTGGCTAAACAGCCTAAAAAGGAACCAAAGAAGAAGAAGATTGAGAAGGTGTGGGATATTGAGCTTGGGGATTGGGTCCCGAAAGATGGTATGGATTCTGGAGCGGATACTTCGATATCTGTAGAAGATCAGGTATGCTTATACTACTAGAGATTTGTTGACTTATATCGATTTTTTCTCTAGCTATTCACGTCTGCGTCTGCGTCATCACCGCCGACGTCAATGGATGGTTCTGATGATGAAAGATCCAAAACAAATTTCAATCGCTCTCCCAATGTCTGTTTCGAATGGAGGCGTGGAAACTGTCGATATGGAACGAGGTGCAGGTATAGGCACGAGGAACCAAACGCAGTGGTGAGTGGTAGTGAATTGGAGTGAATTTAACATGATACTCACATATATACCGTAGGTCCGTCACCCTCGTCCGAAAACAGGGCCGTGCCACAAGTGGCTTAAAAATAGTTGTAATCTGGAATACGATTGTCGTTACGTGCATGGTGACTTGCAGTATGATGACGGTCCCGTGAGTCGTTTATTCTTTACTGTTGCTTTGAACATCTACTTATTTATATGTCAGGACGATGAAGAAGCTTCGGAAGATAATAACAAGGCATTGCAAAGAACCACACGTCCAAGCTTTGTTTTCAAAGCTCCTTCAAATCCGAATTCGTATATCTATACCTTCATGCTTCACGAACATATACAAATCCAATGCACGTCTGGTTTCGAAATTCATAACCTTCAAACCGCCTTTGAATCGTCCACACTTCTTATCAGCAATGTGTCTCCTCGCCATCGACCAGATTCATTAGCAGATCTATTACGCTCGTACGGAACGGTAGAGGAACTACGAATCCCTCCCAATCTTACTCCAAGCTCCGTGATTGTCGTCAGGTACTCTGATGTTTCTGAAGCTCAAAAGGCTCTCAAGGCCTTGAACGGCAAAAGGATGTTGGAGTCTAGTCTGACTGTGCGGATGGCCTCAAACGATTATGTCAAATCTGTATCAAGAGCGGTGTTGAAGGATAACACTGTACGACTTACCTGGAGAGCTCCCTCCAAGATGGCATATCTGGGTTATGAGGATGTGGATAGAGGGTTGAAAGCCATTGATATTATCAACAACACACCTGTCAATGGTTACTACATGAAAGCCAACAGGCATAGTGGATTGCCCAACCTTGGGGAAATTACACTTTGCTTGTCAGGTGTACCGATGGATGCAGATGATAAAGACTTTGTCAAATTCGCAGAACCCGATACGATCAACTATGGAAGGACAAATCAAGAAGAGTTGAAATGGACGTTGAGGTTCATCAAGGGTGTTCTTTATAATAAAGGTAGTACACCTCTAGAGAACTTCGAAGTGTTACCTCCTCCGTATAGAGATGGTGGGATGATGCGTGCTTGGGCAACATTTGGTTCGGCGAAACATGCACACGATGCAGCTGCTCGTTTGGATGGTCGGGAACCCGCGTCTAATGGCGGTTTACCTATTCGCGCACAACATGTGTTGTCCTTGACTTACGTCATTTCTCCGGATCAATTTGCCCGAATTGACCAACCCCTTCGAGTTTTGCACTTCCAATTACGTTACAGCTCTAATTCTATCCATGTCATTCGTCGTGGAAATGGAGGAGCAGTGATCAGATTGTCTGCAGAAACTCAAAAGGATTTGGCTCGTCAAAAGATGGAGTTTGAGCAAATTCTTAAAGGAGAGATTGTTCGTTTGGATCGTAAACCTGTGTGGGATGGATACTTTTCCCGTTATGAAGGTCGACAGTTCCTGTCTAAACTGGGTAGAGATTTCCCCATTGTTCGTATTGAGACTGATCTTCTTCGACGAAGAATTCGTCTGTATGGGTATTCAACCCATCGGTGCGACGTTGCGGCGATCATCATCGAAAAAGTCAAGGAATTCCAAGCCTATCGTCCTCTGGATATTCGTGTGGATGGTCGTGTGTTAGGTCCTGTGTTGAGGGATACCTCGTTCTCCAAGTTGCAGGATAAATATGGCAATGAGCATGTATATGTGGACTTTACCAGACGTGCGATTCGTGTGCAAGGAGATCGGAATTTGTACAATAATATCAGGAAGATTGTGGAACGGGTGACGACTCTTACTTCGTCAATGGCAAGGGTACATGATGGTCCTACATGTCCTGTTTGCCTTGATATTCCTACATCACCTTTCCGTCTTCCTTGTGGTCACGAATATTGCCGAAGTTGTCTCGAGAATTACTTCAAGTCTGCTATGGATCAACGTGTATTCCCGCTGGTATGTTTAGGTGGAGAGGGACATTGTAGACAAAAGATTCCAATTGGAGCGGCGAAGGAGTTGTTGAGTGGTGGGGAACTTGAAAACATCATCAATGCTGCCTTCCTCGGATATATAACAAGAAGACCAACCGAATTCCACTTCTGCCCAACACCCGATTGTCCTCAAGTTTATAGGACAACAAAGCAAAAAATGACGTATCAATGTCCTACATGTTTAAGTGGCATTTGTACAAAATGCCATTCGGAATCTCACGACGGATTTGATTGTGCTCATGAAATTCAAGAGAAACAGTTGCAGGAGTGGATTGAACAACACAATGTTAAAAATTGTCCGAGTTGTGGAACGGCTATTGAAAGAGGAGAAGGATGTAATCATATTGAGTGTAGATGTGGAACTCATATGTGTTGGGTTTGTTTACAAGTATTCCCGGATGGAGGGTCTTTGGTTTATGATCATATGAGTTCTGTTCATGGATCTTTTGGACTGTTGCCTGCTCATTTTTGATTTTCCATTGGCTTCTCTCGACGGGGGTCTTTTTTTTTTCTCTTCGTTTGTTATTGGTTTTACTATGCTTTTTTTTTCTTTTTTTTTCTATTAAAATGCGGCATAAATGTCACCCTTTGTTCAAAACATTTCTTTAACTTCCTAACCCCTCCTCGACCTCTTTTGTCTCTTTGTTTTGTAAAATATTAAACTATATTTATTCGTTTCCCTTTTTTTACTAGTAGTATACTTTACTCCTCCTTTTCTCTTTGTGAATGTTTTAGTGTCTGTGTTTGTATGTACTAGTGTGAATACTATATTATCAATTATATGCTCTTTTTGGTCTTCTCCTTTATCCTTCCTCTTGGTTCTTGGAAGTTTCTATCCTGGTTCTATCGTGAATTATAGGCCTTGTGACTTGTAATATTGGCCCATTGCAAATTTGGTCTATTGTGTTCTGGCTGGTCACAACTTCCTTTTCAAGTTTCTTTTTATGTACGGTATTCTACTTCTATTCCTTCTATATATGCTTCCTTTTTGTTCGGTTTCTATTTGTTCTGATTATCTGATTTATTTCCTTTTCTGCTTGATTTATGTATATATAGAGGTTTGAAGTTTAAGGCTGAAGGCTGAAGATCTGAAGGATATACAGATTCCAAAGAATCTGAAGGCTACTTACAACTTACAAAAATTTTAATAAGGTCCAGCGACAGTTATAATAACAAATAGCAAATACATAACATTAGGAAGTAATGAAAAGAATATGATGTATATATTCTGTTGTACTAATGAACATAGTAACAATAACAATAACAGTAACCAATATCAGAAAACGGGTTTACGCAATCTCAGAACTTGTGGGCGGAAGCAGAGAAGTAGATAATTAAAAAAACTACATATGAAACAATATACTGTTTTATATTTTAATGCGGCTAAGTAAAAGGGGTAAAAGTAACTCTGGATATCAAAAGAAAAAAGAAAAGAAAAAAAGAGGGAAAGGATAAATCGATTCAGTAAGGACTAGAAAAAGTACATTTTTGAGAAGAGACAGAGACGATACATTGTTGAAAGAGACAGACACTTGGAGAGAGAAAATCGATAGAATGAATCAAAATCAGAATCAAAAAAACGCAAACGTAAATGTAAATGTAGAGTAAAGTGGTATTGTAATATGTAATATGGTAATATAATCCCGACCTTTCTTTCTTTTCTTTTTTTGGAATTCGGGAGGTTTAGATGAAGATGAAATGGATATAGGAGAAGATAAAAGAGAGAGAGAGAGAGAGAGAGAGAGAGAGAGAGAGAGAGAGAGAGAAGAGAAAGAATAAGAGGGTGTGTTAAGGGGGGTTGGGTTTTAATGCGAAAAAAAAAAAAAAAAGAAGAAAAAATTTGAAGGGGTGAAAGAGAAACAAGATTGGCATACTAGCCTTTGATTTTAAAAGCCAAAAAAAGAAGTGACAGAAAATGACAGAAGAAACAAAAACGAGGACGAGAATGTCCACCAGAATTTTTAAAAAGAGAAAAGAAAAAAAATTCATACTTTCCAAAAAAGAGTTGTTCATTGTCTATCGTTATTGTTCACGGATAACATAGAACATAGAACATAGAACACCAGAACACAGAACACAGAACAATGGAATGCGGAATACGGAATACGGAGCACAGCTCAACATAAAAACACACACACACACACACACACACGAAACCCAAATGCTCAAGTTTCAATGGGAGGAATCCTCAACAATAATTCTCGTCCACAAATCCCCAACATCCATCCCAATTCCACAAAAAGAGATAGAGAGCGATTCAAACATAAATATACTCAATCAACTAATAAAAAAAACTCATCAGCACCTCCATTCTCATATCATTTCCAAAACAAAACCAAAAAAAAAAAAAAAAAAAAAAAAAACACAAACACACCTCTTCATACCCCTCATCTCCCAAACTAGGTCTATCAACCCACTTAGTCCTAACTCCCAAATGATTCATATACCCACCTTCCTTACCATCAGGATAATCATCCAAATCCTTAGGATAAACTCTTAACGCAGGTGCATAAATTATATATCCATCTGGTGTTATATAATCTCCTCTTCTATTCCAATATCCTTTTCTTCTTTTCTTTTTTGGTGTTTGTGATGATGATGTTGTTGTGTTGGAGGTGGAGGTGGAGGTGAGGTTAATGTTGGAGGTAGGGGTCAGGTTGGATATGGAGGTGTTGGAAGGAGACGTTTTGGAGGGGGTGTGAGAATGAGGGTGGGAGTGAGATGATTTAGATGATTTATGTGGGGTATTATGTGAAGATGATGATTGATAAGCTGCTGCTGCTGCTGAAGCTGAAGAATAAGAATGCGGATTAGGATTATGATTGGGATTATGATTGGGATTGGAACTCGAATTCAAATTCAAATTCAAATTCGATTGGGAATGTGAATGGGATTGAGTATGGGAATGAGAACTAGAGGATTTAGATGATTTCTGAGGCGACACATTCGTAGACGTAGAAGTACCATGATAAGGAGATACTTGACTATAAATCTGTGAGTTAACGTTATTAGAATATATTTCCGTTGCCATTGTCATTGCCGCTGTCGAAGTTAAACCTAAACCTGAACCTGAACCTGAACCTGAGCCTGAGCCTGAACTGGAAGACGACATATCAGGTGGATAAGAAGCAGAACGTGAAGTCGAATTCAAATTCAATTGCGACTGGGACTGCGACTGGGACTGCGATAGAAATTGAGGTTGAGATTGAGAACCCCTTGAATTTTTTGCCTTATTAGGAGTAGAATAAACTTTAGCTTGAGAAGGAGTTTGAGGTAAATTAGATCTAGCTTGAGCTTGAGCAGCAGCTTGTGCAGCGGCAGCTACAATAGCAGCTGCATTTGCTTGAGCAGCTTGATGTGCTCTCAACTCTTCTTCTGCTTCTGTTCGTGCTTGTGCTTGAGCTCGAGCTTTTTCGGCTGCTTGTGCTGCTGCTTGAGCGGAAGCGGAAGATGAAGGTCGATGTTGATGCTGATGTTGATGTTGGGATTGTGGTTGGGATTGGGAATGTGGTTGATATTGAGTTTGATGGGTATGAGTATGAGATGAATGTGGTTGATTCGGAGTCTGAGTTTGAGTCTGAGTCTGAGCCTGCTGAGACTGAGAATAAGAAGGAGATTGTTTGGAAGGAGAACTATAGTTATATGTTCCTGAACTTGCTTGCTGTTGCTGTTGCTGTTGTTGGGTATATGGTGAATGAGATTGTTGGTATTGGGTATGTGAAGAACCATTCGAATTCGGATTGGTGGGAGTGGGAGTAGGAACAGGAGGGGCATATATATATGAAGGAGATGTATGTTGTTGTTGCTGTGGTTTAGGAGGTGAATATTTCGGAGGAGGCGACGCAAATCCAGTTTGACTTCCACTCCTACTTCTACTTCCAGTTCCAATTCCAGTTACGGTAGTAGCAGAAGAACTTGAACTTAGATTCGAACTTGAGGTTGTGTTCGAATTTAAAGTAACGGAAGAAGAAGCGGAAAGTGAGGCTACTGTTGGTAGATAAGGAAATGTCAAATCTGCGGGTGGATCAGGTAAAGGATTTGGACTCCTGGCTCTTTGTCTAGGAGGTGATGGTTCTGAACCTGAACCTGAACCCGAATTTGGATTATTATATGGGTGTGATGTAGATTTAGTTCTCGATTGTGATTTCGAACGATGTGGTTGAGAAATTGGTATCGGTGGTTCGTTGTCTTGTTGAGAACCACGTCGAGAAGGAACTGGTGTACGTGATTTGGTTGATTTACTACGAGTAGGACCTTCGGGTATAGTGTTCAGGGCTGTACCAGGCAGCATTGCTGGTACTGAACTATGTCGACCTAGCAACGAAGGTCGCTGTGGTGTCGATTTTAATGCTTCAGTGGGAGGCGGTGGCATTGGAAAATAAGGTATTTCGATGTTCGCAGGCAAGGGTTCATCAGTGAAATATTCACCTGTGAAAGATGAAGTGTGGGTATTTCCATTTATGATAGGATTGGGCATGGAACCATGGCGAGACAGAGCGTTTGTGGAATCGACATTGGGATTTCCGCTTCTGGAAGATGACCTAGAAGGCGATGCGTAGATGTTTGGTATTGGAGCAGGTGATCTTGATGATCTAGAATAATGATCTGGAGTACGAACGACATTGCTGGAAAAGGTGGTTTTAAGGACTCCCTTGGAAGTGAATGATTCTTCTGGACGATTGGATCGTTCGGGAGTTTGTGGTGGAGGAGGGGCCGGTGCGTATATTTGCGGAACTCTTAATGGAGGCGGTTCAGTCGAGTTCCGATGGGGCCGGTTGGGATCATGCTTCTGCGGCTGAGAAAGTATTGGTTCTGTGGAATGGCGATTCAGGGTGGCATAGATGGTAGACGCCGAGCCATGATTCTTGGGCGGCTGTTGGTATTGTTGCTGTTGGTACTGTGGGTGTTGAGGAGGTTGTTGGTCGTCTGATTCTGATGAATCGTCCTCTTCGGAACTCGTATCTTCTTCTTCCTCTTCCTCTTCTTCTTCTTCTTCCTCTTCGTCGATTTCTGGAACCAAACCAGGGCCAGGAGTCCATATCCAAGGGGTATTTTTCTCTGCCTCTTTTGCCGCCTCTTTCAAGGCTTTTGCGGCTAGTGTGGCTTCACGATGAAGTTTCTGAATACGCTGACGTTCCTCTTCATCGAGTCTTTCCTGTTCCATCCTCTCCAATTCCTCCCTGCGATAAAATACATCAGTAGCTTATTTTCAATATAAACAATAAAAACATACGCAGGAATCATGTTTGTGAGCCCCAGAGGGTTATCTAGGAGGGCCATACTGAGATACTCGGCACTAGGTGCACGTGGCTGTCGTTTATACGGATTAAAGGGTTGCTGCTGCTGCTGTTGTTGTTGTTGTTGCTGCTGCTGGTACTGATAAGCCTGTTGACTGTAATAATTGCTCCATGCTTGGTTTGGCATCCAATTGGTAGGGCGAGGAGCAGCTTGAGTTGGATTGTAGTTTGGATTATATTGCCAAAAGCCAGCATTCCATTGCTGGGAAGGGATGTTTACGCCTGCGGGTATCGGAGGGGCACCTTGGAATGGAGGGGCCCAGCCTTGTGGAGGAGGCTTTGTTGGATTGTTGTTGATCCATGGATGCGCAAAGGTGGCCATTGAACCCACTCCAACCTCAACAAACACTAGTTAAGTACCTCCTCATTAGGTAAGCACTTGGAACGATCACGTGCTGCAGTATGTTTAATGTGTTGTTCTTCTCTTGTTGTTCAAGGCCATGGACGACCGCAACCTCCAATTGATCTCACCGCCACCAGAAGATTCCATACAACAAAAGAGAAAGAGACAACAGCCAGTCTCAACCCCAAATCCAAAACCAAGAAAACAATCACGACAAACTTCACCTGTAAAGTCTATCTCCCAACTCTTGGCAGTTCCACATGTTCCCCAAACGCGACGCAAGAGTCCTATTCCACCTTATGAACCTCCCACAGACATCTTTACTCCTCCAAGGGAAGTCATAGTCACTCCAGCTCCAATCAGCAAATCATCCAAACGAAAGAAACCTACTATCAAACTCGAAATGCCAGACGTAGATTTAAATACTCCTATGCCTCCACCAAGTCCAGGAGACGATCCTTTATTACTTTCAAGTTCTGTAGAACCAGAAGATTCATCTCCAACACGTCCTTCTTCAAGTAAAACACCACGTACCACAAATCCCATTCAAACTCCTTCATTATTTGCCAAACTACAATTCAACAATCTTCCTCCTTCATCTCCACCTTTTATCTATGATTTAACCCATTCTGATGATGAACTTGAACTTGACAACACTCCTCCCCATAATATCCCATTTTTCGATTTAGGAAAACCTGGTACTTTGAATCAAGATGATGGTTGGAGTGATAGTGACGAAGACAAAGACGATAATAATTTACCTATTCTAGGTAAACGTCAAAGTGAAGGAGCACAGGGTGAAGGCGAATATACAGGAAAATTCAAACAAGTTCTAGTCCGAACCAAGGCTGATCCTCCAAGTAGTGCTACGAGATGTAGAATTGAAGAATGGGGTAATCCAAAGAGTCCTTTTCCTTTGGATAAGAGTGGGAGTGGCTTGCCAGTGGACCTTGTACAAGAAGAACCAGAACCAGAAATGACACCACTTCAACAATCCCAAACTCAATCCCAACATCAACATCAACATCAACCTCCAACTCCAACACCTTTATCTCGAACTATGGAAATGGATGTAGAACATGAACACGAGGAGGAAGAAGGTGATATTTCGATTGGTCCTTTCGATTTTTCAAAGATTCAAGATTCACCATCTATTATTTCTTTCTGTTCTTCCAAAGTGCGGGACACTGAGGAAGGAGAAGAAGAAGAAATCAGTATTGAACATGAACCAGTTCATGGTGCTTTTAATTTTTCGGTTATTTCGGATATGGATATGGATAATGATGATGAGGAAGCCGAAGAAGAAGCAGCAGGAGAAGAAGAAGAAGAAATTGGAAAGATGAATGTAGAACGCGACTTTGAACCTCACTCACAATCACGAATTGTGCCTAAATCTACCCTAACTCATACCCCTACCCCTATAACTGCGCCTAGTCCTGATCCTATCATTACTTCTTCTACAACTTCTTTAACGACTTCTACTGCGACTTTAATTTCAACTTCCAACTCTCAACATCCTAATTCTAATTCCCATTCCCCTTCTGAGCCTCATTCTGAACGCGAACCTGAATCTATGTCTACGCATGTAACACCTCGAGGTCCTTTTGATTTTTCTGCTATTCTAGATGAGGACGAAGAAGGAGAAGAAGAGGAAGAGGAAGAGGAAGAAGAAGAAGAAAGACAAGTTAGAGAAATGTCTATTGAACGTGAACATGAAGAAGATAATGATAATATGGATGAGGAGGTAGTTATACCACATGAACAGCGACAACAACGACAACAAGGAAAAGGAAAAGGGAAGGGGAAAGAGAAGAGAATGAGAATGAGAATGGGGAACAAGGAGGACGTGAGAATGAAGATGAAAATGAAAATGAAAATGATGGTGATGATGATGAACAGAAGAGACAGGAGAATAAAGACAATAGCGAAGACGAAAATGAGGAAGATGAGGAAGAAGATGAGGAAGAAGAAATGATAGAAGATAGTACGGATTATATTATTCCTTTAAGAAAGGAAGATGGAGAATGTAGACCTGGTTCACCTGTTCCTACTATTCTGGCACTTTCTTCTGCTTCTTTTACTGAAGATCAAGAAGAAGACGAGGATGAGGATGAGGGCGAGGACGAGGAAGGGGATAAGGATGTGTTGGAGGAAGGAGGAGAAGGGAAAGGAAGGAAGGAAGATGTTGTTAGTGTTGGTGATATTGATGCTAGTATCGATGTTGGTGTTGGTACTGAAGATGAAGTTGAAGATGAAGGCGAAGTTCAAGTTATACAACATACCCAGAAGCATATTCATACCCATACCCAGATCCAATCCCAATCCCAATCCTCTCAACCACCATCTACTCATCTACATCTTCATCGTCTTTCCCCAAAAACAGAAACGGAAACAGAAGTTGAAGTTGAAAGTATCTTCAAACGTATGGGAAATAAACCTCAATCTCAACCTTGCTCACCACAACCACAACCACAACCACAACCAAGTACTACGAGAGATGAAGTCTGTAGTGGACATGGTCTTAGTCTTAGTCCTAATTCTCGTCCTGGTGATACTGGTGCTGGTGTTGGTGCTGGTGTAAAAGCTGTTAATGAAGCTGAGCTAATGAATTTGAATGGGGAAATGGAAGATTGTATTGATGAATCATCAATACCAATACCAATACCAGTGTCAACGAATATGAACGCGGACATGAACGGAAATGGGAATGAGAATGTAGCTGTGAGTGATATTGTTGATAATATATAATATTCTTTATCATAATTATAACTAACTATTATTATTGCAGAGAGAACATGGTGTTGAAGAAAATGTTGGTGTTAATATTGGTGTCGACGTGAATAATGATGGCGAAAATGGAGTAAGGGAAGGGCATGAGGAAGGGCATGAAGATGAGGACGAAGAAGAAGAAGGATTAGATGAAGATGAACAAGAATTTGTTAAAATTACTAGTTCAGATCCTAAAGCTGCTGCTCGTGCCGCTGCTATTCTTAAACAAGTACGTTTTTTCTCATTCTTTTTTTACTTTCTTTTTTATTTATGTGATATTGAACGAACCTTTTTTTTTTGTTTAGCATAATTATGATTGTTTCACAAAAGTTGAACTTAAACGAAGATCAATGTCTTCTTCACCTCATCCTCGCCTTAATTCACCTCATCTCCATCACCACCTTCACAATCATAACCCTTCCCCTCGTCCAAATAGTCCACATCGATCAACGAATTTGAAAGATGTTTATGAATCTGGTATTCATAAAAATCGAAGGAAAACGATTTCTGGGACTCCCATTCATGTTCCTGGGTCTGTTCTTGGTACTGGGACTCCAATGTCAGGTACCCCTCGAATCGGTACCCCGAGATCAGGAACTCCACGACTTGGAACTCCATTAATAAAATTAATAGGAGACGAGATTTATATTCCTGGAAGTCCTATTCCCGTTACGACTTTACCAAAATTATTGAAAGAGGCTGAAGAAGAGGTTGTTAATGAACATTTGCATTTACATCAACATCAACAACAGCAGCAGCAATCGATTTTAGCTATGTCTATGACTGGAGAGAATGGGAATTCGAATGCGTTTTCCACACCTCTTCCTTTGAATTCGAATACGATAGTTTCGAGTTCGAGTTCGAGTCCATCTTCGTTTTCTAGGGATTTGAATTTTTTACAGAATCAAATTCAAAATCAACGACATTCATTTTCTACACCTTTATCTAAATCCAATTCCAATTCCAACCTCAACTCCAGATTCACAACACCAATACGAAAATCACTTTCAACTTCAACGCCAATGACACCAAGAACACCAATGACACCAGGTGAAATGTTATTTGATCCATTAACAGGTGAAAGAATATGGACGAAAGAAGAATGGAAAAGATTGGATGCTTGTTTTACTGATGAGAGACTTTATATTGGTCAAACTTTGTATCCTAATTTGGTTAATAATAACGAAGGGGATGGGTTGGTTAGTGTTGATTTGGTAAAAATTGAAGATGTTGTTGAGAGATTTGTTGATTGGATGGGTGGTTATGAAGCTTTTGATGGGTATGGTAAGGGTTGGTCTAGGTACGTTGACGTTTTGTTTTGTTTTGTTTTACTTCTTTCCTTTCTTTGGTCCTGACTATGAAAAATTATAGAGAGAATTTAATACAAAGAGCGAAAGCACTTAAGAAGAAACAGAAAGAAGGAAAAATAGCTCCTCCTAGCGTTTTACCTTTTAGCCCTGGTTTCGGTCCTATTCCTTCTCCTTCTCCTACCATTCCTCCTTTTGCCAATCGAAATCATCACACACCATCAATGTCAACGTCAATATCAAAATCAAAATCAAAATCAAAATCATCACCACATCAAGTTCCTCCACCACTTCCACCTCCACCACCACCTTCATCTACTCAACACCTAAATCAAACTCCAACATCAACTTTGAATTCAAATTCAAATTCGAACTCATTTATGCCTTACTCGCCTCAAACTCCATTCAATTATTGGAAAAATCGGACAACGAATTCGACTATGATGATGATGGATGTTCCGGATTTTACTCCTTTGAAGGTTAGAACCAATTTTGGTTTTGGTTCTGGTTTTGGTTTTGGTTTTGGTTCTAGGACTGCAACTGCAACTGCAAGTATGGATGTGGATGTGGATGTGGATCAGGAGAAAGATAAAGAAGGTGATGGTGAAGGTGAAGGTGAAATGGATGTTGTTCCACAAACACCTATTCTTCAAACTCATTCTCAACAACAACATGACCATGAAGAGAATGATGAACAAGAACGGGAACAACCAAGTTCAGTTATGCCTCCTAGTTATTCACATTTATTGGAAGAAGCTATTGCAATTTCGAAAGAACCTGTTCGTACACCTTTTACGCCTGTTCGTACTCAAGTACCCGAACACGAACATGAACACGAAGAAGACCAGGATGAGGAGGATGAGTATGATAATATGGAGATGGAGATGGAGATGGAGGACGTGGATGTGAATCACGACGAAGATTTATCTTCTTCGTTTGAAGAAGAGGAGGTTTCTGAAGAACTTGAGGTTATGGATTTCGAACCTTCTCCTGAACCTCAACCGGAACCAGAACCAGAACCAGAACCAGAACCAGAAACATTAGGAAAACGTGTCAACCGTTTATTATTCTCTTACCTACCTACTCTCAAAAAAGCTCCGACAATCACATCAACTTCTTCATTAACATCTTCCCGCAACAATTTGAAACAAACTCCAGAAAAAGGACCGGGTCTTCCATTACCACCTAAAGAAATACTTTCAAAACCAAGAGGACCAGTAAAAACACCAGCAAGAGGACCATTACCTAAAACTATACCTCCTAAAGAATTGGTTACATTACAACAAGCTCCTCCCCCCATTCCTTTGAAAAGTAAAATTCCGAGAGTGGTACATCCAAAGATGTTAGTGGAATTACAACATGTACCGGACGTTACTAAGGAAAAAGAAAAAGAAAAGGAGAGGTTGAAGGAGAGACCTAGGAGAAGTAGTACGGCTAGTGTTAAAGATTTGATTAAAGGGTTTGAGGAAATGGAAAAGAGGAGGGAAGGTGTGGATGACGACGGTGTTGGTGTGAAAGGGAAAGGAAAAGAGGTTAGGAAGATGAAGAGTGTAGGTGATTGGAGGAAAGGTGTTGTTGGGAAGGATAAGGCAAAGGCAAAACCACCGGTTTGGAGATGATTGGATTTTGAAATGTTATCTTTTTCTTTTGTTTGAATTTGGTTTTCTTTTAAATGTATTTTTTCTTTTCTTTTTTTTTTTGGTTCACGAGATAACTGGTTTTTTTTATTCGTGTGTCCACGCTCTCCTGTCTTTTTCTTTTCTTTTTTCCTTCTATTTTCTCTCTCGGTTCAATTTTCTCAATATGTTATGTTCTCTCACGTGCATTATCTTTCTCTCTCTTTCTCGCGTTTATTAAAACGTTATGTCCACTTTCTTCCACCATTCTATCTCTCATCTTATTGCAATCTTTCATTTCATTTCGGTTTTTCTCGTTTCTTTTGGATACATAGTCATAAAAATCTCCTGGATGATATAATTATAATACATGGATACCTTTCCTTTCGATTAACTGCGACCCAAAGTTCTATACAGCAAGGGTGAATGGCCTAGTCTCTCTCAATACTTCGAAGGACCTATGTTTCCGATCCCACACAAAACAAGTCGGAGGATTGTCAGTTCACAATATGTGTATCATGTCCAACTTTGAATCTGTCGTTCTACTATCCCTCTTCACAGAAATTGTGGCTGCCAAACCAAATTCCACGAGAGCTGTTTTTTTATCAACCAATAACTTACAAGGAGAGGTACAGACTACATGTTAACTCATATCAATTCGAGTTCATTCCGGAACATTCATACTAAACACACTATACTACATAGAATTCTGTTTAATCTTGATTTCGACATTCTTAGTTCTTGTTCTCCCATGCCTCATCATAACCCAACGCACTCCTATCCCAATCCGGCCTCCCAGGCTGTCCAGAAATCGTCCACCCCATATAATCCATCATAACTCCCGCAGCTCTAACAAACAAAGTACCATCAACCTCCCCCATACCTTTAAACGTCTCTTCCATCTTTATCTCACCCACACCTACACTAGCTTCCTTTTGAACCTGTCTAAAAGCACCAATAGCATCACCAGGTTGAATTTCTCCATATTTTTGTGCGGCGTGCACCAAACTCCGCATCGCTTTAATAGCATGCATATCTGGATGATGTAAAGCTCCTTGAATCAATGTAGGCCAAGAATTATAATCTTCATCATTTCCCAATTTCCCAATACTCGATTCATTTTCCTTTCCAATCCCCAATCCCAATATTTCTTTCCACCCACTCGGTCTTGGTGTTTCCTTCCACTGTTTCACTAGATCCGCTCTAATCGTAGGTCTTCCTCTAGCCAACATAATAACGACCAAAACAGGAACAAAGCTCCTAATCAAATCAACCTTCCATTTCATCTTGTTCACCGGCACAGCTTCAAGAATAGGTTGTAAGAATAAAGAACTCGTTACCAAATGCATCAAGAAGAAATCAAGTCGATGTTCTCTTCCTTCTCTTCCAGTAGCAAACATAAGTAAAGTTGAAGCCCAAATAATTTCTTCAACCCTATCTTGTAATTCTTCATCAGAAACATCGTCCAAGATCGAGAGCGTATAAGATTCGCAAATTTTACGAATTTCTAAAGCTTTAGTTCCTTCAGTAGCCGACCTAACGCGCTCACTAAAGAGAGCATCAGGATTATAAGGTGGTGGAACCAACACCTTGGAATCACATATTTGTCGTAACGCTTCCAGGAGTGAAGGACCTTGAATAGGTTGTCTCCCAGGACCGGAATTCCATATTTCCGATTTTTTCCCTCGCAATGATGGATGTGGGAATATGTCAGCGGTTTGCGCTGAATGAACGGCTGTTTGTGCCAACCCCGTCGCAATTAGAATGTTGCTCCCGAATTCCAATCCATACTATATATATAAGAAAGAAAAAAAAACGAAAATGGTTAGGAGATGAGTAAAACGGACATTGTTTTGAACGAACGTACTCCAACTTGAATAAACGGGTGGAGTCTAAATTGTACTTTAGCAACTGTAAAATGTAAATGCATATACTTAGAGTTTGACTTACGCGCCGCCTACAAACCTAATCAACATCTTTTTTCCATCAACATTCGCTTCTTCTTCAAACAAATACGTTCCCAAAACCGAAGCAACACCATCTTTCTCAATCTCCTGACAAAAGAATCTGAAGAAAGCTCCATATGCCCTTCAACAACACAATATCAGTATCAAATTCTTTTACATTGCGAACACAAACGTTTATGAACAGCTAAAACCTAAAGGGGATAGAGGAAGGGATACTCGGATAATTGATATATATCATATATGGGGTTGTCATACCGTATGTCGAGGAGGAAAACAAAACAAAAAAAACTCACTCTTGTTTTCCCAAATATGCCGCCCAATTCCCTTGATTAATCACAATCCCTTTATCACTATCATTCAAAATAATCGGCCTTTGATAACTAGCATGAACATCATAGATCTTCTGAATCAATCCAGGCGCAGCTCCCATATCATATGCTGCCAAGACACTATAATAATTATAAATAAAAACAAATCAGCATAAGCCTCCGACGCACGTTCGTCACAAAAAAAACAAACAAAAAAAGGGGTATGTCAGAGTATTGTCGTCAAATGTCAGTAAGTATATGCGGTAAAAGGAACAATGTGCAGCAGTGCCTTGGCACAAAATCCCGCAATTCCGAAATGACATTCAACAGATCAAATGTACAAAAAACAAATAATAAAAAGGGGCGAGAACTTACTGGTGGCTAAGATGATTATGCAAACCAGCCTGTCTAAAGAAACAATGATGTTTCTCCGCATCCTTCAATAACAAATCTTCAGTCAACAACTTGGTAGCATTACTAATTCCAGGGAGATTCAACAATCCTTTCTTCTTGACAGTATGCAAATAACCCATGATAAGAATTTTGGTTTTTTTGGCAATATGTGGTAGTGTGCGTGTGGAGAGTCACAATGTATGAAAGTTGATTGGGTAGCCGTATTTAAATACCTCTCTCCATAATTGATGTTCTAAATTTAAAAAAATACTACCTTGCTATGTCATACTATCATCTACAAATAAGCCCCGCTGAACCCATTCGTCACAATCGCTCCCATGTTGGGACCAAAACCAAATATCACTTCGTAAAACACGATTAGTAGTATTCCAAGTTTAAACCACCTTGCTATGTCATCCAACGGTGTAATATGTAAGATTGACACATTCGTCATTCGGTACTTCAGTAATCAATCAATCATGATGAGTCAGAGAAGTTTATTGCTCATGACATCAGACCTTCTCTCTCTCATGAACCAAAAACAGAAGGAAGTTCGAAGCTGAAGAAGACTGTTGGTCATGGTATATCATTACGTCGAGTCATACACAACAACAAAGAAAAACATGAACATGAGCGGGGGAAAAACAAAGAAAGAAAAAAAAAGAGAAAAAGGAGTAGTTAGTACATTATAAACATACCACGGCAAAGACCCTTTTTACATAATAAAAGAAAGGCGACCAAGCAACTAGTTAACTAACTACACAAAATGTCAAAAAGAATTAATTGAGATTTCCAACTTCCGTTAACAAGGTCGAATATTATATGGGCTCAAGCCTCGTTCTTATTGAACGATTGAACAACAACATGATCATGATCAACTTCCTTCTTCAACTCAGTATCAACCGAACCTTCTTCAGCAGAAGCACTTCTACTAAGTCCAACACTCCCAAGAGCTTTAGGATTCAAAGCGAATCCTCCAACAGGAATGAAAGTAGAAACGAAGATGATAACACAACCGACTGTGAAATGCGTTCTATAAGAAATAAAGAGTAATAGTAATAAAAAGATCAGTATAATCATTCAAATTGAATTAGATGGAGAGAGACGTACCCAGATACGAAAACCAAAGACCTCTCAATATTCTGATTAGTCACGAAATCCCTATCAATCACTCTTCCTAAAACAGTACTGAAAACTGCATTGAGGACGATATAAGTCGAGTACAAGAAGGCCATGACAGCTCCAAGAGGTGAGACGTTTTTATGTGCTGCACAAAAAGTAAAGATTATCAATAAGAAATACAAACCAGGATAATAATAATAAAAACATACTGATGTTACCATCAGACAAAGCTGACTGAATATATGCTGCCAATGAACAATCTCCAGCAGCCCAACCCTAAATAATCAATCAATATTTTGTCAAGGTGATGCGAAGCGGATATCAGTACGTACGAAGGAGATGGGAATGAAGATACCAGCAAGTCTCCAAGCCCAGCTAACATCATGGGTAGCGACAGTAGCCAAGTAAGGAAGAACCCAGACGAGATTGAGCTATTCGTTTAAACATTAATTAGAACATTGAATCCACAAACAAAAAATGGGGGGGTTACTCACAGCAAGGGCATCAAGACGTAACCAGGGGAGCTATCGCAATAATAATAAAACACATATGAGCTATATGCACCTTTTCGGTTATGAGGAACAGCATGGGAGGAACTTACGGGAGTAGTGATAAGATCCGACAAAATGAAAACCGAAAGCGCACCCAACAATTCACCAATATTCGAACCACCAACAATAATTTGTGACCAAGCTGAAGTTCCCAAAACACGTCTAGCAAAAGCAGGTGCCAAAGAACTTTCCAAAAACCTGTGGAGATAAAGTGCGATGGTACTATATTACATCAACATTTAATTAGTCCAGTTTTCCCCTGATGGAGTTTAGAAAAGAATAAACTTACTAAGAAGGAAGCAACCAAATGAAACGCCTATTTCCAAATACAAGTTTACTACCCAAGTAAACTGAATCGACGAATCCTTTTGCGCCTTGAAGAGTTTGCATTACATAACCACTCTTCTTGTCTGATTTTTCAACAGAAGTAAGTCCTGAATCTTCCGGAATATCTTTGTTGAATCCGAGAGAACTGATAAGCAGCCAGACACCACCAGCGAAGGCGAAGAAGACTAATCATTAAGAGGAAAAGAGAAAATAGAGAATGTCCGTCAGTTACCGTAATCATCGGAGAGAGGAACGGTAACGGTAAAGACATACCAGGTGTAAGGAAAAAACTATAATTGTTACCGAACCGACTGATGGCACTGGAAGACGCGAAAGCACCAGCTGTTCCAGCGATTTCTAAAAAAGACAACACAAAACACATTGAGTTTCAGGTCTTGTGGTGCCAAGATTGCGCCCGTCAGCCGTCATTAAAAAACTCACCATAACCAACGTGCTAAAAAAAAGAGATGGTAGGTGGTAAGCCACTTAGACTCTTTAACACTTCGATTCTACGTACCACAATAGCATCCATACGACGAAGCTTATTCACATCTCCACCAACGATATCCGCGGGACTATTGAGAGCAGCACACCTTGATTAGCATCGAGTAGATCCCTCTCGGAAGGGAAGCAGGTTTTAACACTCACATGACACGGCGAATCAACTCAACCATACCATAAGCAATACCCGACAGAGTCCAAACGACGAAGATCTAAAGTTACGTTTTTAACTCAGCATTTCAAACTTCTCAAGAGCGGGGAGAGGGGGGGGTGGGGGGGGGGAAAGTTTACATACGAGATTAGGGTTCCAACTACCATACTGGGCTGTACCTGAAGCGGAATCTTTCATCTCTCCACCTAAACGAGATTGAGTATATATAAGTAAAACAGACTGGAGCTAGGCATAGGACCAATTTATCAAACGTACCAGTTGCAGCATCAACAATGAGTAGGATGGTGGTCATGAGACAGAAAACGAAGATAGCACCCGCAAGAACGGAGCGGGTGGGCCATCTTTTGACAAGGGGTGCAATGAGAATGGCACCGACACATTGTGCGGCCTGATTAACACCGGAGGCGGCACCGACTAAAGTAAGATAGGTAAGAGAGGCGATTACGGTTTTGTGGGGTGTGTGGAAAGACTCACGTTTAGTGAAAGTAGCGGCAGCCCTGAAACGATCCGTAGCTAGGGTTGTAATAGAGCCATTGAAAAATTCAAGGCCTAGTTTGTAAAACATGATACCGCCGATATAAATGGCGCTATAAACGCAGAGGTATCAGTAAGAAGCAAGTCAAGTAAAATGAAAATAGTGCGTACATGTTACGCCTCTCGGCGGAGGTATAAGCTACAAAGAAGCGAAGGTAAATCCAGAGAAAACCGAAAAAATAACAATAAAATAAAACGAATAAAAAACATACTGCGCCAGATATCTCCTAAGCTTCGCATTGTATAGTGTTCCGGGTAGTGAACGCTTCTTTACGTTCGGAGAATAGAGAGAGAGGACGGGGCGTTGGGGGAAACAAGTAACACCAGATGCTCTAGGGATTTTTTTCATTGCATGGAGGTCGAGTATCTATAGGTATATGGAGGGCACGTTCGTCAACTGTACGTTTTTGGTACACATGTGCCAAGCACGTCAAATTCCTATGCGTGGTCTTGGCGGCCTGGAAGGTTGATCAGACATGTATCAACATTACTTCAAGTAAGTATGCAACATCAATATATCCTCATCCGGTCGGCACCGTTGATTAGCAACGTGTGAACAAAGAAGCCCAAGGAGACCAGAACAGACCAGAATGATTAAAGGAGCCACATTGAAGAAAGGTACAAGAACTTCGGATGGTTCGGAGGACAGAGGCTCGTGTGCCTGTCTTTATTACATAGTACACGCCGGTGAATTTCCATTTGGTTAGTCATATTGTTTGAGCTCGTAATGATCATCGAGAAGTCCAGTGGATCAAATCAAGTCCCAAGAATTGAGAAAGTAGGTTTGTTGGAGGCGAAACAGCCAGTGTCATGGAGTCAAAAAGAGTTTACAAATGCAAGACGTTGTTCCGCTTAGAACGCCCAGTCCAGATGTAACAGCCGGATGGCTTGAGTTTCCAGAATCCAGGCTAGAAGTAAGTGTGTCGGATGGTGCTGTCTCCGTGAGAAAAGTCATGCGTCTCTGACGTAGTGTGGGAGGAAGCGCCTGGAACTGCGCAATCGTACAGCTCAAGGACTGCAACTCATTCACAACCACAGCCATGGTCAAATCATCCGATGTTATTATCATTCTCGTCGCTATCATTTTTCCACCAGCCGCCGCTCTGATACTTACAGGTTGTAGTTGCGACCTCCTCATCAACCTGCTTCTTACCTGGTACGTCAATCATTATCCGTACTGTATAACCCTCAACTAACCAAGGGTCGTAGTTTGGGTTACATACCCGGACACATCCATGCCTTTTGGCTAATTTATAAGAGGATGCAAGCTGAAGAACGTTACGGTCTAGGTGGCTTCCACTGTACGCATTTCCTAAATAAATGTTCCAATCTTATTTAATCTCATTACTAGACGTCGGGAATGGACACTACGAGGCTGTCTATCACTCTGTACCCGCTCCTATCCAAGGACAATATTATCAAAGTCCTCCTCCACAACCCGCCCCTCAGTATTATGGGGCAACTGATCAGTAGGCTTGACCTATAGTCCAAGAATATCTGCCCGTTAGGCGGTGTTCGCTAACACACCCTTTTTATATCGATGCTTTATTTCTTGGTACTCTATTCCGTTAAATTTTTCTTTTCGATTCTTCATGTGAACAGGACCGGATTCATCTCTCAAGGATCAAGTAGTTGTCCAACTTCTCATTTTATTATAGGTACAGTTACAGAGACATTGTATTAAATATAATCAAGATTCATGCGATAAAAATCTACAAGAAAAGTAAATGTCAGCAAATGTGAAATAATAAGACGTATCAAGACCCCTCAGATGAACATGAGGTTGTCCTTCATGAAGGTCGGACATATGCTTGTATATTCAAAAGCATCACAGGGGTCTTTAAACGAGTCATCCAAACAAGATGCTCACCTTTTTTAATTTACAATATGCGACTATAGCGACAGTATCATCGCCTGTAGAAGAGGCCGTGATCAGATCAGCATACAGTTTTGTACGATATATAAAAGCGTTTATAGCTTCAGAGGGTGGTGCGTGTTAGCTTGGGGCCCATGTAGGTGTCGCCCACTAACGATTGTCTTCACAAGCTACATGATACAAATAGACAGATACCCACCTAAAAGAAAGACGAAATCAAGTTAGTAAGATCGTGATATAAAAATCAAGGAAAAATACAAAAGAGACATATAATAAAGATCAGTTGGTGATGCATGTTGTGAGTTATGGATCATATAAAATCACCGACTCGAGAATGGATAGTTATCATCATTTCAAAAAAAGAAAAAAGAAAAAAAAGGGGGGGAGGGTCAAAGAAGAAGAGAAAAAAATAAGAAACGTTGCAGCTTACCTTGGTCATTAGGAAACCAAAGAAAAAAAAGAATTCATCGAAAATTTTCCTAAAAGGAAGTTGTGATGACTTAACCGGCTATCACCGATCGGAGAATGAATTTCACTGGTATATCAATGTGTCATCGATTTTTTTTTTTTTGGTTCTTTATCACAACGATGCATTCATGGTGAGTTTAGCATTTCATTTTTTTCTCTCTTTTTTTCAAATGATGTTACAATCAGTTCTGCTTCCGAATGAGAGAGTCAACCTCTAGTGGACAAACTGTTTATACCAAAAAAAAACTTTTCTGATCCTTTTTTTCTTTCTGTTGAAAACATAAACAAAAAAACTCTTAACTGACTTAGTTTCATCTATTCAGGATTTTCGATGTACCATCTTTTTCTTCTCGTGCTTAATGTAAGCATCCCATCTCCCAACCTTTGTTTCTTCGACTCCTTCGTCCCAATTACCGTGACGAAAATATAGTTCATCCATTCTTTGAAATATATCCCATTCTTTCGTAATTTCTACTTGAGACCACCTGTTTTATACAGGTCCGATAGTGATACATTCACCGTTCTGGAGGATGTTGTTGCTGTTGTACGGATCCTTGAGTGGGTTTTACTCGGATGGGTGATATGAAAACATGGCTTTTCTGATCCTTTTTTTTTTTATAACCTCTTCGTCATAATGCAACAAGCTTGATATTGACTATCTACTTCAGATAACTACAACTATATATACGAGTAACTACTTCAATAGCGATTAAAAGAATGATAAATTGTCCAAAAATTTCTCGAGAGATTTCATACATAAGAAAGAAAGAAAACGGTTCAAGTAGCTATAACTTCAACCGGAACAATCCCACTAACAGCCTCTGCTGTAGCACTAACTTCTACAACATCAACAACCTTCGTCCTAACACTTTTCTTCGCACCAACATTCTTCTTTCCCCAAAACTTGACATCAAAATTAACCCCAGCCATATCCGCTCTAATATCATTATCCTTCAAACTCTTATAATGTTCATCGACAGTTTTATGTACAGCTTCCAACGTAGTCCAAGCACCTTTATACCCTAATCCACCTTTTTCAATAGGTAACCTAGCTCTAGAATCATCAAAAACCAAATGAATTTGAGTTAATGAGAATATAGATGGTTGTAGGTTGACTAAATTTCCAGCTATCCTTGGTAATTTGAGTATATTGAAAAAGAATGATGGGAGAGTGTAATAGAATTCGATTAGATGAGCGAATAAAAGCATGAATGTTGGTGAAAGTGTTGGGAAATGACATTCGCCGTTTGTTAATGTTGTTAATGTTGTGAAAACGTCACCATTTGTTGGTGTTGGACCTGGATCACAAATGTTAAATGCTTGACCACTTATATCTGGGTATTGAATGGAAGAAGAAGTAGTTAAGTCGGAAGTGGAGGTAGAGTCGGAGGTGGACGTGGACGTAGAAGTGGAAGAAAGAGCAATAAGACGTTGTTCATAGAGTAAATGTGCCAAAGCACAATTCTCAACATAACAATGTGAAGAAATCAAACCACCTATCCAACTTGGATTTGTTTTCCTTGCGACATAAGCACCACAAAGCATATCGCCTCTAGGTCCAAAAACTCCATTACCAGGTCGAATACATCCCGTTTTCAAAACCTTCTCATTCCCATTCCCATTTCCATTGAGTAAACTCCCATTAGCCTCTCTAACCAACTTCTCACCCATCCCTTTACTAAACGCATAATTCGAAAAATAATCCTCATGTTTCCAATACCTCTCCCCAACTTGATCCTCATCTCTAATAACCTGAACAAACATCCTAGGTTCCTTTTCAACCAAAGGCCATAACAAAAACCTATTACTCCTACTCTTAATACCTACACTTCCAGAAGAAGTATACACCAAAACGTTCGCTTTGATTTGTTTTGTTGCTATTAAAACATTTTGTGTACCTTTTACGTTGATTTTGGTTGATAAGGGAAGTTGAAAAAGGAAACGTTCGTAGAATCGAATGTTAGCTGCGGTATGGAATACCGTGATTTCGAATTCGGGTGGTTGAGGGTTGTGAGTTTGAGTTTGAGTTTGAGTATTGGCAGTGACGACGACGGATTTAGGTTCCTGTTTCGAAATGGAATTGGAATTGGAATTGGAATTGATAGGTCCACGTTCGTTAGCGCCGGTAACACCAGTCCCAACAACTTCGAAAGTTTCAACCAAGACAGGAGATTCAGAACCTAAACCACTAGAAAAAGAACCACCAATCGAACCATCACTTTCAGAAGTTATCGTAGTCGTAGTAGTTGATGAAGAAGGCCAAGGAGAAGAAAAAGCATCCAAAACAGCTTTTCTATCCGAAACATCCACCTTGATAAACTCTACACCATCTTAAGAGCTTGTTTCAGAATAGAACTAGGAGGAGGTCTTATATCCAATAATCGAATATTTGTAGGAGGTTCTCCTCTATCCAATAATTGTGTTGTGATCCAACCGCCAAGAAAACCTCCCTATAATTAAACCCAAAATTTCAATTTCAGTCAAAGCTGATTCGAGCGTTCCGCTTGGAATACGTACCCCGCCAACAATGATATATTTCCTTCCAGTCTTTGGAGGTAATTGTTCATTTATATTGATAGGTGAATGTTCCAATCGATCCGCAGCTACTTTTACATCTTCCGGAGTAACCCTTTCCTTTGTAGTTAAAGCTTGATAATTTTCAGGTAACCTTGTAATCTTCTCATCGTTATGTTTGATATAAAAGACAAGAATGAGGATGAATATGAGAATTGCCCAAACTAGGTGGGAGGGAGTGATGGTCATTGTGGTAAGGTTGTGTCGTGAGAAATGCTGTTTTGCTTCAATTCAATTCCGTTTCAGACTGATTACATATTGTAAGTACTGTCAATGAATGGCCTTTGTGATTATGAATACATATGCTATATCGTACTGTATTTGTACCAAGCAACAACAAAAAGTGGATATATTCTTCTCGCAACGTATATTTGTAATATTAATCTAGCTGGGAGGAGGTGGCGGTGGTTCACTAGGTTGTGCTCCTTGTGCAGAATACGAAGCATAATACTGAGCATACTGCTGTTGTTGACTTTCCTGCCAATCCTTAAATTCTTGCGAGTTAACATCATATCCATAAGCACTCCTAGAAATCAAAATGTTAGGCTTCAAAGTGGCAAAAAGCTTAGGACAGAAAGAAAAGTGACGAACCAATAAGCGGCATAAGCTTCTTTGTCAGTTGGTGCTGGTGGTTGAGCATATTGTTGTTGACCATCAGGAGGTGCGGGTGCACTACCATCAGGTGGAGGGGGAGGAGGTTGTTCACCTGGCGGTGGAGCAGAAGGTGGTGGTGGAGCGTAACTACCGCCCATAGCATAAGCAGCATATTGAGCTTGTGCTTGGTGAAGTTCCAATTGTTGATGTTGTAGCGAGGTTTGCATTTTTGCATGTTCCTGCCTAACGACGAGAAGAAGATCCTCTGTCAAGACCTTAGCACGCGACACTTGGCTTTCTTCAGGTCCTCTGGTGAGAAAAAATGAGATTGGACGTCATATGGGGATGGTAAATAACTGGTACGAACGTGATGTGGATGAACATGGGAACGGGTTCTTCTTGTCCAGTCTAAGAGGATTTGTCAGTAAGGAATGGTGAAGAGTAGGCAAAGACACACACACCTCCTGGTCAATAAATCCCGACCCAATCCCTTTAATTTGTACACGCGTCTGCGTCTCTGCTTGGATATATTTTACAAAACAGCCCGAAGGTCCAACAACCTTGGCCCTGATATTAAAATTGCGAATGGACTCCAAACCAATGGGCATTCGCTCTTCTGGCCATTTTCTCTGAAGTATAAAAGTCAATTTTTGTTCCAATAAAAGGTCAAAGAAACACCAGGCAAAAACGTACTCGTTCCCTAGGTTTATCATTCTTCTCAACAAGGGATCCCATATCCATATTAATGAGTTCATTAACCCTGTCGATTGCTTTCTGAAGAACATCCTTCGTGCTTGCAGAAAGATGGATGTACAACGGAGGGTCTTTTGCTGTGGCCTTTGTGCGATCTGGGTACCACACACCCCTTGTTCCTACTGACGCGCCAGTCTCATCATGTATCTAATAATTCATTTATGCAATGAGTATAGCTCAAGTCAAGAGATACATGACTTGCCTGTTCTTGTGTTGAACCTTTTGTGAGGAGATATCTGTTCCTGACATCGTTAATGTCTATATCGTGGGTGAACTCTCCTTCAAAGGTCGGAGCACCACCAGCAAACTGGGCTGCAATTTTCGCTGCAATGGCAGCAGCAGCAGCAGCGGCATCGTTTGGTGTTGGCGCTTGTTGGTCCCACTTGGATTTGGCAGACATGATGAGAGCGTTGTTTATCACTGTTTGGTTCGGAGACGTAAAGATTTGGCTTAAACGGAACACCAGATTCATTTCTATAAATAGCACTACCCATTTCATCTTGGCTTTATTCTTTATACCTTCAATGCGCTCGAATGCCTTCATCGCAAGGACTTTCTGTCTGCTTTTTTCTGCTTTTATGCTCCTCAGTCTAGTCTACACATCGCTGTCAACCCGTTACGCCATTCTCAGTTGTTGGGGCCACACAAACAACCCCTCTATGCTCAAAGACCACCAATTTTCGACAAATACTTTCCACCGCCAAGTACTGAAATCATGGATTACAGAGATTGGAATACTAGAACTCTTCAGGACCTCTATTCGTGCATGGCTCTCTTGATACTTGCGGTGTAAACCAGACAAAGGTAGCCCTCCTCGCAGACAACTGGTTCCAAGCTGCCGTCGTCAAGGGTTTCCGAGGTGGAGAGGGCGTTTGGTAAGTGCGTGATTAGTGCGTTGTTGAACAAAGTTACTGAGCTAGTTCAAAGGAGCATGTCAATTGTATGCGCGGATTTCTGATAATGCTCTATGATCTATATTCATCGTCTATCTTTAGTACAAACATCTCCACCAGCTTGGTTATACGACCCTGATCTCCACAGACCTCGGTAATTATGCGCCATAATCTTTAGCATACACTTGCATATCTAACCGAATTTCAGAGGAAACCGCACAACTGTATCGTATGATGCCCGACCTCGTCAAAGTCGTCATTCGGGGTGATGTTTGGAAGTGCTTCGAACATCCAGACTGCCTCAAAACTAAGTCAAACCCATGGGGTATCCCAGCTTGGAAGCTCTTTGAACTGAGCTACTGGCCTAACAACAGAATGAATGAAGATAGGTGGCGTATGAAAGGTAAATGGCTCCTATCCGCACTTCCAGACCCGGAAGATCCAAGTCCGATTCAGTTCCTCGGGTAAACTTATTCTGATCCGCATAGTATTGTTGACATGCACTAACGTATATTTGTAAATGCAACCCCTAGGTTCTCAATCGAGATGAATGTATACAACTACCAATAGTTCCCCTTCATGAACGCAAGAATCAAGTCTGGATGCTCATGAAACAACTCATTTATGTTTACCATTGGAACTTTGCGTGGAATAGGTCCTACTTTCCTCTTGCACACAAGGAATTAGGTATTGACTTTGTGGGCGGTTGGAAAATTGAAAAGAACTATTTGGGTTGGGGAAAAGATATACAGGAAGAAATTGTTGACATCCATGATCCAGAACATGGTGTCGTTAATGTTGGCTTTCAGACAACAGAGGATTTTCTTGAGAATCTACGACACAGTAAGATGCTTATTGGTATGACCAATCCTCATTGGAGTCCATCACCACTCGATGCATTGTGTATGGGTGTTCCTTTCTTGAATCCAGTGGGTAGAGATGATTTTTTCTTGTTCTTCGGGTTAACCCTGATTGATGTGTTTTTGACTCTAGATTTCTACTTGGGATCATCGTGACCCTTGGAACAAAGAACATTGGACTACGCAACATCCTACGCTTCAGGTTTATGATAGACCGTACGTAGTGGTTGTTGTTCGATTTTTCCATAAATTTAACAATTTCACAGATATGTATATCATGTTCATAAGAATAATTATACAGGATTTGTAGAGGCTATAGACTCCGCAATGAAGACACCCATTGATAGGTAAGAATTTTGAAGTGGGTTGTTCCGAGAATAGTTGATGCTTAGATGTGGTAGGTTCCTACTTGATTTTCTGACTGAGAAAGCCATGCAAGCTAGGGTGTCGAATTTGATGGAAACGGACTGGCTTGAGGAAGGGAAGAAGCAATTGTTGGAGAATGTGGGAAAAGCGGAACGTGGGAGGATGCATTCGTATGTTCTTTGCTATGATTTTTCACGTCTGTTGTTTTGACATAGTGATTATTTTTTTTCGCAGATATTTAAGCTATAGTTGATTGAATATCCGAATTACATATTATAGAGAACTACCGTAGCTGTTGATACCCACCCGGCCCCATTATTTAAATATCGTCTGTTCTTTTAATATTTCGATCTTTCTATATGTCAACTTATCGTTTTGGAGATCATATATGCATCAACTTTTTGCGTCACAAAAACGTCAAGGGAAATAAAATCTGACGCAATGTGTTATCTCATGATACTGACTAGTGGGATAAAAATAAACAACATTAAAGCAATGGGAAAATGGTCTATAAATAGAATCAGCGCTCGGATGGTTCTCTCCCTATCTTCCACGCCGTTCATGCGACGAGCCTTTATATCTCCTAGTTCCCACTGTTCTTGTCCTCACTCTATTATATCACGTCGCTTCAAACCAACTACCACACGCACAACCTGGTCTATCTAGACTCAATTCTGATACAGATGTTCACAGCGGCAGGCCACATATCTTCGACAAATTCTTTCCACCACCAAACGTTGACATCCATGATTATAGAGATTGGAATACTAAAGAACTTGAAGATCTTTACTCTTGTATGGCTCTTGAAAATTGTGGTGTGAATCAAACGAAAGTGGCGCTTCTGGCGGATAATTGGTTTCCTAATGCCGTTTTTAATGGAGCTAGTGGTGGGGAAGGTGTTTGGTAAGTTGTCTTTGTTTTTTGTTTCTTTTCTTTGTTGATAGGGATACTGAACTGTCTTTTTTTTGGATTTAATGTGTTGGTGTAAAAGGATGACTTCGATTGTACGTAAATCTCTCTTTTTCTTTTGGGGAATCTATGATTTATGTTTGGTTGTTGTTGTCACTTGCATAGTATAAACATCTTAAGAAACTTGGATATACGACGTTGATGTCTACAAATTTCGGTAAGTCATTCTTCTTTAAACATGTACAGCACAACAACACGTAATATACTTACGATTCTACACTATCACTACTACCACTACTACTACTACTTATACAGAGGAAACAGTCCAGCAATATCGTATGATGCCAGATCTAGTCAAAGTCGTACTACGAGATGAACTTTGGCGTTGTTATGAAGATTCAAAATGTCTTAAAACTAAATCAAATCCTACGGGTATACCAGCTTGGAAAATGTTTGCTACGAGTTATTGGCCTAATAGAAGATTGAGTAAAGATGAGAGTGAGAAGTGGAGGATGAAAGGAAAATGGATACTTTCTGCTCTTCCGGATGTTGAAGAGGATAGTCCTATTCAGTTTCTTGGGTATGTAAAATTTTCATTATACAATTATTCTTTGAATTACGACGCAGACGCTTAATAATTGATGATCGTCCCCCTCCCAAATATATATATATATATATATATAGGTTCTCAATCGAAGATTATTGTATGAAAATGACATTCATACCTCTTCATAAACGAAAAAACCAAGTCTGGTTGTTAATGAAACAACTCATGTACATCTATCACAAAAACTTTCCATGGAAAAAAACTTATTTCCCACTCGTACACGAAAAACTCAATATCGATTTCATTGGAGGTTGGAGGGATGCAGCTAATTATTTGGATTGGGGAAATGATGTAGTTGGGGTTAAAAATCAAATTGTTGATATTCATGATCCTGAACATGGTGTTTATAATCTTGGTGTTTTGAAACCGGATGATTTTTTTAGGAGTTTGGCAGATACGAAGATTATGATTGGGGTGGGTAATCCTTATTGGAGTCCTTCTCCACTTGAAGGTTTGTGTTTGGGTATTCCGTTTTTGAACCCGGTGCGTCTGCGTACTAGTATAATAGTATTATTGGCTCACTTATATATTATATAAACACTCATTTATTGTTTCTAGATTCATGAATGGGACCGTGACGATCCTTGGAATAAAGCACATTGGTCAACGCAACATCCTACACTTCAAGCTTATGATAGACCGTATGTCTTCAGTAATTCCGAGTTCAAATATTCATCACTGACACTCCACAATTCTTCATTATTGTATTCTACAAAATCATTTAGATATGTGTATAACGTTCACAAGAAGAACTATACAGGTTTCTTAGAAGCTATTGAAACAGCAATGAAAACACCAATCGATAGGTAAAGATCTAAACCTAAACACTCTATCGTCCTCGCATTCTAAATATTTCTATATATCATCCGAACTAGATATATACTTGAATTCTTAACAGAAAAAGCAATGCAAGCTAGAGTCTCACGACTTATGGAAACAGATTGGCTTGAAGAAGGGAAGAAGCAGTTACTTGAAAATATGGCGAAAGTGGAACTTGGAGAGGATGCATTTGTAAGTTTTTTTTTTTAATTTTTAAAATTTATATATTACATGGTTTTGTTAACACTAGTCTCTTCCATAGATTTTTGAGCTGTGAGCCCTGTACTATTTCTGTGCAACAATGTATAGAGTGATGTAATTAAAACTTGAAAAATGTGTTGATGTGATTAAGTGCGGTGGTTCAGTTGCGTCGGGTGTACTATACTTCTCAGTCTCCTAAAAGCGTCCCCTCGTTCTGCTGTGGTCCTACGGTCCGGGAGGCTGTTTGTAAGCAAACAATAGTGAGGCCTCTAAAAAAGAAAGGGATTTTGATAACATGGAAATTTTACTATTAGACGCCAATTGCCACCGACAACTGCTAAGGTTAGGGAGCAAGGAAATACTCTTTGGTATATACTGTCATTTGGAATAGCATGTGCTCAGTTTTGTCCAATTCGCGTTTTTCATTTCGTTCATGTTTGAAGAAATGCCTTGGGATTGCTAGCTCAAAAATCTACACAGTAGGTTCGAATACCAGTGTATCACCGGTGTATCCAGAACGGTCCCCACAGTGTAAGCGGGCATGGATTAATCATGTGTTTTCCGCAAACGCCAGTAGAACAGTTCACGATATTTGACCTCCAGAAGTAAGCATTGGGTACCCCTAATAATACCCGATTATCATATACAGTTGGAACTGTGTTGTCCTGCGCATTTTATAGGTTGGCAGTTAATGTTGTCCTGGCTTATATGAAGTTCCAAGAAGTACTCCTGGATTACTTAAATTCGATGAATAAAAATAATTTTGTGTAGGGTCGCACGAGCATACTAGGCCGTAATTCTGCTGCTGGGGCGAGACGGAGAGAAAAGGGGGTGGAAAGAGTAGTCACTGAGCAAGACGAAGAAGTAGTTACTGAGAATAATTAGCAACAAAATGAATATTGTAACCACGTGTTTGATGGCAACCATATATGGCACCTGTTTACTCTTGGTCTTTCACTCTTCACTATTCACTCTTCATTATTCCCTATATTCAAACGGCGCGGTGAGTATCTTTATTTTACGATATAAATACTGCAGAATAACTATATAAACCAAACGTATAGTAAAAATGCTGGAGGCTACACTCCGAATTTCTCAACTTCAGAGATTGTTCTCTCGCAACCAAACTATCCAAATCTCCCAACGCTTCCAGTCTACCCATGTATCATGCTCAGAACCCTTATTACATGGGTTGATGCAAGA
Source organism: Coprinus comatus (assembly GCA_034638255.1). Lineage (NCBI taxonomy): Eukaryota > Fungi > Basidiomycota > Agaricomycetes > Agaricales > Agaricaceae > Coprinus > Coprinus comatus. Next base: position 73,740 of record JAWPGT010000016.1, read on the forward strand.
ATGCAAGACTCCCTCAGGTAGACCCCCACTTGTACCGATCGTAAGTCTCCAGCATGTAAATTCCCGCACCCCATCGTATTAATATGACATATTTCAATACTAGGTCTCTACGTTAATACCCAAGAAGCTTACAAAAGAACACTATGTTGATTTTAGGGAAAAAATCGTTCCAAGCATATTTATTCCCATAAGTTATACGCAAATCGGTCCGACTTATCCAGTCGGATATGCGAGTATCTATTACACGCAAAAAGGCAGACTTTTCCGAGGGAGCGAAGACCGTTCCCGAAATATTTTCAACCCCAACCTAAAAGCCTACGGGGGCGGATTTTGGCCAAGCAACGCTCATGGATTCCTATATTACCGTCCCAACCCCCCTGGTGTCGACCACGCTGCCTCTTGCATCCGCTTGCGCGTAACTCCAGGCAACGACCCAGCGGATTTCGATAAGGGTATCGACCTTACATATCCCAGCGGCCTTCCATGGGAGCTATCAATAGCAACACTCATCACAAGTCGCCGACTCGTGGCTTTGCGCCACCTTCTCATAGCCGAAGGATTGCTTACAGAAGAACAAATCGAACGATTTGAAAAATGCAATCTCGAGGGACGACATTTCCGACATAACTACCTGTACTCTCTTGATCAACCATTTCCAATCAACTTTAGCACGCGAACACAAAGAATCTCTGGATTCAACAATGGTCAGTTGGTTCATGCCAACGCAGCACCGTGGTTAGCGAACGGAGATTGGAACATAGGACGTTTCCCAATCCAAGGAGATGGTATTGCTAAAATGGAAACTGTTATCGACAAAAAAGGGCTTCCAGCAGTACAAATACGTATCCTCAAAATAAATTCTCTACAAGTAGACCCCGAATATGAAGGTCGTCTTGTTACTCCGACAGAAGGAGAGCTGTTGAAGATAAAATATGTTAATGGTGCCCGACCAAAGATGTACCGTATCAATGGGCAGACTGGACTGGGTCCGTTGGTAGCTTTATTGTTGAATGGTGATAGTAAAAAGCTCGTCACTGCCGATCAAATCAAAGCAAAACAATAAAACATTATTCATTGCATATTTTAAATTTTCAACATTATCTTAATACCATTTCCCTTGTTCGTATACTCTAATCAGTCCAATACGAAGACGGAATAAAACATCAAGAAAATGAAGGGTTTGGGTATGAGAGGTCAAGGCGGAACAAGCAATACAAAAAAAAACGGTTAAAGCAGAAATTTTGAGAGGTGAGGAAGATCATGAAAAATAGTTGATGGAGAATTTTTTTTAGAGGAATGCGAAGATTGTAAAAAAAAAATTAAAGCAGAACTGTTGGAAGGTGATGATTCGTAATGGGGCTTCGACAGAACGCTTCTTCAATAACCCCCAGTCGGCTTGGGAAATTCTCAATTCTTTTGTGATAAAACATTTTCAAGAGATGTAACACCACTCATCCAAAAGGAACTTGTCTACAATTCGGATGAAGATGATCTTAGAAAAGGGTTAAATATGAATCTTAAGGGGTCGGTCAAGAAATAGGCTGTTTTATTTGAAAGGATGAAGTTCAAGTCCCGCTCACATGGGATCGCGAGCTAGCCGGGTATTTGAGTGCATTCCAGAACCTAATTTCCGAGCAATGGGTGTATTGGCCATCCCTACCAATCCGGTGACCGAATTCAAACTATGCCCAGTTGTAACCAGCAGTCGGTGTAGGTTCAGTCACTGCCAAAGTGGAGAAATGAACGAAATGAGCGCGTAGATAACGAGAATGACTTGTCCGTAGGAAGTACATAAATGCAAACGAGAGAAGTGGCTGAGAAGGGTGGCAGGTAGCAATGTATTATGCATATGGTGGCAAATTGATCTAATAATAATAAATGGAAAATAATTTCCATTCTGGAGTCTGCGTACGAACAGTGCCGCTCGAAAGATTTCTCGCAATTCATTCACTTCCACAATGTCAGTCTTCAGGAAAGCCTGCCCCCACGAATCAACACTTCTCTATTGACCTGGACCGAAAGGAAGTCTATGACCTCAGGTTTACCTCAGAGGCACTTGGTTTGCCTGCTGAAATGGGCTAGGCTGGGCACAGTTGGGGTTCGGGGAGAAAATTGGTAAACATAATCAGTATACCATTGGTCGGAAACTAGGTTGAGGGATGCACTCCAGCACCTTGCTTGCCCACAATACCATGTCAGTGAATTTTGATCAAATATTGTACCGTCAAATAACTCACTATTTAACGGGCAGTAACAAAAAATATGTTGCAATCAAAGCTCTTACTGGCCATATGACGGACATGACCGAACGTGGGGATGCCAAAGAGCCAGAGATGCTTGGACACGCCTCGCAATCACCCGCTTCTCCCATTGCCTGGAGCTTCTGGACAAGTTTGAGCTCCCAGGAAAAGGATCTGCTGGCTCCCATATCTGTCTTATGATGCCCATGTAGGGTGATGTGAGATCTTGGGTTAATGCAAAGACTACACCTCTACTACTTTCTGTCGCTAAACGGATACTTCTTCACCTGGTTCGAGTTATTGCACATGCGTACGAATGTGGTATATAGTCCATACTGATATCAAACATGACAACATATTTTTTTACTACCACAAGGACTACAAACAACATCGAAGCGTTGCTCTCCCAGGATCCCCTATGCAGACATGATCCAGAGATCTCACAGGACGGTATCATTAAAGTTTCTCAGTCATTAATTAATGATCCTTTGAGCGATCCTTGGTTTGATGGGGTGCAGTAGTTACATAGTAAGGAAATTCATAATTATTATTATGTCAGATAAATGCGAGTGTAATATCAACAAGTCTGAAATTGTTCAAATGTCGATGAATTACCATTGGCGAGGTAGTTAATATGCAACATCATGGATCAAATACGCAATACGCGAGAGCAAGGTGCGTACCAGGGTTCGAATTCGATTATGATATATCATACATATATTCTGTAACAACTTGTATTCCACTTCCGGCTTCTTAGGTCTGTCGATACAATGATTCGTTGAAAAGATTTGATTTTATATGTATATGTGTGTATATAAGTATGCTATAGTTATTATACGTAGCTACCAAGAAAAGGGAAAGAAAACGACTAATGACTAATGACAAGGAAACTATCGCTTCACCAAAAGTCTAAATTGAGATTAATTATTACGATTACGAAAGAACCAATGCAAGCCGAGAGTATTGCCTTATACAAACCCTCATATATGAGCTATGCAATATCTAATTCATTACCAGGTAGCCTTGATAACATCAGCGGCACGCTCAGCGGTAATATAGATAGGAGCTTGAGGATGACCAGCAGGGATAAAGGGCTATTTACATTTCAAAATTCAAAACATAATCAGCAAACCAAAACCCTTTCAACCAAAAAAAATAAAACAAGCCAACTCACCCAAACAGATGCATCAACAACACGGATACCACGAACCTTCTTAACAAGAAGTTTACCATCAACGACACCGTGACCAGCTCTACTATCAACGCGAGCAGTACAGAATGGGTGCTTGATAGTAGTTGCCCATTGTGACATATAATCAATGATATCTTGGTCAGTTTGGAGATTGGTATAAGGACCAGTAACATAGTCGTCGAAGGCATGGGCAGCGGCGAAGCGTTGAGCGGCACGACGGAGTAGATCATGGTCTGCCTATCGAATTCAGTATCGAGAAGCTTAGGGTCGATGATCGGGTGGGCGAAAGGATCGTTGGAAGCAAGAGTAATAGAACCCTCTGTTGAATAGTTACGCGATGAGTCTACTTTGGTGGTGGCTATATATAGAAGAAAAAAAACGTACTCGAGGTAGGAGAGACAACGACGTTGATGATGGAGAGGTAAGCTCCTGATTGAGGGATGGGTTGCGAAGTAGTGAAGAAACCGTTCTAAAATTCAAGTGAGTCTTTAGGTAATGAAATGAATGTCAAAAGAAAATACATACACCGTAAGCATGTTCGTAATGGGGAGCCGTTGGTCCAGAAGCTGGGTCACCGTATTGAGCCAAGATGTTAGAGTTAGATGGGAGCCTCCAGAAGGACATGTGGTTGGAGACACCATTGGCAGCCAAGCGACCCGTTCCAGTAGCATAGTATTCCTCGAGGCCATCTTCAAGAGCTTGACCACCGCGGAGAATAGCATCCATGGTTTCGGTACTGTTGGCGTGGAATTGTATGGGAAGGAGAGGATGATCTACCAGGTTCTTTCCGACTTCAGGGAGATCGACGATAGCAGTGATTCCAACTTGAGCGAGTTCACTTGCGGGACCAATACCGGAAAGCAAAAGGATTTGAGGAGTACCGAAAGCACCAGCGGACAGGATAACTTCCTTGCTAGCAGTGGCAGTGAAGCGAGGAGCTAAGATACGAGGATCAATGACGATCGTGCGACAAGAAAATTGGGTAATATTTACCAGAAGAACTGCGTGCAAATTCAACGCCACGGAATATGGGAACATTCCCAATTGTACCGGTCTGAATCAATTTGGTGACTTGAGCATTATAAACAAGATCAATGTTCGTTCGGGTGGTCAATGCGGGAAGGAGGAAAGCAGTGGCGGAGCTGCTTCGGAGATGGCCACCGACTGTGGAATGCATCCAGGAGATACCAAGAGGGTCACCACTGTTGTAATCTGGGTTGTAGGGGAACTCAGCGACCTCAGAGGTAACTTGCATGATGCGGTCGTCAATGTCGGTTTTGAATCCATACAAAGAAGTCTTGAGGGGTCCGTTTGTTCCATGCAAACTGGGAATGTATTCATTAGACTCGTCATGTCCATCGTTGGGAGGAACGTGCTGCTCATTCTGTGGGAAGGAGTTAATTTCCGGTAGATGAGTGCCAGAGAAAGTTCTTGACCTTTAGAGCATAAGGGACCATGTGGTCCCAGTCCCAACCAGAATTCCCAGCGATCGCGGCGAAAGCATCGTAATCATCCTTGGGACCACGGGTGTAGACCATGTAGTCTGAAAACTGTCAGATCAAAGTTATCTTTTCCTTTGTTTCAAATGGACTCACTAGTAGAGCTGCTACCACCGAGAACATATCCACGAGGGAAGGGAATATTCTGGTTGTTGATAGCTGCTTGAGGAATAGTTGTGTAGTTCCAGTCGAATGAAGTTTGAGGAGAGGCAATAGGACCGAAGAATGGAATCTTAATCAACTCATCCTGGAAACCTTCATGACTATTGCGATTTTCAGTTTCATGGTGAAGGAGTGTAATAAGACAAATAGCTCACTAGCGACCAGCCTCGATGACGAGGACACGGTATCTGCTTCTCTCAGCAAGTCGGGCAGCAACAACACCTCCGGCGTTTCCAGCTAAAAAGTCCAGTAATCAGTATACATTGCATTAGTTATGTTACCCATGGGATGGATTACCTCCAACGACGATGAAGTCGTAAACGCTGTTGGCAGGAAGCTGGCTGGGGTCATCGTAGATCGCAGCCAACGCCTTAGTTGTCAAGAAAGGGAGAAGAGAAAGGAAAGCAGGTGCCAAACGCATCTTGAGGAAAGAAACTGAGAGGTAGTTGCTGATTGTCCCCTGCCAAAAACCTCAGCTTTTAATACTTTCTACTTCAATTGAAATAGGTTGAGACAACGATTTTTTTCTTACCGAGTTCCTCAGAGCTCGGGGCAACTTGAAGGAGCACGGTGAAGCACTGGTCGGTCGTATTGATCATTACTTCTACCGAACATGTGTCATATTGGTTGGCGAATATCCGAGCTTTCCAAAATCTCAGCAATACATTAATTGTGATCTGGATCATATGCAACTGATATTAGCATCCAACTCCTGTAGAGCAAAATTTGGCGAAAAATACCAATGTATTTCGGAGCAAAAATGATATAGAGGACGTAAGGGATCTGGTGAATGTAGCGTCGGTAAAGGTTGATGTGATTATATATATGCTGTATCACTTGATCAAGAAAAATGACATACGTCCCGACGAAACATTTGTCAAAATGATGCGCACCCATTTAAATACCACGGTTATGCCCCAGATACGGGAGTGGATGGGAGACGAGTAATCACTCGTCAGTATCAGCCATTCTGCCTTGCAACCGTTCCCACTCAATAGCAATTCATCCACCGAAATGTAGCCTTGAATGTCGATTGAATGGGTTGTTACGGTTCTTGGTGGGCCAATAATTCACGGCTCAGCAGGGTAACGTTACTCAAGTTCTGAAAATCATTGAAGTTTGATTAAGAGAAGACCGAGGAAGACCGCCCTAAGGATTGAATAACAAAAAGTGATAAGGATCCGGAACGCCAATAGCGGATACCTTTTTCGAAAGTATTATACTAGAACACCTATGCTGGTCTGGAACCGCTAAAACTTGCGTGGAAAAAAAATCTCTACTAGAAAAATAAGTATGGAAAACGTTCTCAACATTCATACCTTCATTTTGTTCTTATTGCGTTCTTTATGAAATGGAGCGATCGGGTTCTGGGAGGTTCTCGACACCTTCTGAAACTATTTTTGATACACTTGTAAGGCGGGATGAAGAATCCGAATATATTCCCCACCGCGAGTCATTGAATGAAGAAGTTTATGTTGTATGTTCCTTGATCTTCTATCGGGTACATATAAGGGGGTATTTGCTATGGGAAAACTTTGTTTGGCTGCTCTACCCGTTGGACTCCAGGAACGAGCGCTGAGTAGAGATATCGGGAGGAGAAAAAAATAAGACGTCCAAGTATCGAGCAACGTTCATGTTTCAAAGTGTCTAGTGTGAACAAAACAAGTGGTTGTCCTGTAAGCGTGCTGTGCTTTCTGGATCCGAACAGCCCGGCAAGGTAACGTCTGTATTGAACAAAGTTGAGTCGCGTATTGTAGCTTGATAGTAACTCGGTAAACTGTCAAGCCATTCAACAGACACCGCTTCAATCTCGACTTCAGCCAGACTTGAGTTTGAGAATGGGCGTTTATTGAAGCGATATGCTTGAGACGAGACGGAGAATGGAATGAAAATTTGAAAGGATGGGCTATGGGACCGTGATAGGAATATATATAAAGAGATTGAGGGTATCAATCATACATCCCTTTGAGCATAAACGGTGGTCGATCAATCGATCATGGCCCGCATTCGATCCTGGTGTTCAATGGTAGTAAGCACAAGTCCTTTGCAATAAGTCTGTGTGTACGTCACTTCTTGAGGTTGTACGTTTGTAACGTAGCAACGATAAGGGACGAGATAATGGTAAAAAGAAAAAGAAAACAACGGGGCAAAAGTGATGAATATTGAAGAGAACAATGACTGGACAATAATAACAAACGATGACCGTGGGAACTATCTAACGCGGATCAACTGAATCTCGACCGGAACACAACTCTTCCAGTCCCAGCTCTCTGGCATATCTTTGTTCTTGTGGTATCATTGCATAATATTTGTTTGCAAAAAAAACTTAACATCGCTCTTCTAGAAAGGTATATTTTTTTTTTAAAGAAAAATTCAATTTATTCGCGACCCTAACTATGTTTATTGTTTTGTAAGCAGCCTCCTCGGTTAAAACAATAAGCAATCATGGCTCATAGTTCTGAATCCTTTAAAAAGCGGTCGATTCTTCATGAACATTCCATCTCTCACTTCTCGACTGACCATCTAATCTGCTCTTTGCTTGCTGGTCATCTTTCCTTACGCTGGTCGTTCGCACATACACTTGTTACTATTCATATATTCATTAGAACGAACCACACACGACTTGTGAAAAGTTTATCATCATGAAGTCATTCTTCGCTATCTCTACCCTTGTTTCTTTGGTTGCTGGTCTTCCATTTAGTCCTTGTCAACTTTCGTCTCGTCAATACGAGGGAACCTCTGTTACACCCAACGTTACAAGGAAGTTGGCCACTGGTTGGTACCCTGGATGGAATAGCAATAGATTCCCTCCGAGCAAGATCGCTTGGGACCAGTACGATTCCTTGACCTACGCTTTCGGGTGAGTTTTCCTCATACTTATCTCAAACCAAAGTTTAACCAATCTCCATTAGCCTTACAACTCAAGGTGACGGCTTTTTCAGTTTTACTGAGACAGACGTCTTGGTGGACTTCATTGCTAAAGCCCATGAACACGTACGAACCCATTTCACATTCTTTGATATCAACTCATAATCATTTGTAACAGGGTGTAAAAGCTCTTGTCTCCATTGGGGGGTGGACTGGCTCTCAATACTTTTCTTCGGCTGTTGGCAGCCCTGAGAACCGTACCGCATTTGCTAATAGTCTTAGCAACTTTTCCAACAAGTATGGCCTCGATGGTCTTGATTTTGAGTGAGTGTTTCCGTAAATTCCATAAGTATCATTCCTTAATATCATCCACAGTTGGGAATATCCGAACAGTAATGGTGGCCTGTCCTGCAACCAGCACTCTCCCAATGACACCGAGAATTTCTATACATTCATGCGAGAACTTAAAGATAAGTTCCAGCCTGACTTCCGACTCACTGCCGCCGTTGCCGCCCGCCCTTTCAATGATGAAACCGGGTCTCCTTCACAAAATGTTTCTCGTTTTGCGGATGTCTTCAATCACATTGGCAAGTTCCTCTTTGTATGGTCATTGCTACTGTCTTACGGTTCGAAAATAGCTATCATGGCGTATGATATCAACGGAAACTTCAATGAAAAAGGCGCTGGACCTAATGCTCCCCTTGATGATTCATGTGCCCCGACTTCAAACCAACACGGTTCCGTAACAGACGCTGTTAAAGAGTGGACACAGGCTGGTTTCCCTGCTGAGAAGCTCCTCCTCGGTGTTGCTTCTTACGGTCATAGCTACATTGTCGAAGGGAGCGCCATCCACGATGATGCCACCATGCTCGCTCAGTATCCTGAGTTCTCTCACGATATCACCCCCCCTGGAACTAATGAGACCCCCCTCAGCAGTAAGTTCATATCATATGTATTGGTTTGACGTTAGCATCTAAAATATAAACGTAGCTACCCAGGAGTGTGGTAAAGTCATTTCTAAACCTTCTGGTGTATTTGATTACAGCGATTTGATTGCTCGTGGTTTCATCGACTCTCAAGGTACCCCCTCTAACGCTACTGGTATCCTTCACCATTTCGATGAGTGTTCTCAGACTGTGAGTTTACTTCAATTTTCATCCTATCAGATACTAAACGAACCATCATTTAGCCCTGGCTCTACAATACTACCTCTCAAGTCTTGATCTCCTATGACAACCCAAAGAGCTTCCGTAAGCCCATCTCCTTGGTTTAAAGATTATTCAGACTAACTCAATCGATCATATGAAAAGATGCCAAAGGCAATTTCATCCGCGAACAAGGTCTTGGTGGTTTCGCTATGTGGCACGTTGCTTCTGATTCTGAGGATGGCGCCCTTGCAAAGGAAATTGTTGCTACAATGAACCAGTAGGGTTGAGATTAAATTATTATGATCATGACCAGCTGTATTTTACGAATATGTATAGTTTACTTATTGTATCCATAATTGTCAACATATTACAATGCCCTGATAATTCCCGTTATAGCCTCGAGGCTATGACTTCACTGTATCTTTTGAGCAGGGCTGAATGTCTTCAATAAATCTAGAGTATCATATGGTCTCGGCCGTAGGAATTGCTTTGTCTATTTTAAGTGCATGTCGACCTAATTGGGGAATGTCTAATACATACGTCATTCCGGAATGGTGAACCACACTACACCTCATTCAGCCATGTGTGGTACTGGGAATCAAACCCAGATCTCAGGTATAAAAGGCTCCTGGTCTTATTTTCAAACCTTACTCCCTCCTTGACCATCTACCACCACCAGTGAGCCGAGAATCTCCTTTCATCCCCTCCCAACCTTGGATTAACTCTGTCTTTCTCTTAGACCTCCATTAACATAACCGCCTAGTGGTATGATGGTCTTACTCAATGGACCGACCGACTTCAACTTCGTAGTCTTTATCAACTTCTTCACCATCCTATAGCCCTCTCCTTGACGAACCACTATGATCTACCATTGATGTTTGCAGACTTGCCCATATGGCCGCTGGGTCCTGGTGTGATCCGGCGCGTCCGGAAGTTATCCCTCGTATTATACGACCTCCGCGTCTTGAATTCGGATAGCGGAGGCTGCATTGCGAGGGGGGAAGGCATGTCGTGATGGACTCCCTTCCAGGGTGTGGAATCTGTTGATTGTACCCAACGAGATGTTGTGGTACAGGATTCAGGTTAGTTATTTTTGAAAACAAAAATGGGAGTAGAACAGCAGTAGGCTCTCGTGTTGTTTGTTGATAAGACTACGGGTGGACGTTTGTTGGAACGGGTGCCATACTGATTTACTTGTCTGGTTGGTAGGTCCCAAATTGCTACATCTTACTTGCCACCCTGACGAATTAGTGTTGACTTAGGCGACCACACATACTCTAAACCACACATATGAGCCTTCTACGTGCAAACTCAAGGCTGTTGAATCGTGGGCGGGTTCACCTTTCTCTACCTTTTACTTTTATAAGAGATGTCTCTTATTGTCCCGCCTCTTTGCCATGCAAACATCATACGAGATTTGTTCCTCAATAACTCCGAGCTTTTGATGAACATTGCACCTAACTTTGAACTCTGGGTACTGCGCACAGGTAAGTAATTCTGATATTTTTATCATTTTCCCGGCTAATGCTTTACATGTTATTGTAGGTTTGAGTTCGGTACTTGGAAAGTCGCGCTTCTGACCATTGTTGTGCTATAGAAAACCGATGTTGGCTACCAAGTTGACAAATCCAAATCATCGTTCAAGGTGTACCTCGAAGCAACTTTGCTCGACATTGAATGTTGAACCTTACCAAATGATATAACGGTTATCAACTTCGACGCGTTTTGTCGACGGAGGTACTCTGCTCCTATCCTTAAAGCCCAGAAAACTCAATTCTATGCTGGACATGCTATCCCAGACTATCTCCCTACGTGTGAAATCCATCATACAAAATCCGTTGAGATGACCGGTAGCTTTGTTCGTCATTCAATCCTACTTAATAATTTGAATGATCGTTTGATTTTGTTGACAGTTTGTGACATGATATATACTCTGTGCCCATTTTTCAACCCCACAATCGCTATTCATGTAGTCCCTATGTTTATTTTTTTGATTATTACTCTTCTCTCTTTATTTTTATCCACTATAGTTTTCCAAACCACATTTATTTGTACCTTCCTGAAATCCCCTTCGTATGTATGTACATGTACATTTTTCAAAGAATACTTTGGATTAAATTTCATGCACCAATGAAACTCTGTGATTTTGATATTCAAAAAAAATATTATCGACATCATAGTGAACATTTGAATATTGAGATCGATGTACTTGGCAGTCCCATTTTAGCGTATGGATACAATAGGATACAATTCATCGCGAGGAGGGGTCGGTTAGAAGATGTCCAGGCCTGTCGGAGTATATTCGCTAATGTTTTTAGCCTCCCCAGGTAAGTTGCAAGTAGCCCCGCAGAAGGGGCCTGATGATGGTGAATCGATTGTGTTGTTAATTATGATGCGATTAGATTGTGGAAGAATGAATTGGAAGCCTCGGGCCTAAAAGCCGATCTTGATCACGGTTCGAGCCGAAAGCAAAGTTTTGCACCTCCATGTTGCGTTTACTGACTAGACCTTTAATCCGTACTTATACCACTCGTCCAGCTAAACGCATCATCCTGCGTACAATGGCTTCCTCATCCACCCCAGATTTCGTGCGTGTTTCTTGTCGAACACAGTGGCGCTTATTTACTGACCACGATCCTCTTAGAACAAGGTTCTCTACGCTCCTTTGGCAGAGATCGATCCGGAAGTGCAAAATATCATCGATAAGGAGACATGGAGACAGTTCACTGGTCTTGAGCTCATTGCGTCCGAGGTTCGCAGCTTGCAAGACATTCCACATCATCATCATGCTCATTACCCCATAGAACTTGACTAGCAGGGCTACCATGGAGGCCAATGGCTCCATCCTCACTAACAAGTACTCCGAGGGTCTTCCCAATGCTCGTTACTATGGTGGTAATGAGTACATTGATGAACTCGAAATCCTTTGCCGCAAGCGTGCTCTCGTTGCTTTCAACGCTGACCCCGCAAAGTGGGGTGTTAACGTCCAACCCTACTCTGGTTCCGTAAGTCATCCTCGCACTTTCTCAACTGCACAAAAGGCTTTGTAACTCATAATTATTGTTCTTATAGACTGCCAAGTTCGTACACATTGTTCGCTCTCGCTCAGCATGAATTATTAACCATTTTTGCAGCTTCGCTGCTTTGACTGCCCTTGTCCAACCCCAAGATCGTATCATGGGTCTTGGTCTCCCCGATGGTGGCCATCTTACTCATGGTTACTACGTCCGTACCCCAGTTTTTTGCCCGTATGTGTCCGGGCTAACCCCAGTGACTATTTTTAGACCGCCAAAAAGAAGATGACCGCCTCTTCAATCTACTTCCAATCACTTCCCTATGCCATTACCCCCGACACTAACTTGATTGACTACGATACCCTTGCTGCTCAAGCCAAGATCTTCAAGCCTCGTCTTATCATTTGCGGTGCTTCTGCCTACCCCCGTGATTGGGACTATGCTAGACTTCGTGCCATCGCCGACAAGGAGGGTGCATGGCTCATGGCTGATATTGCACACACCAGTGGTCTCATTGCTGCTCAAGAATTGAACAACCCCTTTGAGTACTGTGATGTTGTTACCACTACCACTCACAAGACTCTTCGCGGTCCTCGTGCTGGTCTCATCTTCTTCAGGAAAGATCACCCCACCACTCCTGACCTCGAAAAGCGTATCAACGATGCTGTCTTCCCTGCTTGCCAAGGTGGTCCCCACAATAACGTATGTGCTCATTCGTATTGTGGCACTGAATATTTTTGTTTATTTGATGTATTAGACCATCGCTGCTATTGCCACTGCTCTCCAACAAGTTGCCCAACCATCGTGGAAGGCTTACGCCAAGCAGGTCATTTCCAACGCTAGGACTCTCGCTCAGGCTCTCGTAGCACATGGTTACAAGCTCCAGACTGATGGTACCGATAACCATCTCGTCCTCTGGGATCTCAGGCCCATTGGCTTGACTGGTAGCAAGGTTGAGAAGGTTTGCGATCTCATGGGTATCACCATCAACAGTATGTCCAAATCATCTCTGGTTTCTAGTGATGGATTAGTCTGACCCAAATTTGCAGAGAACGCTGTTTCTGGTGATGCTTCCGCTCAAGTACCAGGTGGTATCCGTCTTGGTACATCTGCTTTAACCTCTCGTGACATGAAGGACGAAGACATCAAGGTTGTCGCTGACTTCCTCCACCGCGCTGTTCAACTCTCTCTCCTTCTCCAAAAGGAAGCTGGTTCTAAGCTCCTTAAGGACTTTGTCCGTGTTGCTACTCACCAAGAGGAGGGTAAACAAGGCTTTGCTCAAGTGAAGCAACTTCGTGAGGAAGTTCGTGCTTTCGCGAGCAAGTGGCCCTTGCCCGGTGTTGATACTGCTAACCTCACTAAACCTCAAGGTCTCCATGAGGATCTTTAGATTTGGTTGAGAGTTATATAAAAAAAATGGGATGCATGGGGTTTTTTAGACTTTTCATATACGTGCATTCGTAGTTTTTTTTTTTCACCTTTTTGCTTTATTTTTTCTTGAGAAGATTCAACGATCATGGTTTTTGTGTGGTTTGTTTTGAAACGGATAGTTCAACATGTGTCCGTTTAATGTTTCTTGGAGGAGTTATAGCTTTTTTTTTGCTTGTGCTCGTGTAGTATCATTAATTATTCACTGGATTTTTTTTTTGTAAAGAGTTTGTTCTGTAAGATCAATCTATGCTCGAACTTAAACAGAAACTCATGGATAGTTTGTGTGAGATACATTCAGTTATAGTTATGATTGATGATGTCAAAAGATTGAGTCTATGACGAGAACGTATATAAAGCATGCAATTCCATTAAAATATGGTAGACTATTTTGTTCCTGCATTTTATTCATTCTCAGAGATACTACTGGGTTCAGTGTATAAAAAAAAAAGTGGAACTTCGTCTAGAGAAACATTAGTCTAGACACTAGACATAGACATATCGGAAGATACACTGAATTCAGTAGTATTTCAGAAAATGTAGAAATACAGGGACAAGGTAGTTTAATGTAGTTTTCTATGCTTTATATATATATTCATATTCTCTTTAGCTGTGTCGTTATATGCTCAATCTTTCATCATTTCCATCATCCATAACTATATAAGTATAACTGTTGTAAACTTCATACTTACAAACAACCCTTTATTTCGAATTTTCAAAATAGATCATCTGTGGTCTGTCTTGGCTCTCTACAGGGACGCAAAAATGGACATTAATCGCCTTCCCGGCCCAAGTTTTCTAGGCAAAGATTTACTTTACATAAACTCCAGGACGTTAAAATGAAAAAAAAAAAAAAAAAAAAAAAAAAAAAAAAACTTTACATAAATAGAAACTTCAAGATTGGAGATGTATTGATGTATATGAGCAAGAACTGATGATTGAGAGATCTTTGGTACATGTTCAGGCCTCTAGCCGATGCAGGTTTGCTTCACATTATTGAGTTTCCGAGAAGTAGGACAAAAAGTATGGGTACTATCGAGGGTCCTTCCCAATACGGTAATACATCCTATATATAATCATGCGGCGAAACCTCAAAAGTCTCATTTTTTTTTCTCCCTCAGTTTTGAAGAGACAAAAAATCTGTCTAACCAAATGCTTCATATCATTAATTTAAGTTGTTTGGTAAGAGGAATAAGAAAAATATTAAGTTGTTGATGTGTTAAATGAGTTGTACAAAATAGTTGGTGACTAAGTGACATGCACTATAGAAGAAGACTTGATTTTCTTTTTTGGCGAAGTTTAAGCGAGTTTTAAGCTCAATGAATTGAATATGTCAAAAAAAAAAAAGTCAATTGTACTGTTACATTGACATTTTGACATATTTATGCGTTTAGCGATGAATAGTTTAACGTTAACCATGTATTGTTCTTCCATTCTTCTTTTCCCTAAGGAACCTACATATCTGACAATGTGTTCCTGTCATTAAGTTATGTTGTTCTTTTTCTATTGTATTGTATTGTATGTATTGTATAGGATTGTATTGTATCAGCCTCAAGTACCAGGTATGTTTTGGTATAGACTACGTTACGGTACTAAGTATGTCATAATGTAATTAGAACAACAATTGATAAATTGTGCACATGGTTCGTTGGTGCATGTATGCAATGCACGTATGTGCATTTAGCCTTAAACGTATATATATGTACTACTACATAGATAGAGCTTTATCATTGAGCAATATATGGAGATGTTGTTGAGAAAAATTTGATGTTGAAAGTGTCCCTTGTTTTTTGAGGGGTTCTCTGCTACTTTTTATCTCTACCCTACATGGAACGTTAACCAAAGTAACCCATTGTACAGGTACTAAGTACTAGGCTGCAGCCAGATATTTGAAGCTTTGAAGTAAAAGGGTCGCCGGTAGCAAGTGGCTCTTGTTGGAATGACCAAAATTGACTTATTTATACTGTGTCCTAATGTGTGCTTGTCTACTGTACAGACTTAGTACAAAGCGTATACAGTGTGCACTCCATAGTGATATATTAGTTCTACATGACACGAGCCGCGGGTGGCGGATGGATTTTTGAAATTCCGAATTCTATTTTAAGGTTTATTTAGGGGTGGTTCGGTTGTGGGGTTCATAGATAGACTTGCCTTGTTACTACTCTTGATGATCTTCGACACCTTCAAGTTCGTCTCGTGTGTGTCAAGCTCCTCCTTTCACCAAAAACTTGGATGCCGACTCCCGTGCACTAGCCTTTGGCCCTTCACTCTTCAACTTCTTCTTCTTCTTGAAAACCTGCTTCGTTACTAGGCCTCTTCTTTGGATTCAAACATACTGTGTGATAAGTCTTGGAACTTCTCTGGGTGTCTGGAAGTCTGTAGTCATTCTTGCTAGGTCTGTGGACTGGTCCCTTTGAAGAAGTAGAGAGCCCAGGCTCACCGGGGCGAAATTTACTTCACATTTACATTGCTCATTCACATTTTAAAACTCAACTCCATTCCTGAATTCATTTGAACAGCTCGAGAGAACCTTATTATTGATTGGAATTGTCCCCGTATGAGTCGGGGACTCGGGGGAGAGGTGGAAATAGTGATTTATCAAATGTGTTTACGAGATTCAGACTTGTTAACTTTCAACCCTCACTGCCTTGCTTAAAGAAATTATTAGTAGCCTCCTAGCGGCACTGCTATACTGTCTCTCCCCTCTCGCAAGTTTGGAAGAGCTGGAATGGATTGTAAAGAGTTCAAAAATACGGAGGTTCAAATATAGCTGAAACAGACCATGGGTAACAGCCGTTTTCCAGCCAACGTACAGCGTTCCAAAGGATATAAAAAAACTGGCTGTGAGTACAATCTTTGTTCGAAATCAGGACCCCTGTCAATGAGAGTTAGAACCCTTTCACTACTATGACTTGTTTGGCCACCATATTGCTTGGCGTGGAACGCTTCCAAATCATTTCGAATTTAGGTTTGACATGTTGAGTTTACCCTTTCCTATAGGTCTCATCACTGGCAAGAATACATAGTATCACCTCGTGGCTCAGGTGAAAGGATAAAAGGTTTACTCCACGTCTTAAAGGACTTGGTAGCAACTTGGTGGACATGAAAAGTAATAGTTTTCACATAGTGATAACATTTGGCCACCATTTTGGAGGGATCATAATCACAAACCATTAAATCTCCGGCGTCGGTGGAATATTCAAGGGCATGGAACTTTGCTCTCCTCCGACGGAGATGATCTTGTCGAGATGCCTGTTCATACACGTGGTTGTTTTCTTCCATGTGTTGGGCGGTGTATGAAAAGTCACAAAAATATAGTATTGCGCCTCATTAATTATTAGATCGGCGGAGTGGGTTATAAGCTGTTACGGTATCTCTTTGCTGATCGGACTTGCTTAAATATACTTTATGAACGAACATAATGAAGCTTATTTTAAACTGTTTTTTGTGTGCTGGACACTGCGGAAAGACTGTTTTCCAACACGGATGGTTGAACACCCGCTGAAGCGGCCGAGAAAGCTCTAGTTTGTTGGCCGGGTAACCGGCGGAGGAGTAGATCAAATCCTAGCGCTGAATTCAATGGCGCGTGTGATATATGACCAGCTTTGTAGTGGTACACGTTGTTGATGAACTTCTGGACACGGTGACTGAATTTGGTATTTGATATAAACTGGCTGTATTGTTCCAACCTGTGAGCTTACTCAATGTAGGCTATGTGCAGGTGGTCCTGGGGGGGTGGTTGGGTGTTTAGTAATAGATGGGACTTCTAGAGCTGCCACAACAGGGTTTCATCTTAGGCTACGAATGGTTCTTACGATGATCCCATTGCATCAAACATAGAATTGATCGAAGCTCGCCAAACTGGAAGTCCAGTCGCCAGTCGTTTGTTGCTCATTGCACACCACTATGGACCACAAGGGTATGTAGACACACACAGATATTTTGTCCCTGATGCAATTAAACTCAAGTCAGAATCCGAACCCTGACACTTGGAAACACAGGAGCCACGCAAAACCCCTGAAATTGAAATTTTGATTTCTCGTCAAGGCACATGCCTCCCATAGACCAAACTTGCATCATACCACGACGTCGCCCTCGACCAAATCACTATAAAGCCGTTTCCTGGGGAGTGGAAATGCCCCTATATCCCGCACATCAATGACTTCCTCTTCGTACAAGCCCACTACACCACATATCATCACTCCTTCGGACGCGACCAGTCCTTTGCTCTATGCCACAAAGAGTATAAGGGAACTCACAATATACGACAAAGGGATACCCACCCCACTGAGGCCACACTTCTTGGAGTTTCTCGAGCAGCTGCAAACATCACAGTTGGAGAGGCTTGTCATCCATTGGAAGTCTCTTGACTGGTCAAAATTGGATCAATGCATGCTGGTGGTTCTCGTCAAGACACTCTCCATCCCAACTATAACTCAGCTGGAGATAATGGCGTCTACGAACCTTCCTCTTTCTATTCTTCGATACTTGAAAACCAGATCTCTTGTCTTCTCCACTTTTACTAGTGTTGTTACTAGTCGTCAAATTACCATTGTGGATTTTCCCAGACAGAAAGGGACACTTACACATATGAAGGTCTTCAATGCACGAAATATGCGTCAAATGCGGGCATATGTTGAAGGACTGGATTCCGATTTCACTTTCCTACATGGTCTCAAATCTCTCACTTTGACCGTTGGAGGTTCGTTTGCACAGGATGAAAGGACTAGCGTTACTAGAGCAATCGGATCATTGTTGGAGGTGATCGCGGGTCATTGTATTCTCACCGATCTTCTGATCCAAGTTGGAGATGTACGCCTTTGTGAGAATCTTTTTTTTTCTTGATACTTTTCGTTGGAAAAATCGGTATTGAGGAACAAGTTATACAGGTGAAACCAGAGACGATGTCATCAAACCAGAAGATATAAAGTGGCTCCAATTTCTGGAAAATCTTCATATCCGCTTTCGAACCTTTCCCATTAATAGCGACGATCAATTGGAAGCGATGTCTGATGCATTCACCACTTGGCTCAGCCCAATCTTCGATAACCTTCCTGCACCTGAAAATCTGAAAGTGCTTCATCTCAATTGGCATTTTAGTCTTCCTTCGAGGGAGATTTTCAGGATGTGTCCAAACGTAAAAGGGTGGTTGACATCTTTATGGTGGAACCTTCAAGAAACTATATATATGCGATTCCCTAACGTGAAGGTTGCCCACATCAATTTCGGAGCAGGGATATCGCCTAGGACGAATTGGCGGGAGTTAACTAGAGTATGCAGTCCGCTTAGAAGGAATGACGGGGTCGAATGGAGATTTGAAGCCCAGGATTGCCAGACGTCTCCCTTCTGAATTATTAGTTAGAAACACACAAATATATCTGGATAGTGTATAATTAGCGCTTCATAATACCATCGATTTTGTAGTTTACGTAATGAAATTTAAACGTTGCTTTGTTCTTCCCTCCCGAGAAGTCTGTTTACTTGGAAA
Organism: Coprinus comatus; assembly: GCA_034638255.1. Classification (NCBI taxonomy): domain Eukaryota; kingdom Fungi; phylum Basidiomycota; class Agaricomycetes; order Agaricales; family Agaricaceae; genus Coprinus; species Coprinus comatus. The sequence continues at coordinate 92,779 of JAWPGT010000016.1, forward strand.
CTTTAGGCTTTACTTCAGGGTTCTCGGTAGCCTAACCACCCGACGCGCCCCTGATTCTGGAATAAAGCGCACAACTCTGGACTGCTTCTAATTTTCTTATGACTAAAGTTCGCGTTCTGGTTTCTGGTACACTTTTCGCTTTACATGCCATCTAGACTTCTTCGGTCTATACCAAACCTAATCTGATGTACACACAATGCCTGCCAATGCTCTACGGCCGCTTCTCTCTATCCCTGAACAAAATGATGGACAAGACGTCTTGTGTAGTGTTTTCCTCTTCGGTAAATTCTGGATCTCACCATCCCTGCATGGACAAGACGTCTTGTGCCGTCGACTCACTATAAATATTGGTAGCTGCCTTGAACAAAATCATCAACTTCTGAGATATTTGAAGCCATAGCCCACACTCATTTCAATCCTGCGCTCTTTTACCACCATGTCTCTGAAAAGTATATCCACCCTTCTTCTCCTTACGAGCTTCGTGTTCGCGGCGCCTCTTCCCCAAATTCCTGCTTTACCTAATTTAGGTTCACTTCCCGTCAGCGGTATTGCCTCCCTCGCTGGAGTCCCTAGTATTGACCCTAGCCCAGTCGACCTTGGCCGTACCGTAACTTCACAGCTTATCTCGGGTATTCCTATCCTCAATAACCTTCCCGGTACCGGGTCTATTCTCGGATTACGAAGTGTCCCTGGACTATCATCCATTGGTGGAATGGTTCGTAAACAAGTTAATCCTTTACCAAACATTCCAATCCCAGGTTTCCCAATCCCACTTCCCAATCAGCCTGTGCCCAAAGATCAAACTTGTCGAAAATCTTCCTCACCCACCTCAAGTTCCTCCTCCTTTCGGTGGACTCATTCCTTCCTTCCCTATCCCTTTCCCTCTCTCCCTTCCTCTTTCCTTCAATAACCCACTGAACCGAAGGACCAAGCTCGAAGTTCCTGATACTCCTATTCCTCTTCCCGTGAACATCCCTAATACTCCTGCTGATGCACCTGATATTTCAATCGTTTCTAATCTTGGAAAAAGAAGTCTCCCTAATCTCCCCATCTCCATCATTGAAGATCTTCCTCTTGGAGATCTCCCAAGCAATAACCCATTGGCCGGACTGAAGGGAACCAGCTCCAAGTTGGCTCGTCGTCAATTACAGATTATAGATCATTCAAATGGTAACCCACTGGCAGGTTTACAAGGAACCAACTTCCCACGTCGTCAATTACAAATTAACGATCTTACCGGTGTGACTAGGACTGGTGCTGGTGATAATCCTTTGGCAGGATTGAAGGGAATTAACTTGTCTCGTCGTCAAGTTCAAATCAACGATCATACTATACTTCCTTCATCTGACATTTCCGAATCTTCATCTTCTCTCCCAATAATTCCCGATGTCAATAACGTTGCTGATGGCGCAGTAGATCCTCATTCAGATGTTGATGCTGCTGGTTCTCCTATTGTTGGAAATGGTAGTGGTCTTCCTTCCCCTTCAGGTCCACCAACCCAAACCGGTGGACTTGTTCATCGTGATCGTGATTTGGGTACTACTAGTAAATTGCCTATTTCTGTTCCTATTGTTGGGGATATTCTTTCTGGTTTACCGGTACCAATTATTGGTGGTGGTGTCGGTGGTGGATTGCGTTCTAGGGATTTGGATGAATTGGAAAGGTTGGTGAATACTTTGAAGAATCTTGTTTGAATATTCACGTTCTTTATAATGATTGTAATTGTTTCAAATCAAATCTGGACTCCGGTTTCATTAATTATATTTAATTCTACTGTAACACTCTTATTACTCCTTCTCTGAGATCTGAGTCTTGGGGGTGTTTGTGATTGTGATTGTTAAAAAGTTGGACTCTTCGGTTTCAATCACATAGTACTTTTATTTATTTATTATACTAGTACATAGTGAACCTTGGTTAGAAGTGTCACCTTTCTGTCCAGAAGTTAACTGTTAATGGTGTAATAGAATATGATTATTGATTGTTTATTTATCGGTCTCTTAGAATTTACTTTTTACTTTTTACCAACGTCGGTAAATACCGATATATGTTGTAATTCCACCCTTGAACTGAATATATACTTCCCATGACAATCCTTCACCTCATGACCGAATAAGCAACGAAAGGAATACACAAAAAATCCGGTTGTTAACTTGTAATAAGGGTTAAACCTGGTAGGGGTAAACTTGCGTAAGAGGAGACTTCGGGATGCTGCCAATTGGGACGATACTAAATGTAGATGTCTCAAGAAATGTGCCAAATCAGTTGGTTGAATTGATCAAGATTCCGTATTGTAGCATTGAAGGTTGGGGGTATATATAAGTACATCATGATGGTGAAACGGAAAGAAAGATATAATACAAGGTTGAGAAAGGCTCATTGAAAAATCCGAATCCGAATCCGCAAATCGTGCAAAAAAAAAAAGAAAAAAGAAAGAAAAAAGAGAACGGAAAATGAAAAGAGATGAAAATGAAAGAAAAAAATCTGATCCACACAAAAAACAAACAAGAAAAGGTCACACAAAAGATGACGTGTTAGAATTTGCAAAGCTTGGCCGTGCCAACAAATCATTAAGATAACGAACAACAGTTCCAGCACCCTCCTTAACTTTCTCCTTATCTCTCTCAATCACCTTTGGTAACAATTTCGTTTCAAATCGATCTGGATGCCAACGTTTGATGTTATCTTTAAGTCTATCCTTCATAGTTCGATTCTTATCCTTATCCTTTTCAGGATAATATGTCGAGGAAATATAAGCTTGAATAGCACCAGACGTTATTGATTCTGGATCTCTTGGGGTCAAGAAAGTAGGCCAAGGGAAATTTTCCCAACGTAGCTCTTCACGACTTTGTAATTGAGTCCATTCCCTTTCGTGATATTCGAAGAGTTTTATACATTCCTCGCGTGTCACTCTACCAGTTGCTTTTGAAGCTTCAGCAGCTTCACGCATACGTTCTTGTTGTGCTCTGAATTGTTCCTGTTGACGTTGTTGCCAATCAGGATCATATGAACTTGAACTAGTAGATGGCTTTCTAGGCGTAGACCCTGAAGATGAATTTGAAGCAGTTGGATTGGGTTTGGCATTCGATGACCAAGCAGAACTTGAACCCCAAGCAGAAGAGGCGTTTGAATTTTTCCATTCCGAAGAAGATGAGGCAGTGGTATTTGATCTTTGAGGTGGTACTCGAGTTGATCCAGGACCGGGACTAGAGGAGTAACCTGCGCCAGAAGAGTAACCAGCTCCAGCCCAATTGGAATCTGCACCCACACTTTCTTGACGTTTACGTTCCTCCGTACGACGTTGACGTTTAATACCTTCTTCTCTCTTACGAAACTCGTCCTCTTGTAATTGACGTATTTTTTCTTGTTCTTGTTTGAAGCGCTCGTCTCTTTCCCTTGCTTCCTGATCACGTCTCTCTTTTATCTCTCGTGCTCGTTCCGCTTTAATATGTTCCTCCTGTTGACGCTTATCCCTTCCGTCAATCTCTCTTTGCCTCTCTGCCTCCTGTTCAGCTCGTTTTTGCTCTTCAAGTCGTTTCCTTTCGTGTCGCTGTTCTTCCTCCTCCCTTTCTCTCTCCAATGCTTGTTCCCGTTCCCGCTCTTGCCTCATTTCTTGTTCACGGTGTATTCTCTCCTCTATTTCCAATCTTACTCTCGCCTTTGCTTCCTCTTCTTTCCTTCCTCCCAGCTCTTCTCGTTTCACTCTTTCCTCCATTAACCTCTTCTCCTTTTCGGCTCTTTGTTGTGCCGCTCTTTCTCTTTCATTCTTCTCACGTTCTTTCTCCCCTTCCCTTTCCAAATCTAAATCAAGTTTGATATTCAAACTATTGCAAAAGTCAATATCCCTTTTCTGCAACTCAACTTCCCTGATTTTCAACTCTTCTATTTGAACTTGTAAATTCCTCTTCGATATCTCAATTTCGTCTTCCCTATTCTTCACATCCTCTTCACGTTTAACAAGATCTTTCTCCTTATCTTCCCATTCATCTTTCATAATAACCAAATCATCCTCCGTCTCTCTAATCTCCTTCTCTCTCCCATTAACATCCTCTTCTCTCTTTTTCAACTCACCCTCTTTCCTATTAACAACACTTTCCCTCTTATTAACATCCTCCATCAACCTATTAACTTCCAACTCCTTCTTCCTAATCTCCATACTCCTCTTCTTAACCTCATCCTCTCTTTTCTTGAACTCCTCATCTCTCTTCTTAGTTTGTTCATCCGACCATTTCTTAAATTCCATTTGTTGATTTTGTAAATCTTTAAAAGAATCTTCAACAGTTCGTTGAACTTGAATAGTTTTACTTTCAACCAACTTCAAATTCTCCTCTTTATTCCTAATCTCATCTTCCCTTTCTTTAACTTCAACCCAACTCAACTTTACCTCTTCCTTCCTCTCTTCCAACACCCTCTCTTCCTTTTTAATCTCAATCTCTCTTTCATCAACTTCATCTTCTCTTTTCTTCAATTTAACCTCTTTCATCTCAATCTCGATTAATTTCGAATTTAATAAAGATTGTTGTTGATTTAATGAAGTTTGAGTTTGAGTTAATGTGGATTCGAGTTGGGTTAATGAAGTTTTTTGTGATATTAAGGATTCTTGTGATTTTTTGATTTCGGTTTCTTTGACTGATATATTATGTTCTCGTAAACGTAATTCATCTTCTAATTTTTTTAATTCTTTTTCTTGTTTTCGTAAGGCTGTTGTTGCTATTGTTACTGCTGCTGCTGATGCCGATGCTGTTGGTGTATGTGTATGTGTGGTAGTAGGAGTGGTGGTGGTGGTTGTAGCAGTAGCAGTGGTTGTAGTCATAGCAGTTGAAACTAAAGAAGAAGAAGATCTTGGAAAAGAAGATGAAGGTCTTAGATATGGATGAAAACTCGATGATGATGATGATGATAATGACGAAGGTGGCGGTGGAGGAGGGGGAGGTGGTGGTGGTGGATGATGATATGAATTTGAAGAAGAAGAATGTGGAAATGAAGAAGAAGAAGGAGGATATGTATTATCGAATTCTTCACCTAATTCTTCCAACTCATCATATCCATACCTTGTTGTTTGTCTTTCATGACTTCTACTACGATCTCTGTCTCTTTCCCTTTCCCTTTCCCTTTCCCTATCCCTATCACGGTCTTTTCGACCTAAACTTCCCAAGAAAACAGGACGAGAATAGTTATTCGCAAAATCAGGTGTAGGAGGGTTGTTGTGATCGACTTTTCATTTGCCATCTCCCATTCGCATTCGCATTCGCATTCGCATTTCCATTTTCATATCTATCTCCTCCTCTTTCACCACGTTCTCTTTCTCTTTCTCTTTCACGTTCAATATAAGGAGAAGAAGACCATTTAGTCCAATCTGGTACTGATCCTGATCCTGAATCACCTTCAGATCCTCCCCCTCCTCCCCCTCCTCCTCCACTAATACCTGTACCTGTACCACCACCTATTCCAATACCACCACCACTACCGAGGATACTACTAATACTTGAACTATGATGAAGATTTGAGTTTGAATTTGGATTTGGTGATCGACCTGTTGGTAGAGGTACAGGTACCGGTATAGATCCATGTCCCCCTCCACCACTATGTCCATGACCTCCACCGCTATGACCATGTGTATATGTATGATTTCTAGTATAATCTAAAAAAAATAAAAACATCAATAAACATAACTCGTTTTTAAAAAAAAAAGTTAAAAAAAAGTGTTATTCCTTGACTCACCGAAATCAGAAGAAGAAGAAACATGTCTTGGATGTGAATGCGAATGTGAAGTTGATCTTGAAAGATTTGGACGTTCACGATCACGATCACGGTCGTAATAATTCGTATTCCCTCCTCCTCCTCCTCCTCCTCCTCCTCCTCCTCCTCTACCACCACCACCACTTGATGATATTGGTATTGAGGTTGATTTACCATAAGAACTGTTACCATTTAATGCGACGTTCATAGTTGCACTCATACCCATACCCATACTCATAGGATATTCTCCTCTATCCCTATCCCTATCTCTGTCTCTATCTCTATCTCTTCTTTCATATGAATCATATTCATCTCTTTCTCCCCCTCTATCACGTTCACCACCACCACGTTCACCACCACCACGATTTAACCTAGTAGCAGAAGAAGGAGGAGTAGGATAACGATGATCATCTTCACGATTATATTCATCTCTATTCCTATCCCTATCTCTGGTTTTGTGAGATCTAATTGGTGTTGAATAAGGATTTGATTCTGATAAAGCAGATGCTGGAGTTGTTGGTTGCGGTTGTGATTGTGATTGTGATTGAGGTTGTGATTGAGGTTGTTGTCTGCTTCCAGATCCACTAGTTGAAGTACTTGCAGCTGCAGCAGCGGCTGCAGCAGAAGCAGAAGCAGATGAAAAACTTCTTCCTTTTCCTTTTCTTCCTTCACCATTTATATTATCTCCTCCTCTTTCTCCTCCTGTTCCGATTAAATCTCCACTGTCCCTATCTTTATCCTTATCCTTATCCCCTTTATCCCTATCACGTTCACGTTCACGTTCAGCACCAATAACGATTCTTTCAGGTATAGTACCAATACCACCAGTAACACTACCACTTCCACCTCCACTTCCATTAGTACCACCCCCACCACCACCAGCAGTACCTTGATTAGTAGATCTTATACTCGTAGAACTACTTCTTCTTCCAACTCCTGCTCCTCCGATAAAAGGTGAAGAAGATGGTGGTGATGGTTTGTTCTCTTCAGGCGATATTGAAGGTTTCCAAAATTCAGGAAATGATGATTTGGTTGTTGTCGTTGTTGGTGGTGGTGGTGATGTTGCTATAGTACTAATGTTAATTGAACGTTCACGATCTCTTGATTTTCCTATAGTTGAAGAAGAAGGAAATTCGTTCATGGAAGATCTTGATTTAATTGGAGTAGATTTTTGAAGTAAGAATTCATCCCCCCTCCTCCTTCGTGACGTTGTTGTTGTTGTTGTTGTTGTTGCTGATATTGTTGATGTAAAGTAGAAGAAGAAGGCATCCAACCTTCAGGTAATGGTGATCTTTGATCACTTCCTCCTCCTCCAATTGAATAATGTGAACCAGAATAAGGTGGTCGACGAATATTTGTTAAAAATTCATCTCTTGATAAAGAACTTGATGTATTGCCATTGTGAAGATCTGAAACTCTACGTCTTTCACGTTCTTCTCGTAATTGTGGTGGTAATGGTGGTGGATCGTAGATTGGGATTGGAGGTATTGTTACTGGTGTTGGTGGTTTGGAAAGTGCAGATGGGAATGGTTGTGGGGGATGTGTGGTTGTGGTTGTGGTTGTGGTTGATATTGGAGTTGGAGTTGAAGTTGAAGTTGAAGTAGATGGTTGTGTTGCACCAGACATATTCTTGATATTAATATTATTCAAGATCTCTTGTTGTTCCTTGACAAGAGCAGTAGGAACAATATCCTTCATATACCATTTTCTTTCATTACGTTCTCGCATCAATTCCTGAGTATACGTTTCATCTGCCAATTTACGAATATCAGGCTGAATTTTAGTGACATATTCCTGAATCAAGGATTCCTTCATTTCTGGATTTGCAGAAATACTACGTTCGAGATCTGATTTTGCACTTGCGATCATGGATTGAAGACTATCTAGAATTTGTTTTTTGGTGTTTGATTTCCATTCTTCGTCTGGTTCGTAGTCATCTGTGAGTTCTAGTTGGGATTGGGAGTGTGGTTGAGAGATGTGGTTGTTGGATGTTGTGGACAGTGAGGGCATAGGTGTTGGTTTGGAGAAAAGGGGCTGTTGTGCCTCATGTTTGGTATGTAAAACGTGTAGAAAAATGGATTAATTACGTCATATTATTATCTGCTTTTCTAATATAATAATATAATATAATTGGGCACAGGGCGTAAGCCTCGTGGAGACCACCCAAAAGAAGCATGCGGTTGATCTCTCCCACCCAGCAAACTACCTCTTTACCTCTTTTCACAAAAAAGAAATAATGCCAATACCAACCTCAAGCATCTACTCATCCCACAATATTCGACGTCAACGAGTACGTCAAGTCTGGTCAGGTTTCGAATCTTGGGTCCAGAAACCTAGGGCGGACATGGTTAGGACCAGAGACGATATTCTTCGTGAAGCTGATAAAAAATGGAGAATTGCTTCAACCTCAGCACATTTATCAGCTACTGCAATAAAACTATCACACAAAGAACATGAACTCGCCAAAGCAAAACTCAAGAAATCCATAGAAAAACGTCATTATATCGCTATGCGTGAGGAATGGCAAAAGAGGTTAAAAGCCGCAGGTTTGGAGGATGATGATTGGGGAGAAATGTCTCCACATGATCAAATAGCTGTTACTCGTGCCTTGGGTGATTTTTACTATGAGGATTCAGAAGAAGAAGAAGGAGGAAGGGATGGGGATAGAGAAGATAATGCTGAGGATTCAGAAGACGTTGATGAATATCCTCCACAAACCATATCTCAAAGTATTAGCCACCAAAGTCAATCCAGTCAATCCTCCTTTTATTCAGCTTCTGCTTCTGCTTCCTCCAGGTCTTATACTGCTACTTCAAGTTATCTCTTTGTCGACCCTAAACAATTCACTGATGATGAGCATTTCTCCGTATGTCATTACCGTCCCTTTTTCTCATCGTTTAATTCAAACCCATAACAACAGGCTTACTCACCCGGTTCAGAAGATGAAGTACCTGTACCAAGTTATAAAACTTGGACACGAGCTCAACCCGGAACTTCCCAACAACGTTCACACCCGCAACAACAACAATATCAAACATGGAACTCTTCTAACCAAGGTTCATTATCCAGTTCACCAGCAACTGGAGTCATTGATTCTTCTACTTTTGCATCCCGATACCAACCCCAATCCCAATCCCAAATCTTCCCTAGTCAAACACAAACGCAAGGACTATCATCAACATCACTTCATCATGTACCACATATCCCATCTTCATTATCAAATTCATTCGCTTCTACCAGTATTTCTTCCGTTACTCATCCTCATCATGTACCTCAACCTCAACATCATCATCATCATCATCATCCTATGCATAAACATATTCCCAGTATCTCTTCAACTTCCAATTTACCATTAACCCAACCGACAACTTTAATTCCAACAACAACAACAACAACAACGGTACCAGGTTTAACGCCAGGTATAACGCCAGGAATAGGGAAAGGAAAAACAACAACAGCAACAACAGCAACATATATAGGTCCATATCTGACACCTTCCACAAACACTTTTGATTCTTCTTCTTCTGAAATCGAAAAAGAAGGAGAGGGGGAAGGAGAAGGGGGAGAAGGAGATATTGAATCATTGTTGTTTCCTATTCATCCTTTTGCTAAAAAATCATCGTCACCGTTGTTTGGTCTTGGTTCTGGTTCTGGTTCCACTCCTAACCCGAATTCCAATCCTAACTCTAATTCGAATTCCACGTCTGCGCCTGTGCCTCAGGGAGGAGGAGGAGGAGGAGGGAAAGGAAAAGGAAAAATATCAGGAGGAGGAGGGGGAGGGAAAAAAGGGTTAGGAAAAGGAAAAAATGGGGATAAAGATAAAGATAAAGTACAATCTCAAACACAAACCAAAACCAAAACTCAAACCAAAACTCAAACTCAATCCCAATCCCAATCCCAACAACTCAAGCTCTCCCAAACTCAAGAAACCGAAACCAAGCTCTCCCAAACCGAAACCAAGCTCTCCCAGACCCAAACCCAAGCCCAAACCCAAATCGAACTCGAAAAAGAAAAACAGAAAGCACAACTAACAGCAGCAAAATCATTCGAACAATTCAAACTCCAAACACGACTTTTAAAAATTAAAGAATTTCATAAAGAAGCGATGGAATTGGATTTGAAGTTGGCTGTTGATTTTTTTAATGAGAGGTTTAGAGTTTCTTTTGGTTTTGAGTTTACTGAGGACGAGGGTGAGGGTGAATGTGTTGTTAGCGGTGAAGGTGAATTTGGAGTTGGAGTTGGAGGTGGTAATATCAACAACGCCAATGATAATACCAAAACCAAAACCAATATAAAAGAAAAAGAATCGAAAATGATACAAGATCATATGCTTAAAATGATAGAATTAAGAGAGAGGAAGGAAATGGAAAGAAAGGTTGTTGTTGGTGTTGAGAGAAAGAAAAGGAGGGATGAGATTTATTTGAGGTTTGGTGATGGTGATGGTGATGGTGTTAGTGGTGGTATTGGTGGTATTGGTGGTATTGGTGGTATTGGTGGTATTGGTGGTGTAAGTGGTAGTGGGACTGGTGGTGCGAGTGGTTCTAATTCTTCTAATCATCCATCTTCTACTACTCTACAAAAGAATAACAACAACACCATTAAACCTCAAATTCCAATCACATCTACCATGACCAACAGTAGAATTGGAACGAACTCGGTAGGAGTCGTAATCGGACCTGGAACAAACACAAATATGGGAATGGGAGTTGGTATGGATGAAATGGATATGGAAATGGAAATGGATATGGATATGGATATGGATTTAAATCCAGAATCATTAGTAAACAATGTAGAAACGGTACTTCAAACAGCACCAGGTATAGGAGCAGATACAGCTTGGGAAATTTCTCGATTACTTTCTGCTTCTTCTGCTTCTACCTCTTCGAATTCTAATTTGTTGCATCAAGAGGAAGGATATAATAATAGTGGTAGTGGTGGTGGTTCTAGGTTTGGTAGTGGTAATGGGAATGGGAACGGGAACGGGAATGGGATTGGGAATGGTGTTAGTATTGGAGGATTTAATCAAAGTGGTTATCGTTTTGGTGGTGAAGAAAATGATCAGGATTGGGGAACTCCTCAAATTCGTACTCCTATGACCAACACTACCACTACCACTACCGGAGGAGGAATCGGAGGAATCGGAGGAGGAATTGGTACAGGAATAGGAATAGGAAAACAAAGACAACGAACGGAATCTATTTCAGTTCTTGATGATTCTAAATTTGGAACGTTGAATGCGAAGAAATTGGGACTTGCTAGTATTGGTGTTGCCGTTGCCGTTGGCACTGGTATGAGTGGTAACAGTAATGGTAATTCCAATTCTTCTTCTTCTTTTAGTCTTGACACTCATACTCAAACCGTTCCAGGTCAAAGTCAAAGTCAAGGAGTAGGAATGGGAATGGGAAGAGGAGGTCAAGGTCAAGGTCAAGGTCAAGGTCGAGGTCAAGGTCAAAGAAGAGGAACAGTAACAGCTTCTGATATTTGGAATCATCAACAATCCCAATCCCAACCTCAACCTCAATCTCAACAAAAGAAAAAAGGTGAACAGGAAGAAGAAGATGAATGGGATGGTTGGGGACCTAAACCAACAACAACAACTCTCACTTCTAATACCACTTCTAATACTCCCGCAACCACCAAAACCAAAACGACTGCGAGCGCCAGTGCCAGTGCCAGTGCTAGTGCCAGTGCATGGAACATTAAAAAATCAAGTAATGCCAACGTTAATGGAACTGCTTCACCTGTTATAATAGGAGGAGGTGGAGTAGGTGGAGGAGGAAGTACATGGGGTACAGGTGTTAAAAAGACTTCAGGCTTCGGTACTGGTATTGGTTCATCAACTTCAATTCCGAATAATAACGTTAATGAATGGGGAGGAGATGATAATTGGAGTCATCATAACCATAACCATTCGTCTTCACCTTTCCTTGAAGAACACGATTTCAATTCAAATCCAAATCCAAATCCAAATCCAAATCCAAATCCGAATCAACATCAACAACAATCCAAAACCACATCCGCATCGAAAACCGTATCTGCATCAACAACCGCTTCAGCTGGAGGAGGAGGAGGAGGAGGAGGAGGTGTATTTGACTTTGCTTGGAATCGCACTCAGGCTACCACCACCAATAACAATAACAATATTTCAAGTTCACCTCAAATCGGTGTCGGTGTAGGTTCCATACCAAAGAAAACTTCAATTTTGAGTGGAATGATGAATAGAGGTAAAAATGTAGTTGCTGGTGCTGTTAATGCTGCTATTGGTGGAGGTGGAACTAGTGGTAATATTGGTTCTGGAGGATTTGGTGGGAATGGAATGTAAATGCCAATGTGAATATGACGGCGACGAGTGCGGCGGCGGCGGCGGCGGCGGTGGGGGAGAAAAAACAACACCAATAATACGAAGAAACAAAACAGAAATGGGAATGGGAATGGTAGGCAGATGAATAATGGTATGGGTAACAAGAAAACATCTATTCCAGTTGCTCAATTCGCGATAGTTGATGATGATGACGATGGTAATGATGATGATGATGGCAATGATGAAAACCAAAACCAAGCTCATCAATCAACGTTAATGTTCCAACAACAACAACAACAATCGCATCCTACATGGACACCTAGAACTGCTGCTACTGGAGGTGGAGGTGGAGGTTCACCAAATTTACGCGCTTCCGCTTTTGGTTCTGGTTCTTTAGGAGGAAGTGGTGGTGGTGGATGGGATGAAATATCAACTACACCTAAAGCTGCTGGAATGGTTATACCGAATTCATTTGAAGGACATCATGGTAGCGGTAGTGGTAGAAATGGTTATGGACATAAACCTTCTGCTTTACAACATCAAGTTTGGAGTGCTGGAAGGGATGATGATGATGGTGATGGTGATGGTGATGACGGTGAAGAGGAAGATGAAGAAAATGTTGGTGATGAAGATTGGTATGAGGAAGGAGGTCATGATTATAGGAATGGAAATGGACGTGGACGTGGATATGGAGAGGAGGAAGAGCAAGATTCTTGGATGCCGGGTTCCATTAATCCTAAATCTTCAAAATTCGGCTTCGGACAATCGAAAACTACAACTAACACTTCCAACAACAAGAAACGAAAACCCCAACCCCAACCCCAACCTCAACCCCCAACCCCAACCTCCTCAACCTCAAATCCAACCTTCATCTATTCGTGGTACCACCACCAATAGCTCTTGGGAAACTTGGGGTTCTACCTCCACCACCGCTTCCACCTCTGCCTCCGCATCTGCAGCCGCTTTTAAAAACACGACAACTCAACAGCAGCAACAGCAAAAACGTAGACCAATGATAGAAGAAGTACCAGATGAAGCAGAAGATTACTATTACGGAATACGTAGTCCTTCAAATATACTTGCAAAAGATTCCAGAATCATATTGGAACCTAAACCAAGTAAACCCGCGACTATGTATGAAGATATCATTTCATACGGTGAAAGTAGTAGTCCTGAAGATTTGCGTAACACCCATCACGTCGGTGGTTATAACAATGGTAATGGAACTGGGAGGTTTGGAATGAATATGGGGACGAATGGTAATGGTGGTGTTGGTGGAATTGGTCATAATGGTGTTAACGTTGGCGCAGGACAAGGTAGAACTGGATTTGGAAATGATATTCCAGTTTCAGGTCTTGATGAAACGATTAATGAAGAATGGTTTAGACAAGCGGCTTTGGAGTTGAAGAAAGGTACACAACAGGGTGAAAAGTTGTTTGGAGGTCCACAAACGACTGGTACCAATGGAATCAATGTTCCCGGAAGAAATGATAACGCCGGAGGAGGAGGAGGGATGAAACTAAACAATCAATGGGGTAACCCATCATCGTTCTCTTCTTCTCCTGGTGGTATGAATATGAACATGAACATGTCGAGTTCTTTCAGGGATTCATCTCCACTTGCTAATGGTCTACCATCCTCCAAAATGAACAATCATGGTCACGGTAAATCCAATCTTGGAATGAATCAAAATGGATGGGGAAGTAACACTGGCTTCTCTTCTTCAAATCCACAAGTTGGAATCGGAATCGGAAAAAATATGAATGCAAAGACCAAACCTGTTGCGGAAACTTCAAATAGATTGGGAACTGGTTTCGGTTGGGGACATGGTAATGGTAGTGGTCATGGAGATTCGGACGATTATTGGAATGAGAATAATGAGATGAATCATCAAGAGGAAGAGACGAGGGTTGAATTGTTGGAATCCAAAAAGAGGCTGCAAGAATTGTTTGGTGATTCAACTGCGACTGCTACCACGAAATCTAAAGTTTCTCAAGCTCCTGTTGCTGTTGGGGGCAATGACAATGTTAATGTTGATAATGGTGCTGCGGCGAGGAACTTGGCTACTCAGAGAGAACGAGAACGTCAAGAGCAAGAGAGAAGAGAGCAAGTGGAGAGCGAGCAAAGAGAACGTGAGGAGGAAATTAAGAGGGAGAAGGAGCGCAAGCAGAAGGAGCGTGAAGCGAAGGAGAAAGAGGAAGCTGCTACAAAAAATGCTCCCAAGAAGAAGGGTAGGGGAAAGAGGCGCTGAACGATGTATGTGTGGTAAAATCCCTTCCCTGTCTGGGTACCGACAATCTCTTCTCTTTTCTCATCCATATTTTTCTAATCTTCTGTTTTGCAGATTCTTGGCGCCGTTGTGTTGTATTTTGGAACTTTTTTTTTCTGGTTTTTTTTTTGGTTTGTTTGCCTTTTTTTCTTTTTCTTTTGGTGTTCTTCAATTCCTATTTAGATCCCATCTATCCATCTATCCATCTCTCACCTTCTCACTATCGTCCGTTTTGCTTTTTTGTTGTCCCGCTTTTTTGAGCTGTATCATTACAGGAACACTATTGTACTTATCATCATCATTTTCTCGTTTCTCGATTTCGGTTGATACCCTCACCTTTCAAAGTAACTTACTCGCCATCTATACTTTTTCTTCTATCCCTTCCCTCTTGAACGCTACATACCTCTTGGTTCCCCCTTTTCTTCTCAAGTTTCAATATCGAGATTTGTGTCCCAATTACACTGTATATGTACCAGAACACTTTTACTTCTTGAACTGATGCTTACCTGTCTGGTCTCCATCCCCTTTAAAACTATTTCTAATCCCTCTCGGAGTGTACTCCTATTTTTTCCAATTTATCACATACTGTACCATATCATCCGGAATGTTATTTTTGTCTGATTTTTTTCTTGACATCCCAAGAACTATTTTATTACTAACAATAATCACCAGAGAACTCTGACAATCCGAACAGGATTTTAGGATCCAGTTGAGTGATTTAAGACAGATCCCGAATGACAGGGACGAGTGGATGGGACGTAGATCCTGGGCGTTCGGAAGGAAGGGGTTAAACCAGAGTATACCGTTATAATAAAGAACTCGAGGCAACCACCCCACAAACACGCTTCGAACTGCGAGAGCTTCTGTGTTCTCGGTTTATCTGGGTTCTATTGCCTCATGGTAAGGGATTGGTAAGGGCCCGGACCATGGCCACCCTCTTCACTTTTGCCAGTGCTGCACGAGACACCACACTTCGCTTGTGCTATTAATAGACATACAATTTTGTTGCACTCAAGAGTTTCAGATCAAAACTACGTCTATGACATTATGGCTCAGGATCAATAGCAATTCGGTCACAGCTGAAACACAACAGGATGTAAGGTAGAAAAGCACAGGTACACAGGGGTATAATTTTATACTAAGTACATACATAAATGAACGATGCATAACACGACAACTATATAGCGTTCAGTAATTAAAATATAACATCCGAATCGGTAGCTTTGCTAGACGACATATGGGTATCGTGTACTAGTTCAACTTCGTCCTCTGAACCGCCAGGAGTTCCAAGTCTCAAACAGAAAGTGATCATGATACACTGACTTACACCACTAACAACAATCTCTACCATTTTAAAAGCCATCACCTCCCTACCAATTACATCAACAACGAGTGAAACCAAAGCATCGAGAACCAGTAGAAACGCAATAGGAAGTGCAATGTGTTGGAGAATCTGTAACCATAGTAGTATCAGAACGAATTTCCATTCCATTCCTCATACAGCCCGAAAGGTTTAAAAGACAGCACTCACCGAATCACCTTCACGATGCCAAGACTCCTTCTGTTTTGTTCTTCCATACAAAGCGGAAGAAGTAATGAACAGATCCATGGCGCCCGTAAAATAGACAGCTGAATAAGCTATAGCGATTTTTTGCGGTGTATCCAAGGTCACAGTAACAGGAATTATGAAAACCCTAACAAGACCCAATCCCAACATAACCACAACCAACATCATATCCACAAACGTTTTCTTTTCCGTCCATGCCCTCCATCTTAACGTCATTCTCTTTCGATGTATAACCAAGCTAAAGAGCCCAGCAAGAAAAATGGTTTCTCCTGCAAGTTCCATTGCAAGTACCGCTTGCTTGTAAGGAGTGTTGAACGGCCGAGGATCCTGATTTTGAAGATTATTCTCTATTCCTACCATTACGATCCTTAATGTATGTAGAATTGTAAACACCATGGTGCTTAACAGTAGAAATGAGGGGAAGAGGGGACCGAGATCGAATTCTGGAGTTGTAATGGAAGGGGGGTGTTTGAGTACTCGTTTTCGGATTTTCCAAGAAGCCACTACTCCTTGAATAAATGTTGTGATGGCAAAGAGAAACTCGAGCCCAAATGTTGCAGCTTGAGTAGGTTCGAGTTTGAATCCCCCTCGGTTCCCGGATCCAGACTCCATGGTGGATTGTGGTGGCTTAAAGAAGAGGGAATGAAATGCGGGTGAAAGGTGGCAACAATATGCCAACGGTGGCAGCGCTCATGGGATATATAACACACCCATAAAGAGAGTGGGGAATCACTATAGTTAATAATCATTTCGGAGAGTTTATTCATGCCTCATGACTTGTTCATCAAATAGCCCTGATACCAACCGTCACTTTTCCATTGGATGGTAGATTATTTTTATCCAGATAATCCCACGTTTCCCAATGATGTACGAGCGCATGATTTTCCGCGATGACCATGGATTATTCTTAGTCGTGGTGTGGTTGACAGAAGTTGGCCAGAATCGCGATGATCACTTGATCATCATCCCCTCAAGGTTTGAGGAACACCTGCTTGTCAGTCGGTCAGGGAGATTATATCAGATTTTTTCGGCAGATATTGATCATATTCTTGGCGATATGAGTAAGTCTGAAGCCTGCCAGTGACAGGTGTATGGTTTTATTGTGAAAATGACGATAATCTTTATTAAGAACCACCGTTTCATCAATAACAGCTGGCTCCTCTTCTTGGACTGAATGTGGGATTGTCAGTTGTCAGTTGGAGTGAGAAATAAATTAGACCACACGGCGAAAAAAAAAAAAAACACCACGGCATACTTCCACAGAGCTACAAATTTCCAACAATATCCTGCTATCCTTCTGAGGGTTTGGTCTGAGAGAGGGATTAAAAAACGTGATCCTATCTGTCCTTAATTTTCCACCACTGGTAAGTCACAGTATTTGTAATACTGGCAAACATGAAGTAACGACAATGAAGTGCGCCGCGATAGCCATAATAATCATCACAGGAATCACAATAATAGAACCAGAATGCCATTGAGATGTACGAAAGCCCGCAAAGAAGAGGGATAGTGATATAAGCAAGAGTAAGGGTAACATTCGTAGTAACCTAATGACTCCCTACTTTTGCAAGCTTTCGTGCCGCTGAAATTGGAGATTCTGGTACGAAGCGTCTGTGATATTCCGACTGAATTCGCGTAAACCACTGAAGGTAAAGGATGTCCCAACAATAGCCACAAGACTAAGAACATAGCTAACCGAGTATAACGCGTGGGCTTGCTGAGCATTCAAAGATTCAGATGTTTGGGATTGAATTTATGGAGAAATTACCCAGCGGGTTAGAGATGTTGCTGAGATGCTTGAAGGATGATAGTTTCTAACAGTAGCACAGTCCCATCCGCGGGATCTACTCGGGCAGCGGTAGGTCTGTAGCAGCCTCAAAGGTGAATGTGAGCATTCACTGGCAGGGTGATATAAACAATTGTTGAATTAAAAACTAGTAAATAATGTAATAAATCATTGCTTACAAATATTTTTAATATATTTTTCGTAAACAATTGATACTACACTACACATACCCTGTAACCTTGAGGTGTACTCCTACTTATCACTCCTCTACCTATAAGAAATCCTAACTGGCTGCCTTGGATCAAATCAACTTCAAATTGACCTCACTTTAGACTGCCTTAGACGACAACCAACGGCAATCGTTCAAGGGTCTTCTTTCCTGCTTCTTTCCCACTTTGCAATTGTTCCTGAAAACTCCCTGCTTTAGATTTTCCCAGGGATAGACTTTGAGGCTCTTCTAAGCGATGCCGAGTCCGGACTGTCCTCTTTTACGAAACCATATCGCGAGGAGAAATGTATACTCAACTGATACTTAACCACGATCCCTTTCATTTGGATATACTGGGTGGCACCTTGCGATAGAGGCTACCAATGTCAGATGGTAATCATCAACCCACCCTTGACATTGTCCAAAGTTGTCAAATTGTACGCGTTCCAGCATAGTATAAGTATTCATTACACCACTTAACTTAGAGCTTCTTCCCTTCCCTTCCCTCCCCCCAGTCTTCCACGTAAAACCATTTTAATCACTTTCCTCGAGCTCCTGTTTCGCGGGCTTGTGCAAGGCATGCATCTTCCTGCACAGAATTATGCTGCCTGGCAGGGTCAGTGTCTGTTTCTCACGAATTTTCACAAAAGTCATACTCATTTTTCGGGAATCTTCTTTTTAACAGCGATGACGCTTATGCTACATGCCACAGGAGTTCTATTCTCTTTATATCGTCTACAGGAACGCTTCCGAACGGGGCGACTTTGGTGGGATGACTACATTGCTTGTGTTCCACTAACGTTCAATATTATTTTCGTCGTTGCCACTTGGATGAGACTTTCAGTCTTGAGAGGTTTGTCTGGACATGAGAGATTAACGCCACAACAAATGTCTCAAGCTATACACTCGTACTGGATGTCCTTATTTCTATATTTTACAGTTCTTTGGTAAGTGATTCATAAACATAAGATACAAGAAAGAGACTTAAGACTAGTTTCAGGTTCTCTCGAATCAGTCTAGCTCTTTCTTTAGTGAGAATATATCCAAAACAGGATTCCAGACGTCGAGTCGCAGTCATTATGATATGGATTTTTGCGATCGTCTACTTATTAGCAATCACTGTGCCAATTGTGACTTGCCCTGGGCCATGGTATTATGTGGTAATGGATCGTTGTATAAAAGAGAGGAGGTTAGGATATATATTAGGAATCGTTATGTTCGCGCGTACGTTACCCGCGGGGATCCATCTCTCTACGTCCCATTATTGGTAACACATGATTGACGTCTGTGGTTTCTAGTTGATGTTGTGGCGGATGTCGCCCTCGTTTTATTACCAATCTATTGGCTAAGAAAAACGGACCTGAAACCCCGATTACGACGAGTTATGATCATGGCATTTTGCGCGAGTTTTCTTAGCTTACTCGCAGCAATTAATTATGCCATTTTCTACTTCATTGGAATCGACTTTGGAGTTGATCGTCGTTTGATAACAGCAATGATAACTCATATCCAGGTATGTCGCGTGAATTTTATTCCTCAGACTGTTTGACTGTAAAGATGGTTTTTTGATTTTTTTTCTCTCCTATCGCCTTCTAACAAATAGACCGGTATTGCAGTTATTGTCTGTAATTTCCTCGTGGTCACCATGAAAATATATCGCAAGGCCAACAACAACTCCGATGATGGCAATGGCGATGAGGGTGATAGTTCATGTCCGGATGATGTTACTTCAAGAAGATTTAGATATGGGACGGATAATTTGACTGTTCCAGCTTCAATTATATCTTCTACGCAAGATTTTGTGATGCATAATCTCACCAACAGACATGGAAATCGAAGGTCACGGTCCAATCGACATCCATATATGATGCGTACTCAGCCTCCTATTACTGAGGATAAACAGCCTTCACCGTTTTCATCTTCATCATTACCTGTGATTACAACTTCTATCGAGGCAACAACGACCGTGACTGCAAAGTCCACAACTTCCCTTTCTTCGGCTGGGACATTGAAAAATCAAAACGCGCCAGCACCTCACGATGCTCAGGTTGGTACCAACCAAATGAGTAATCCTACCACACCTACCCACGATCCTTCTGTAGCACACACAGAATTAGGAGTACAGCGGCCACTCTCGGTACACATCTCGACTATCAAAAACCATTCTAAGAGCGCACCCGGATGATATGACATGACATTATTCTGGAATTCGCGCAGTCCTTCAAAAAATCATATAATTTCCTTTCTATCTGGTTCCTTCTCCTTGTTCCCGGCTCCCGGCTCCTGTTATGTTGACATCGTGTACCACTAAATACATGAAGTTCTTCCTCTGGACAATTATTATTATTCTATATTCGTCGCTTGTTGATACTACTATCCACAGCGGCTGAAACAATGTGTGGTTGTGAAAGCGCAATTCGAAAACTTGTTGGCTCCTACTAGTGAAAACAAGTAGGAACCGAAGGAGGTCCCTCTTCCCGGATTAGTTAAACACTAACCTGGATATGGAACGTGGCAACCTGATAAATCCAACCTCGCCAATGGTAGTCTGGCATCCGACAATAAACAAGAACAAATGGGTTTCTCCAGGCAATGTTAAACGTTGAACGATATACTTTTTAACAGGAAGAGGAGTAGTAGTAGTAGTAATGTGGGTGTCCATAACGCATATGTAGCAGTGTGTACATTGTGTCATACAGGATCACCAGATGATATTACGGTTACTATGTGTCGACATATATTCTGTAACCGGTACGTTTGCTCCTTGGAGAGTGTATATTCCATTGACCGATGCGTATTTGTATTGCTGGAAACCCTTTTTTGTTGATAACAGTTTCCATTTTAGCAATACCATCTCCTTGGATCGGGAAACATTCTGTTTTTCCCTTTCTCGCCATCAACCACGATGCTGCATTGACATGAACCAATTGACCATTCCTAAACCCAGAGATTCTTCGTCTTTGCGTGCCAAATTTAATTGGAAATGGTTGATCAAGAGGGTACAGGTAGTTATGTCGGAAGTGTCATCCGTTAAGATTGCGTTCTTCAAATGGTTTGATTTGTTCTTCGGTAAGCAATCCTTCAGCTAAGAGAAGGTGGCGCAAAGCCAGATATGGGTTACTTGTAATGAGTGTTGCTATTGATAGTTCCCATGGAAGGCCACTGGGATATGTAAGGTCGACACCCTTATCGAAATCTGCCGGGTCATTGCCTGGAGTTACGCGCAAGCGGATACAAGAGGCAGCGTAGTCGACACCAGGGGAGTTGGGTCGGTAGTATATGAATCCATGAGTGTTTCTAGGCCCAAGCTCCGCACCCGTAGTTTGTTAAGTTGGGGTTGACAATCCTTCGGGAACTATTTTCGCCCCCTCGTAAAAATTTGCCTCTTTGTAAATAATAGAGACGCTTTTCCAACTTCCTGGAGTAATTTTTTTTTTCTAAAATCAACATAGTGTCCTTTTGTAAGTTTCTTGGGTATTAATGTAGAGATCTGGTATTAAAATATGACATATTAATACGACATTGGGTGCGAGAATTTACATTTTGGACACTTACGGTGGGTAAAGTTCGGAGTCTACCTGGGCGGGTCTTCAATTCGTGCATTGATTTATGTGATAAGGACTCTGAACATGATACATGGGTAGACTGGAAGCGTTGGGAGATTTGGATAGTTTGGTTGCGCGAGAACAATCTCTGAAGTTGAGAAATTCGGAGTGTAGCCTCCAGCATTTTTACTATATGCTTGGTTTGTATAGTTATTCTGCAGCATTTATATCGCAAAGTAATATACTTACTGCGCCGTTTGAATGTAGGGAATAATGAATAGTGAAGAGTGAAAGACCAAGAGTAAACGTTTAAACAGGCACCATACATGGTTGCTATCAAACACGTGATTACAATATTCATTCTGTAGTTACTAGTTACTTCGTCTTGCTCAGGTCTTGCTCAGTGACTACTCTTTCCGCCCTCTTTTCTCTCCGTCTCGCCTTAGCAGCAGAACCACGGCCTAGTATACTCGTGCGACCCTACACATAATTGTTATTATTCATAGAATTTAAGTAACCCAGGAGCACTCACTTCTTTGAACTTCATATAAGCCAGGACGACAACAACCGCTAACCAATAAAAGACGTAGGACAACACGGTTCCAACTGCACTTTGATCAGTATTAATTTTACATGAACAAACTGTCACCATACTCGAAGCGTTATTGGACCACCCAAAAATGGCTTGGAAAATAGACCACCCTTGATCATCGAAATGGTTGGTTGCAGCACAACAGTCCAAATGCCAAACGTTGCCTTGAACGGGGTACGATCCAGGACCAGTACCACCGGCATCATCAATGTCGGCTCCCAAAAGACGGTTGAATGCATTTTCTTCAAATGCACCAACGCTTTTACTGAAAAGGCCAGCACCAATAAGTAGCAAGAAGTTGGTCATGATCACAAGGAAGATCGATAAGGCTGTGGAGTTTAAATATTAGATTTTACACTGGACCTTGTATATGAAGGTGAGCTTACTCGTCCTGCTTGCAAATTCATAAATAAGGAAACCGCAAACGAGGCCACAGATTACACCAACAATGGCGGCTATAGGAATTGATGTTGCTTGCTGTCCGAGAGAGACCCCTCCGACAAATATGACTGCCTCCAAACCTGGATATTGCGCTGTCAGTAGCAATATCGTGTCCCAATGTTCATGGGGCACACCTTCGCGTAGGACGGTGATGAAGGGTAATACGAAAAAAACCCATTTTCCTGTTGCTGCTTGTTTATCTACCTCTGAATAGCGAATATCAGGTGAATATATGTAATCCTCGAGAGACCTGAACTACTTACGATTGCCTTCAAAAGCCTTGGAGAGTTTGATCCTCCACTTAATCTTGGCTAAGGAATATCAACCTACACGCAAAATAAAACGTTCTTCCGGAAAAACGCACCTCTGTCCATCTTCAACATCGAAATACCCATCACAAAAATCATGAGGGATGCAATCAACTGAAAAATACCTTGGAGTCGACTTAACGAGGATTCACAAACAATGGATATTGTTCGGCCCACCTTCCCAAAGCTCTTCCGATTTGGCCCATAGGTCGCTGGCACGAGTGAACCAAATAGCGATGAATCTACCACAAGTTCAGCATCAATTCACTCCAATCAGTATTATTTCACACACGCAGCACCAATAGCAAGTGCGAGGAATAAACCTAGACCAGAGCCCAAGAATATCTAGTCATAATTCAATGGCTTTCCTCTATTTACAGACAACTGAACTTACTTGGATACGCAACTTGCGTAACAATCGACGTCTTTGGACACTATCATCTTCGACTAGATTAGAACCCGGACTGGGCCCCACTGCAGACTCGTTTTTACTTGCAGAGTCTGCGTCGTCAGTTGTGCCAGTATCCTGAGTAGTCGGTAACGATTTGGCCTCGTCAACAATGAGTTGTTTCACCAGACCCAGGAGCACAGACACGATTATTGCCGCCTCCAAGGTCTCCCTGAAGACGATAAAGAATATCGGGACAGAGAAGAGATTTCTTGCCATTGCTTAGATAGAATGGTTAGTGTCCCAAGCAGATATTCGCGGGCTTAAAAGCTGGTCCTGTTTACCTAACCCTGCAAGGCGGTTCCAATTGCTTGGCCCAATGAGTAAGTATATTTTTAGCAACTGTGATTCTTTTAATCAGATAATCACACCACTTTTATCAGATGACAACGAAGCAATCTGATAAGATATCGAAGAACCTCATTTAGTCGTATTCTCGGGGAAAGTCAACACCAAATATATGTTATGTAGTGACTACCTCCTTCCAACAACAAGGTTTTGTGTCTCTACTAATCATCCAAGGTTCATACAAGAAGGAAAATAGATGTCAAACAACCTGCACTATTTGTTGGACGGTTGGATAAACACATTAATGGCCCGTGGTTTACTGGGGTTTAACCTTGGGGCGGTCTTTACCTAACGTCAAACCCAGGCCTTCTAGAGCCGTGCCACGCCGCTCATTTTTGTTGTTTCCCCCCCACGCTATGTCATTGATTCTATCCCATTCCTCTTCTAACGGAACTTTGGTCAACAGTTATGGCGATAAATGCATTCCAAAATAACAAACTTCCATCGTATCGCATGGATCCATGTCTTATCAGATTATCATGTGGAAAGTCTAATAATAGAGAAAAAGCAAAAAGCAAATACCCATTCCTGCTTTGGACGATCTCGAACCACTGGGATTGCCCTGCATTCTATAATGTTATAAAAAGCTATTTGCAAGCGAGTAGTTCGCATACCTTCCCCGAGGCCCATAAATGATTCGGGCGTTATCAGCTTTGACATGGTCTTGTGTCATACTCCCTGCCATTGCCGTTGTGCAGGAGGTGTGGTGGGATATCACCTACGTCCACAACACTAACCCGGATGGCTTGGCTGAACGCCGAGTCATAGGGATCAATGGAACCTGGCCGTAAGGAGATCTGTCGTTGTTTTCCATAATATAAAACTCACTTTCATTATCAGGCCACCACCTCTTGATGTTAATACAACGGACTCCCTTGTTGTTCATGCCCACAATTCACTCGATGCCCCAACGACGTTACATCATCATGGGATGTTCTTCAATGCTACATCCTGGATGGATGGCGCAGAAGGCGTTTCTGAATGGTTCGTATGCCTTGGATTTTCCTTCCAACTTGTTTTAAACTTACTTCACTAGTGGCATTCCCCCTGGTGGGAGCTTTGACTATGTAATCCCTGTGAATTCTTCGGACCAATGGGGTACCTATTGGGTTCATGCCCATGCATCGGTTAGTGACAGGAGTTTATGGGTTCGTGTCTTCTACTCATCCTTTATAGGGACAATATGTCGATGGTTTACGCGCACCTTTAGTACTTCACCCTCCAAGAGAAGTTCATTCTTATGACGAAGAATTCACCGTTGTGCTTGGAGACTGGTATCACACCGAACATTCCGAACTCCTCCAGCAATTCATTAGCATATCGAATCCCGGAGGTGCTGAACCTGTCCCTGGTTAGTCCTTTACCTGTAGTAATCACAAAATGCTCATTCATTTATAATAGACTCCGCTCTTATTTATTTCGCTCAAAACTCGACCTATCTTAGACCTGCAGAAGGTTCTTCACCACATTCCGTTACAGCTTCAGTAGGTTTTAACGAGAACGCTACGTTACCATTCCAACCTGGCAGAACATACCGACTGAGGATTATCAACACCTCTGCATTTGCTGCCTTCTTTTTCTGGATCGATGGTCACGATATGCGTATTATTGAAGTGGATGGGGTAAGTCCTTCATGATTCAAAGTGCAAATATCCTATTAATATTTAATATTCTATAATAGACCGATGTTGAAGAATCTCTAATTGACCTAATTAGTATCACAGTGCTCAACGTTATTCTGTGCTTATTACAGCAAGAAATGATACTACAAGTAACTGGGCTATTCATGCAAATATGGATGTTGATATGTTCGATAACCTTCCACCAGAATTAAACCCTAGTATGTCTTATGTTCTTCTTCGTTGACTCGGAAGGGTTTTATTGATTATGTTCATGTCTAGATGTCACATCGTCGATCACTTATGATCCCTTGGCCCCTTTGACTGATCTTGGATTTGTGGAGGAATATCATGACGTCGATGATCTCTCCCTTATCCCTGTCCAACAAATCGCCCAACCACTTGCAACCAAGACGATCGAAGTCGAAGTCATTTTTGATACTATGGACGACGGTACAAATCGGGCTATGTTCAATCAAATGATATTCCATCCACCACTCGTTCCCAGTATCCTTTCTGAACTATCTTTGGAAAGTAATGCGACTGTGGAACAGGCTTATGGACCTCTTAGTTTTGTTGTTGACCACATGGATGTCGTGGATATTATTGTCAAAAATGGTGATGCTGGTAAACATCCCTTGTGAGTCTTTTTTGTGATTATAATCATTCGAAGAACAAACACTCATCATAAGTGGTTAGCCATTTACATGGACATAAACCGATGCTTGTTGGAAGATCGATAGACTACACTTCAAATGACCCAGAATTGAACCCACCGATTGTCGAAGGTCAAGTAAATCCAATCAGACGTGATACTGTACAAATTCCTTCCATGAGTTCGGTCACATTAAGGGTTGTAGCTGATAACCCAGGTGTATGGTTCTTCCATTGTAAGCTATACTCCTACTTCATACAACGGGAAATATTGATTGACGATCATATTATAGGTCATATCGAATGGCATTTGGAAGCTGGGTTGGCTTTCCAAATCATCGAAGCGCCTTTGAATGCTCAGCAACACCGGGACCGGGTACCCCAAAGTTTATATGATAATTGTCAGGCACTTGGGAAACCGATTTCGGGGAACGCTGTTGGAAAAGCCTCGACGACTGACCTTGATGGACTCCCTTCGGGTCCGTACCCGCAGCGATTGGGTTGGCATGCTAAAGGTATTGGCGCAATGGCAGGGTATGTGTTGTTTCACAAATTGGTATTGAATTTTATTGTTTTAACCATGACCCGCAGGTGTGTATTGACTGCCGTCATCGGAATGGCGTCAGTGATCTGGTACACTTTGGGTGGACATATATCCGAGGAGGAAATGGAAGATGAAGTCAGGGCGGCAATTCAAGCGAAGGAGGGTCGAGGAAAGTTGTTTGGGTTATTCAAAAAAAAGAGTACATAACTTCGACTACTTAATGTATCCGTATGCCAGTTTTTTTTCGAAAAAAAAAGTGCGGTGTCCCGCCTCTCCCCTTTAACTGTGATCTGTTGTAACCCAAACCAGAATTTGTTCTAGAAATTAGTGACTATGTATATATATATCACTCGCAAAGATGAGGAGTTTATCTAATTCTTCTTTCCAGTTGGCATATATATCACTCGTCTCAGCTTTCTATTTCCCTGTTACACATCATCCGGGAGTCATTTTTTGTCAATGAAAGTTAAACTGGACATCGTATTGGCTCGTGCTAATAAGTTTCTTCATCCGACATCGGAGAAATCCGTCCATGATCAATCTTTTTTTAAATCATTATATTTACACAAGTACCAAAAGCCCTTGCAAAAGAAAAGTACCTCGGAACACTTAAAAAGAACGACAGTTTATAAATATTATTTTCATATTGAAAGTATTTAACGGCAAGCTGTAAGGCAATGTGTAGTATGTCCACGTAGTAGTATGTAATGACTGAATTAATGTTTTTAACTCCTTTGAAGAGGGAGAGCTATCATGTCGGAGCGATGGAGTTTGAGGGGAAAAAAAAACCAAGAAAACAAAAAGCAAAAAAGTAAATGTAACCCAAAAAAACAAAATAAAATTTTTTAACTATGGCACTAGATATCCACCATCGATTGTCCTTGATGGCTTATGATAACTAGCTAGCATACTATTGTTCATTTCCGGTCATGAACCCCTTAATATCAATACCAAGACAAGATATGACATTAAGTAGGGGGGGGTGGATTTTGTGAACTTGTTTACTCGATATGGCGAGTAGTGAGATCAACTTCCCTCCAAGAACCGACGAGAGTTTTTCTAAGACTTTGCATACCGGGTGGAGTCTTATTATCGGGATGTTGATAGTCAGGTCCAATTTTAACGAGCTCGTCGGCACCACGACGATCGGCGGGTGCGAAAGGTTGGTTACTGAGAAAAAGCCACATTAGAATCATATGAGAATGAAAGGTGATTGTTAAATAGATACTCACAGAGGAGTGAACAAGAATTCAGAAGGGTCAGGATTTGTATGCTGTTGATGAAATAAAATGAGAAACTGTAATTGCTTTACGCAACAAACTATTAATATCTTTACTCACAGCAGTGATTTCGTGTAACTCGCGTTGGAGTGAGAGACAGAAATGATCAAGATCAAGATCATTCAAGTCGTAGTTAAAGGGGTTTTCACTATAAAAAGATAACTCCATTAAAAGATGCATCTTTGATTTGACACTTGTGATAACTTACATTTCCTGACCGATCTCGAGGAAACCAAGAAGAAGGAATGATGCGAAAGCAGTACCAGGGATCACAAGGTAACCGAATGCAGGGAATACTTGGAACTGAAAAAGATGTTAAATGAAGTGACAGATTACAATCATCATTGTAATGATACTTACGGGAAGGAAAAGAAGGTAAAGCCTAAGTAAACGACAGGATCAGCGTTGCCCAGACTACAAAATTTTTGAACGACAACGCACCAAAGCGACATCCTCAAATGAGCTTGGTAGGCAAAAGGCAAAGGAGTATTGCAGATACGTTCCAAGTTCGCCAAAGTGTCTTGCAACTGTGTCAAGTTGGCAGTCACACCAGCAGCAATGGCCGGTTGTAAGAGACCGTTCCTCATGAGATCTAGTTGCTACGTTAAATCATGATCGAGGGTAGAAAGGTGTAATTACACTTACAAGCTGTGTAGCTGGAGGAGGGGAATTAGTATCATATCAAACCACAATGAATTGAACAACACTTACTTGGAAAGAACAAGTAAAAGTTCAAATGGCACGTTGCTCTCAACCAATTCAATACCATGTCCCTTCTTTCTCAAACGTCTCCTTTGTTCCCTCAACTCCTTCTTGGATTGCACGCGACGAGAAAGTTTATGGAAAACGAATCTGAAGAATCTGAACAAAGGAATATAATCGGCGACAGTAGTTTCAGGTGGGTTTCTAGCTGGCAACAAGGGATGTTCACTCTCGACTTGGGGCAAAGCACGTTCCGGGTCAAAGCTATTACGGCGAGACGACTTGATTGACCGGGCTTGAACCAACTAGAAACTGATTTGCCGTCGGCCCTTTCTTCTCCTTGTGGAACCACCAGAGCTACCGAAGGTGGCCTGGTAGGTGCTTTTGAAGGTCCATGATCAAAGCCGTCGTGAGTGTGCCACAAAGGGAGTTTTTCGCCAGGATTCTGAGCGTTTGCATAACGAGGAAGGAAACAAAGCAGGGGATAGAGGTCCTCGTAGTAAGTACCCGGCTCATCACGAAGGAAATGCTAGTAGAGTGTTATTTCCATGGTTATGAAGTAAAAAATATTGAAAGACTTGCCTTAACAGATACGGCAAATGCTTGCAGCTATGGACGTGAGACGATCAGGATTTGGGGTGAAGCAAGTGCCAGTGAATAAGTATTCACCAAATTAATCATGGATTTCTTCTCGATAATAGCCTCGACAACGGTCTGAGTTTTGAGGTTGGTGGTTTGGCTTCGGTCTACGGGAACATGGATCCAGATCTTTGCAAGGGAAGTAAATGAGAAAAATAAAAAGAAATAATAATAATAATAAAGCGACTCACCATCTGGGCAAGATTCCTAGCGGCGGTTCCAATGTTCGCCCACATTTTACGTCCATCTTGATACCTTGGGGAAAGGTTACAAATGTCGAATGTAAATTAACTTCAAGAGCTTACCTTTCGTATGCAGAAGATGTTCTGAACGAAATGACCAAACCTAGAACTGTACCAAGCACAGTCAACAGTTGGGCTGATATGCCAAGATCGACATCGGCATAAAGGTCGACCAGGTAAACCACTACAGAGTGGCTCAATATCACGGTGCAGGATATAGACGACGAAGGTACATACTGACGGCGACCAGCGTGAAGAACAATACCTCAGGCCATATGTCATTAATGACAGTGGCCTGGAATTTTTTGAGTGTCCATCGTCCACGGAAAAGTGGATTTTGGGCGACCATGCTGAGTTATTGAATGACAAGTGACTGGGTTCAACTGGGAGACGCCTATGTCAATGGAAAGAGCTTTACAACCTGTGTAAGCTGAGAGTGGTGTGGACTAAGAAGAAGGTTGGAGGGAAGAATTCGTGCGACCTATATACACAATAAAGCCATCATGCATCAACGGCGGCAGTCCACGCATCGTGTTAGAAGCGTGACAAATAAAACTCCTGAAGGCGGTAACGGGGTATCAATATCAATATTAAGTAAGCCGACATCCACTAGTCAACATCATGACCAGTCCTTGTAGTCCTTATGGCTGGCCATCATCATCCTCTCTCTCTAACCACAAATCTCTCTTTGAGATATCCATCCTATCTTCCGGGCGTTGTGAATCCATTTCGACAGGAAATTTTCGTGAGAAGATTTGAATTGTGGGTTATTAATATAACATTTGACACAGCATTGGACATGTGTCCGGGCTCATGCCAAGTCTTCCGATGATCCATTCAGAAAAACAACAGACAACATTTTATGTTTAAAGATTCCGTGGACCCTTCACAGCGATGAAACGTAACTTACTCCGAGTCCACCTTTGCCACCGCGCAAGGGCCAGCACCGCCACTACTAGTCTACTATTTACACAAATTAGCTTCTTCCCCCGCCTTCAAACACAATGATGGAGCATCACCACGGATGCTTGGCTCTAGCAGGCTCTAGCCTTGTTTATTACATAAATAATTGGGGTCAGGGTTGGGTTAACGTTGGCTTCGCAACAGTCAGCGTTTCAATTCTTGGAATAGGTTTTGCACGGAGGTTACGTAATGAGGGTACCTTTTTATTGGCACTGATCCAGAAACAAAACAACAACAAAAAACAGGGCAAAAAAAGAACCTGAATACTCAGTAAGTACTCAGTACTCATGCTCACCGGGTACTTACTCAGTTTATGTACTTGCCTTTACCTTCAATGGCTCACCGTTCTAGGTTGTCTTTGCCCTGTTACGATTGCATAACCAATACCACGATGCTAATGACATAACCCTGGCTTATCGTTTGAATACCATGATTATATGGTGTTTATTTAATTTTGCATAGGGCGAGGGGTATGACTTCTGTATGACCGGGGCATATAGTTCATGTCGATCTTGGAAGGGCCGCAGCAATTCCATATAGTGCACAACGTGTCTAAGTATACTCGAAACGCAAAGTATGTACATCGTGGTGGATCACCACCTACACAATCATAATGCACTTCAAAGTTCAGAACCTCGTCATATGAGTATTTTTGATGCAAAGTGTCGGACATCTAGCAGATTCGACAAAAACGGTCTCCTCCACTCAATGGCCGATATGATACTTGAGCAGTATCATAATGATTTATAAGACACGATTTCTGGTCCTATCAGTAACCCATAGTCTCCAACCGATGGATGCATGTTTGATGTTGTCAATTCAACCTATGTAATCTTTGTCCCTCACCTCGTGTAGTCTGGAAGTAAGCTGAGATCAGGTGGAAGTAATTTATTTATCCTTATCACTCTGTTATGTGTAGAATATGTGCAGATACTGATACTGCGTATATTGAACAATGTGCTTCCCACCATTCTGGGCGACCTTATCCATTTGTACGATCTCTATTAGAACTCCAAGTCACCACTTTCCTTGGGTATGAGCCAATGATGCTACAATACACTACAAACCAGTGATCATATGTATGATTTCTGAATAGTCGAGGTCTATCCTATCCTAAATTCCAATGCCATTGATCGGTTGT
Source organism: Coprinus comatus (assembly GCA_034638255.1). Taxonomy (NCBI): domain Eukaryota; kingdom Fungi; phylum Basidiomycota; class Agaricomycetes; order Agaricales; family Agaricaceae; genus Coprinus; species Coprinus comatus. The sequence goes on from JAWPGT010000016.1 coordinate 124,112, forward strand.
CTATGTGCGCATATTCACTTCCCTCTCCCTTTCCTGCACAGAGTCTCTAATTTAAAAAAAGCCGACCGTTCCACGACATTCCAAAATCAATCACGTGAACTTCAAGACCGTTTGTCGCTTCCAAGAGAAGGATACTGTTTTTCATTCTACATTATGCTCTCCAGACACAGTGAGTTACTGCTATCAACTATCTGTTAATTTTTCTAAATGGCAACATAGTTAACGCGGAGGAGGTTATTGAGAAGGCAAAGCTTCATCCTTATAGACAAGGCAATACAAAATATTCATCTTGGAGTCGAGATGAAGAAGCAGCCAATCTCTCAAAGTACATCATTCCAAAAGTCGGTATTCCATCCAAGGCTGCGTATCAACTCCTTCATGACGAAGCCGCTCTCGATGGAAACCCCTTATTGAATCTCGCCTCGTGAGTATATAGTTCTTTAGATAGCATTGTTATTCATATTGCTAGATTCGTAAACACTTGGATGCCTGAGCAGGCCGACAAACTCATAATGGAAAACCTCAACAAGAATATTGTTGATCTTGAAGAATATCCTGCTGCGTCCATAATACATAATCGATGTATTTCAATGAGTAAGAGACATCCAGGCCATAATGACGTCACTTCCTGCTCATTTAGGAGTTATTTTTAGTCGCTGACCTTTGGAACGCACCAAAAAATTCCAAGGTCATTGGGACGGCTACGGCTGGGTCTTCTGAAGCTATTATGCTTGGTGGCCTTGCTATGAAAAAGAGATGGCAAGAAGCACGCAAGAATGCTGGCAAAGATAACTATCATCCTAATATTGTTTTCGGATCCAATGCTCAAGTTGCTCTGGAGAAGTTCGCAAGGTATAATCTCTGCGGTTTTCTACTATGTTCTGGGACTTATTAGGAGCTTGAAATAAAGGTACTTTGATGTCGAATGCCGCCTCGTTCCAGTGAAAGCAGAAAACGGATTTGTCATGGATCCTAAGGACGCTCTACAGTACATTGACGAAAATACTATCGGTGTTATTGTCATTTTCGGAAGTACCTACACTGGTCACTTTGAAAACGTTCAACTCATGAGTGACTTATGTATGTATTCATTATTTCCATTTGCTGGTCTTCGAATCAAGCTTATTTGTCTTGTAGTGGATGACCTTGAGGAAAGGACGGGATTATATATTCCTATTCATGTTGACGCCGCTTCCGGAGGCTTTATAGCCCCGTTCGTATACCCTAATCTTAGATGGTCTTTCGACGTCAAGCGGGTTGTTTCTATCAATACTTCAGGGCATAAATATGGTCTTGTATACCCTGGTTTAGGCTGGGTTCTTTGGCGGGATGAAAGTTTCCTACACAAAGACTTGGTGTTTGAGCTCCGTGAGTAGTCACATATTAATAAGTGCCATTATCGCTAAGGAGTTGATTCTAGATTATCTGGGAAGCACAGAATACACCTTCACGCTGTGAGACAATACCTCACTGGGTTGAGCCATGATTAACTAAATAAAACATGATAGGAATTTCTCAAAACCAGCAGCGCCTGTCATTGCACAAATGTTTAACTTCTTTAACCTTGGCTTTGAAGGTTATAAATGCATTGCCACTAAAGATTTGCGTAATGCTCGAATGTTATCTCGTGCTTTGGAGAATACCCAATACTTTGAGGTACATTTAACTATTATTTATATTTACACATTTCTAATCAACGCGTTTGTAACCATTTACACAGATCTTAAGTGTTATCAATCGACCTATCAACCCGTCAAAAACTCTTTCAGATGAAGAAATTGATAATCCAGAGGACTATGAACCTGGTTTACCCGTCGTATCATTCAAATTATCAGATGAATACAAGAAAGAATTTCCACATGTTAAACAAGGATGGATTCAGGTAAATATATCCACTCAAATCTTATTTTTTTTCTTTTTCTTCCTATGGGTTATTTACTATATCCGTTTTTCATTTCAATCCAGTCAACATTGCGTACAAAAGGATGGATTGTTCCAAATTACAATGTAAGTCAAACCAAGTTCATTCAACGCAATGGCCATCTTGTCAATTTGTGTGGTTGGGCCGTTACTAACATAATAAAACAAAAACAAAAACAAAAACAAAAACAGGGACCTCTTGGAGCTGAGGATGTAGAAATTTTACGGGTGGTTGGTGAGTTTGTTGTTATGGGAGCCTACCATTATTTGATCCAGTTCGAACTTCGCACTGACCTGTGGTTCATTATATGATCAAATTAAAAAGTTCGAGAAAGTTTGAGCGAAGATTTGGTTGAGAGGCTCATTATTGATGTGATTGAAATTACGGAATCTATGAAAGGTGTGTTTTAACTCTCATTTTGAAATATTCGAGAATATTAAACCACTCAATTTACACTTTGTTTTTTTTTTTTTTTTTTTTTTTTTTTTAAAAAAAAAGCATTCGAAAACCTGTTGGCTCCTACTAGTGAAAACAAACAGGAATCGAAGCAGGTCCCTATTCCCGGATTAGTTAAACACCAACCTGATATGGAACGCGGAAGACCTGATAAATCCAACTTCGCAGATGGTAGTCTGGCATCTGACGATAAACAACAAATGGGTTTCTCCAGGCAATGTTGAACGTTGAACGATGTACTTTTTAACAGAGGAAATGTAGGAGTAGTAGTAATAATGCGGGTGTCCATAAGGCATACGTAGCAGTGTGTAAAATGAGTGTAAAAGCACTGAATGTTGAATGAACATAGTGTGGATGGTAGTATCAACAAGCGGCGAATATAGGGTAATAATGATTGTCCAGAGACCAGGAAGAACTTCGTATCTTTGGTGGCGCAAGATGTCAAGAGAGCGGAAAGCGGGAATCAGGTAGAAAGAAGGAAGTTATTATGAAGTTTTGAAGGATTATGCGCGAATTCCAGAATAATGTCATGCCATATCATCCGGGTGCACTCTTAGAATGGTTTTTGATAGTCGAGATGTGTACCGAGAGTGGCCGCTGTACTCCTAATTCTGTGTGTGCTACAGAAGGATCGTGGGTAGGCGTGGTAGGATTACTCATTTGGTTGGTAGCAACCTGAGCATCGTTTTGATTTGTCAATGTCCACGCCGAAGGAAGGGAAGTTGTGGTCTTTACAGTCACGATTGTCGTTGCCTCGGTAGAAGTTGGAATCACAGGTAATGATGAAGATGAAAACGGTGAAGGCTGTTTATCCTCGGTAATAGGAGGCTGAGTACGCATCATATATGGATGTCGATTGGACCGTGACCTTCGATTTCCATGTCTGTTGGTGAGATTACGCATCACAAAATCCTGCGTAGAAGATATAATTGAAGCTGGAACAGTCAAATTATCCGTCCCATATCTAAATCTTCTTGAAGTAACATCATCCGGACATGAACTATCACCCTCATCATCATCGTCATCATCATCATCGGAGTTACTGTTGGCCTTGCGATATAGTTTCGTGATGACCACAAGGAAATTACAGACAATAACTGCAATACCGGTCTATTTGTTAGAAGGCGATAGGAGAAAAAAAAAAAATCAAAAAATCATCTTTACAGTCAAACAGTCTGAGGAATACAGTTCACGCGACATACCTGGATATGAACTATCATTGCTGTTATCAAACGACGATCAACTCCCAAGTCAATTCCAGAGAAGTAGAAAAAGGCATAATTAATTGCTGCGAGTAAGCTAAGAAAACTCGCGCAAAATGCCATGACCATAACTCGTCGTAATCGGGGTTTCAGGTCCGTTTTTCCTAGCCAATAGATTGGTAATAAAATGAGGACGACATCCGCTACAACATCAACTAGAAACCACCAGACGTCAATCATGAATGTTACCAATAATGGGATGTAGAAGGACGGAACCCCGCGGGGAACGTACGCGCGAACATAACAATTCCTGATATGTATCCCATCCCCTTTTCGTTCATACAACGATCCATCGCCACATAATACCATGGCCTAGTTATGCCAGGGCAAGTCCCAATTGGCACATTGATTGCAGATACGTAGATGATTGCGAAAATCCACATCATAATAACCGCGACTCGACGTCTGGAATCCTGTTTTGGATATATTCTCACTAAAGAAAGAGCTAGACTGATTCGAGAGAACCTGAAACTAGTCTTAAGTCTCTTTCTTGTATCCTATGTTTATGAATCACTTACCAAAGAACTGTAAAATATAGAAATAAGGACATCCAGTACGAGTGTATAGGGCGAGACATTTCTTCTGGCGTTGCCTCCGCATGTCCAGACAAACCTCTCAAGACTGCAAGTCTCATCCAAGCGGCAACGACGAAAATGATATTGGATGTCAGTGGAACGCAGGCAATGTAGTCATCCCACCAAAGCCGACTCGTTCGGAAGCGTTCCTGTAGACGATATAAAGTAAATAGAACTCCTGTGGCATGTAGCATAAGCGTCATCGCTGTTAAAAAGAAGATTCCCGAAAAATGAGTATAACTTTTGTGAAAATTCGTGAGAACAGACACTGACCCTGCCAGGCAGCATAATTCTGTGCAGGAAGATGCATGTCTTGCACAAGCCCGCGAAACAGGAGCTCGAGGAAAGTGATTAAAATGGGTTTTACGTGGAAGACTGGGGGGAGGGAAGGGAAGGGAAGAAGCTCTAAGTTAAGTGGTGTAATGAATACTTATACTATGCTGGAACGTGTACAATTTGACAACTTTGGACAATGTCAGGGTTAAGTTGATGATTACCATCTGACATTATAGCCTCCATCACAAGGTACCACCCAGTATAGACAAATGAAAGGGATTGTGGTTAAGTATCATTTGAGTATACATTTCTTCTCGCAATATAGTTTCGTAAAAGAGTCCGGACTCGGCATCACTTAGAAGAGCCTCAAAGTCTATCCCTGGGAAAATCTAAAGCAGGGCGGTTTTCAGGAACAATTGCAAAGTGGGAAAGAAGCAAGAAAGAAGACACTTGAGCAATTGTCGTTGGTTGTCGTCTCAGGCAGTCTAGGGTGAATTTGATCTGAAGTTGATAGAACAGCACTAACCCTCCGATAAGTCACAGGCCACAAACCCGGTAAGATGATTCATGCCACCACAATTCACATCCATTCAGCTGGCTCTACTGTATACGTGCCAGGTTCACGTAAATGACTGGCGTCTGTATAAATTTGTAAATCATAGGTTTGAACGTGATGAAGTTTGAAGTAGATGGGGGTGTTAATACCTCAACTCGTCGAAGTGCTAAACATGGCGATGATTGATCCCATCATTATTTGAGAAGTTGGACCTCGGAATGATAACAGAATTACACTCCCAAAGGTCTACCACAACCATAAAACCCCAGCAAGGAGAATAAAAAGAAAAACTTTCACAAATACATGCAGAGCCTAGGGAGAGAATATATATATATATAGATGTCCAAGCGCAGCTTGTTAACTTGTTCCTTGTTCTCTTTCTACACTTCATTTGTATTTATACTTAAATATAGGTCAAAGCGTTTTTGTTCTTTGTAAAGGATAAGATGTTAGACATTAAAAACCCCACCCTTTTATTATCCGGTCTATGCATCCAACTCTTCCGCTCAGAACAAAAAACAATTCGACGCAGTTAAAAAGCCACAGAGAGAAACCAAAATTTACCTCACCATCGAGTCAATCTCCCACTCACAACCAAGTCTTCAAGTCTCAACCCCATCACACAAATCCACCACATCATCCACACGCCATTATCTACTATGCCTAGAACTCGTCAACAACTCAAGGACTTCTTTGACGCTGAAGCCAAAGTCTTAGGGGGCATGGAACCCCAAGATTATACATTCACCAACGTCATTGTAACTCATTCCGCTACAGGTCAAGGTACTCACAAACGTTGGATCTACCCAATCGATCCCACACCATCATCCTCATCTCAGGATCAATTTGATAAAATGGTTGAACCTGTAACTCCGAAGAAGAGGAGAACACCATCACTTTCTCCTTCTTCTTCTTTAACCTCTTCAGATTCTTGGAGCAGTGAGACTCATACATTGGCAGAGCCTCACAACCAAGCAGATGCAGATCCTTTTATTATTGATCATGACGAACCTATCTCATTTTCCCCTCCGCCAGCCCCAAAAATCAATCGCATGTATACCACGGAAAAGTCCGAGTTTAGGATTAAGCGCGACACAGATTTTATAGTTAAAGCCAAAGAAGGAGAGACTTTGACTGAATTCTTCTCTAGAATTAATGACGAGATTGCAGATGCATTGGAAGCTACGGAGAATGCGAATAAATTGAGGATCGCAGCACGTTTCAAGAACGATACTTCTTTGCAACGGCTCGTTGCAGTAGAAGTTGAGCATCAAAAGGAGTTAATTGGAATGAGAATGCAGAAGAATAAGGATGAAAACCCTTTTGTAGTTTAATTCTGTTTTTTTTTTTTTGGTGTGTTTATATCTTCGCGAATTTGTGTATACATTCTTAGTATCGTCACGTAGATCGTGTTGTAATTTTTTTTGTTAGCTGTAGGGAGAACATAATTATAGTTAAATAGGAATTACAAAATCACGTTCGTTTCTTTTTCAAAACACTTCCATATCACCATAATCTAGGAGAAGAAAAGAAACGGTCTCTTGGGTGCAACACCAAGTTCGATCTTTTGTAAGGAAAATCAAAATTCTAATATTACATTATCAATCAGTTATCATTCCAACAAATTATTATATTTAGTGAAAGAAAAGGCTCACCTTTTCAACATGAAATCCAGCGACAATAGCCGCCTTATTTATCGCTTTATTGCTCCAATCCGGTTCACCACATACCCTCAATGTACGAGGATCCGAAAGGAAAATATAATGTGCCAAGCTCCTCAAAAATTTTCAGCTAAAGAAAAAGAAAAGAAAAAACTGAATCAAAAACCCAATCCTGAGGAAGAAACAAAACCAAAACTCACAACATCCCTGAAACTTATCTTCTCCTATCAAAATATGAATATTCCTCTCCCATTCACCAACAACAATTCCCTCAGGATAATGTTGCGCAACATGATCCTCCTTAGTATACATAATCTCACAATACCCCATCAACTCCCCATCCCAACTAACAATACACGGCAAAACATGAGCATCAGCCACAGCATCCTCAATATATTTCCTATGCTTCTCAATACTTCCTTTCTCTCCCCAAGCAGCATTAACACGTCCATCATTATGCCACTTATGAAAAGCAGCCAAATGTCTTGAAACGCTCTCCCCCTCTAACTTGACCGAATCCGAATCCGAACCCAAATCCGAATCCGTAATCCCATCCAAATCGAAATAAGAAATCTCAAACGATTTACCCATTTTCCCACAAAACCGTTTATACAACAATTGTCCAGGAACAGGTTTTTGAGGACGCATAGGATGTCTCGCAATAACCTTTTGTGAACGAGTAAAAGCATTCACATTAGGAATTGGCTTCCTAGTATCACGAAGCCAACTATATCCATGATATCCCTCAGTTCCAGCTCCTTGCCAAAACGCCGCTCTCGAAACGAAATAAACGTCTTTACCAACAACCTTCAGCGCTTTATCCTTACAAGGATACAATCTCGCCAACCCAGAATCCAACAAGTAAGAAGAAAGTTCGATATAGTTGGGGATAGAGTAGAAGATGATAGGAATTTGTTCTTGTTCCTTATAAATGGTAAAGAAAGCGTAAAAAGCTGACCAAAATGATCCAGCGGATAATCGTTCGGTCGAGGATAATTTGAGAACATTGTAACGTGGAACATGTCTCGTCGTGCCTTCGAACCCCGTGCCTATGGATGTAATATCGAGAACCACTGTTTCTGGAAGAGGTTGATATTCAAGAACAACCTTCCCTGCAACTAGTATTTGGTCTCCGGTCACAGATTTGAATAAAGTAATTTTTTCGCCAGTGGGCAAGCATGTAACAAGCTCTTCCAAAGGTTTGGACTTGGCAATTTTGTTACCAGGGGAAGTATGATCATATATAGCTTGAAGCCTTCTAGTTGGGATAGACGGAGTAGCCATACCTTCAGGCGATTTTTCTCGAGTGCAATGTGTGGGAGAGGCAGTCGAGAAAATGGGGGCGGACTGGGTTAATGGGAGAAATGGATATGTCGAAATTACCCTTTGTATATCTGATAAGATTGCATATTCATCAGCCATCAAATGATCAAAGTGTTGAAATTTTATCAGATAACATAAGCCAATACTATCGAATGTTCTGTGATGGGCTATACAATCAGCCATATGCTTGGCACGAAGATATGCAATTCTGCCCACCATAAGTCCGCCTTGGGTAGTGGGATTGGGTGGGTAACCAAGCTAAGTAACAGGGTCGGTCGAATTCCAGATGGCAGGTCACCCCGGGCCGGTATCAGATAAGATTGTTTCGTGAGTACACAAGGGACTGAAGCAATAGACTTCATTTCCAAAAGGTTGGTTTTGTACCGGAGCCGGGCGTACGCGGTAGAGAACAATATGTTCAAAAGGATGCGTACGCCGTAAGATAGTCCGCCACCACACGTCTCGCCAGAGTCCAGACACAGAATATCAACCCTTCTCTCTGATTCAATGAGTCCAACACTTCTTTAATTCAATAAGACAACTTAATACACATGCATATATCTCTTGTACCCTTGTGATAAGATCAGCCGAATTCTCTACACTTTAATACGATAAAAAACAGGAACAACCTCGTAAGAACTATTGTCCCATAATTCATATTCAAATCTTTCTTCAATCCTCAAAAATCATCCACCCAACTTTTCCAATGTTTCATCTACTCTTGACAACGCCATTCAATAGAAATAAGCGACGTTGCTTCATGTCCAAAATGAGCTATAAAATAAATAAAAATAATACACGACATTAAATACGATACTGGTTCTGATAAACAAAAAACAAAAAAACAAAAAAAAACTCACAATCCGATCCACCCAGAGCACTGGTATTCCTATTTACCCACGACCTAAGAGGATCCAACAAATTCTTTTTCACACTAACAACCATATCCTTTTCCTTGACACCTGTCTATAGATCACAGAACCCCATAAGCATTAGTAAAAAAGAAACTACCTCAAACGCTAGAACCAACAACTCACCAAATCCTTTTCATCACGAACCAATAGAACATAATAAAGACCCAACACATCTATAATCCTTTTCGGTTCCGAGCTTCCTAAGATGTTTTTGATATCTTTATCTTTCAAGCCGCTCCCGTTCCCATCGTCGAATAAATCCGGAGGTTGAGGTCTAAACAAAAGGGGTCCAAAAACTCTCATGAACATCTTACTCCCGAAAACGTTATTATTAGCTTCAAATGCTGTTGAAGTTGATAACGCTTCCAAAACAGCATCTTTAAGTAATCCAATCGCCGCAACACGCATATTCTCAAATTCACAATGCCCAACAAGTTCAGTAAGTACTTGAAATCGCAATTGTGAAGGTGATAAACCCAATGCGAGTGAGAGCGTTCGAAATACTTGATGACGTATTTCAGGAAGTGGATGTGAAATGGAAATGTGAATTAAAGCGGGGAGAAGCTCATTAGCAACTTCCGGTGAGAGTTCCAGTTTGGCATATTTGTAGCCATGAAATGAGAGTAGCAGAAAAGCCAGTGTATCATCAAGTATTGGAGAGTTGGCTTGTAAAGAGGATGAGATGACTGGAAGGAAATGAACCAGTACGTTTGTCTTTACGTTTGTGGGAGATCTCAGCCAGGAGTGGGCAAGTAGTACAATTGATGATAGAGATGGGAGTTCTTCAAGTTCTTCCAACGGGTATCCTAATTCTGTATAGATGGTCTAAGTTTAAATAAAAACGAGTGAGTATATGCACAAACTCAAAGTGACGGTTCTCACCTCATAGATATCCAAGGATAGGGACTGTGACTCTGTCGATAATTCCTGCTTCCTTCCTCTAAGCCGCGGAAAACAGACATTTAAGGCCTTTCCCGCAGTTTCACGTTTCAAAGATGATCCGAAAAGCACCAAAGCACTATCCAACAAGAATTTCAAAAGTGACTGAGCATACAAATATGAGTAAAGGGGAATGAATGTACGTTGGTGTTAACATAGAAACATACCTGGCATCGTTTCATTTCAACCTCCTCTATTCCAGGCAAATCCTTCACCCAACCATTCACAGCCCGTACCATCTCTCCAACAGATTCCAACAAAGTTTTCCTCTCGTCATCATTGACATTGGCAGAAGACGAAATTGCTGTAAGTGATCTTCGTACATTCTCGACACAAAGTTTGAGTGTTTCCGACGCGGATTTTCTTCTTAATGCCAGTCTAGGTATAGCTTCAAAAAAAAAAAAAAAAAAAAACATCAGGTTTAGTATTATCCGGTTTGCATATATACGTCTAAGAAAAGAAAAAGAACAAGAATCAACCCACCTGTACGGTATAAATTAACCAGAACAACCAATCTATCAGACCATTTCGCTCGATCTCTTCCCATTTCTTTTTCTTTTTCTTCACTACCTCCATCATCATCATCATCATCATCATCTTCTTCTTCTTCATTTTCAATATGACCAACAAGCCGTTCCATTTCTTCATCAGTAGCCATAACCACCTCTTTCGCAGATCCACATTCTCCCATAACAACAATCAAATCTCTCGAAGCCAAATCATTTGATGGCAAAAGTATTGAAAGTAGATCAAGAACGTCCTATAAGAAAAGAACAGGGAACAGGAAAAAAAAACAAGCCATCACCATAGGAGTTAAGTGCTAAGTATGATCGTATTGCAGCATCATAGGAAAGACAGAAAAAAAACTCGGCTGAGAGAGAGGGAAAGAGAGTGTGTGTGACTGACGAGTGATGATGCAATACCAGTGTTTGAAACCACGGAATAAAGATTCGTCAACGAGATAGGACAAGATAATGGTGTTTCAACAGCAGCTATTGCAGCAGCAACAATAGCACCATTAATTTCCTACAATAACACCAAGTATGAAGGAATCGGTTGATTTACGCATATGTGGTATCAATCGCGTACATCTGTAGTTGCAGTGGAAGGAAGGCCAAGCGTTTGTAGATTGTAGGTTTCCATGGTCAGAGTTTTGTACAAAGAGGGGCCTCTGGGCATTCAATTAAATGATGTCACCTGACGTAATTGAAAGAGTAACGTAATTTTCAAGTACAGACGCTTGGACTCTGAAGGTGCATACTACAAATTGATAATTCAGATATCCATAAAATACGAGTCTAAGCCCAACAGACATAGATCAAGCCTAAATATCCAAATATCCAAAAACCACAAAAATCACAACCTCCCTCTTATCCTAATTTCAATCCACCTAAAAATCGGATACAAAACCAAACTAACCCCAAACGCCATTTCAAACCCAATATCTCCCGTAAACTTCGCAATAGGTCCAACAAACCAAACCTGTTCCATACACGGAATCACAAGTCCAAACGACATTATCCCTGCTGCTAAAGCTGCAATACCTGTAGGTAATAGTTTCTGTGAATTCCAAGCTTTCGTATCATATAGTTTGAAATTGTTTTTCCTGAATATGAGGTGTTCGGTGAAAATGATAGCAATGAAGGCTCCTGCCCAATATCCGATTATACCGAGGAAATTTAGAAGGGTGGAATAGAATTTGTGTTGTCCTACAATAGCTACGACGACGACGCTTTTGTTAAAGAGAGAGAATTCGGTAAGTGAAGAATTCTGATTATGTGAATTCTGAAAGGACTCACACAACAGTTGCAACAGTTGAGAAGACATATCTCGGGATACGTAAAAAGATGGGTATAAAAAGTTGAAGATTGAGTGAAACAGAGTAGAATGACATTGCCATATTCCCAACCACAGAAAGACTGAGAAGGACAGTCAAGAATTTTCCAAATCCATGGACAGGACGAAGCATTGCTTCAAGTAAACCACCAACATCGCCATCAAGGTAGGCCGCTTCCCAGAGAGGAACTGATGACGCTGATGCCCCAACGATAGCACCTATACATTGCAACGGCACCTAATAAGAAGGAAATCAGATAATGCGAATGTTTTTATGAAGATAACGATAACATACAATTGATAAAAATAGACCGAAGTAGCAATATAAGAATATCGACCAACTACAAAACTCGTTAGTCATCTTGATGTATTGGGGGCGACAATGTATCTACCTGTTCGCATCTTCCCGAAAGTACGCAGTAAAATCTGAGGCAAGTGGTGTCCAAGTAATCGCAAACCCGGCCAATGTACTAGCAAAGCTCAAGACGACGGGTGCTGTAGCGGGTTCGAACTCTGTTGCCCAAAATTTTCCCGCCCAACCCCATTGCAATGACAAAGGTAACAAACACCGGGAACCAAGCAACGCGTTCATACCAATTGAGAACATTATATCCACAGAAAGACACAAGGAGAGATATGACGCCAATAACAACAATGCCAACGCTACGTAAACCCCAGTGAATACAAAACAGTAGAGGTTCAAGTAAATTTGGACGTACGTCCAGCTGAGATTGTCATTGGATACACTTGCAAGAGCTTGACCACCAAGTATACAATTGAGAATAGAGAACCCGCAGATGCCGATGAGGTTCAACACACAAGGCACCAGAACGCCGTAGTACCTATATCAGATAGTCTTAGCCGACGTCCTGATTAGATATCACATTTTTTCACACCCAAATGCGTATCGTGATATAACCATTTGTCGCATGCCTAGCTTAGGTCCCCATGTCGAACTACGACAGCACGTAAGTAACACTCTATATAGAATGAACATAGACATACGCATAAGCTGGTAGTGAGCAGAACAGCAAGTTGAAAAAGAGGATCGTCAAGCATGAGTCTCTGATTCCCAAACCGAATATAGGACCCAACGATCCGGCAGAGAACGATAATATGTTGCAGTTTGCTGAGAACCAGATAAAGAAGATCTTGTAGTATTGTGTGTCCTGTCGCTCTTCAATCGGTACGGGATGGATACCTGTGGACTAGAAGCTTCAGGAGATAAGGGAACGCCAGGATATATTTACATACCTCTAGTTTCGACTCCAATTTGCCTCAATTTTTTTCCAAACCATAATTTTTCAGAATTATCGTCTTCTGCTGTCTGTCTCTCCCAATCATCTTTTTCGGCGCTGAAAAAAATTTCCTGACCAGTTGCTGTCATTTCCAAAACGTGTGATCAAATGGAGGAGCGGGAAAGATGAGGAGAGGAGAGTTCTGCATTTGAGATAGTGACTCCGCCACAAGTCTTGGGTGAGGATAACTGACATTTCCGGCCGGTATTTGCCACGTTTATTTTCAGAAAAAAGTTACGGATTCTCCATTTACACATTACTTCCGCTTCTGATACGATAATTCTGCGTACAGATTTAACACAATCGCGTTATAATAGGTTATAATGGCATCAACCGGAACTCCTTGAAATGTTAATGCCCACTGCCCAGAATCTGATGCTCAGGGGAACAAAACAATATAATATAAGGCATAACAAATACAAACATTAAAAAGTTTGGCGGGTGACCATGACATCACCGCTACTTCCACAACAATATCATGCAGAAGGAGTCCAGAGGCCAGTCTGAAGACCATCCTTAACTGCCTGCCAACTGGGGCGGTTCTGAATATCGTTAAACCACCTGGAAACATTAGGACGTTCCGCTATAGCGTTGCTTCCAGCAGCAGGAAGAAGAACACCGTAAGGAAGATGGAATAGATCGGCAAGAGTAATTTCCTACATCCGCGTCAGAAACATATGCGAACTTCAAGTACTATGGCACTCACATTACCAGCAACATACTTCTGCTTCGCCAGGATCTTGTCATAGGTATCAAGCTTCGCCTCAAGACCGGTCAAAAGGTCCTTGAGTCTAGCCTGATCGGTTTCGAGGCCACGATATCTAGATTACCACATGGTTTGTCTTCGTTTACTTGATAGAGTCAAGCAACAACTTACTTCTTGAAGAGGGCCTCAAATACAGCTGTTGCCGCAAATGCATCAAAGTTGGCAGTCTCACTGGAAGCAGCCTGTTCAAACAACGCGCGTTTCTTGAGGTCGGCAGGGATGAGCTGAGTTCCCTGATCGGGATACTTGTATTGGATGTAACGGCAAATGGCTCTGCTCTCATAGAGGGTGAGTCCATCATCCTCCTAAAACCAACATCAGTTCTGTTGGACAATAATAGTGATTATGTGCGAGATCACTGACGATATAAGGTACTTGACCGAAGGGTTGCTTCGTCAAGAATTCCGGGGTCTTGTGTTCTCCTTTGCAAGGTCGATGGGGAAGAACTCGTATGGTACTTGCTTTTCACGAAGAACACAGCAACACGTTTGGTGCAGGTGGAGAGAGGTGATCCGTACAGTTTCAAAACCATTGTGAGGGTCGTTATTACTAGGAGAGAGGTGTGATGAGAGTTTGTGTTGGAAGGTCTTGTCCATATCTCGTGGTCCTTTTATCTGTTTCATGGCCTGGGAGATTACTTCCAGATATTCACCTACTCCTGACACCTGAGAGATTGCTTCTCCTTCGTGATACACGTGATGGAATTGATGATGCCTCAAACAACCATTATCCTAATGCGCCATCGTACACAGCTCGTAACTCGTTGTAGCCAAGCTGTAGCAATATTGAAAGTTGATCGAACGCTGATCCGTAAGTAAAATAGGTTGGTAATAATAATCCCAGTGTTCCTGTTGTCTTGTCTACTGCTTACATAGTCCTATTTTACGATCAATAATTACTCCGTTCTAAACGTCATTGTGGTAATTACTTCCCACTTCTTCCCACTGAATACTGATTGGAAATATATTTTGGTCGGAAAAAGGTTATAAATTCTCTTCGTTTTCCTCGTTTACAATCGAATGGTACCAGAACATCGTACTTTCATCCTCAATTCAGTCCTTCAGATCAACTTCTTACAAAGATTAAACCGTCAATTGTCATCATGATTTCACCATTCACGGGTCCGCGTTTGGAAAATTCCGTATTCGTCATCTTCTACCCTACTTGTTCTCCATCTAGGTTGCTGACTTGTTTATGTAAATGTTGCGGTCATACTGGAGAGGAGACAGCGACACATTATCAATTTGATATTAGATCTCCTATTTGACATTGAACCTCGGCCGCCACTTTTTTTTATTACTAACTCAACAACACTATTTCAAGTTTTCAATGATGCCTGAGCAGTGAGCGCTTGAGCAGTGAACACTGAAGTTTAATTGATCACTGCTATACCAAGACAACTCCTAAGTAGCAGCTTACTCGGCACATAGTTAAACGGAAATATACACTTCTTCTTGTACTAATAATTCTTCTTGTCTCTCGGCCGCAACTTTGTAATCAAACGTCTATGTGTGTGCAAGGCCCCTTTCTGTACACTTGACACTTCCTGTACATGATCAAAGCAAAGAAGTTAGAAGGTTGGAACTACTTACAAAGGAATCAAAACTGAAACATCTTTTCATACTGAACTAGGATCCGAATACTTCTTCCAAACCTCACACACAAGTTTCCAAGAGTCGAGCTGAATTGTGGTCGGAAAGTCGTTCTGAACCTGAGGCCACCAATGTTTCATTGAATTCGCTAAGAAAAATCATGACAATACCATTACTACTTCCACCGGTAGCGGAGCCGTGTATAGCGGGAAGTGTTTGATTTTTTGACTCATGGGCCATGGTAGTGCAGGTGTTCGTTCATTCAACCGTTCTCTGAATTTCTTAAGATTCTTTCCGCAGTTGAGTATACTAACTTTCCCACAGGAAGGATTTAGAACAATGCTATACTACTAAACATAGTATATACCAAACTATACTTACTTACATTCTCTACGCTGGTAAAATACGGCGGCGGATGGAATCACGGACCAGCAGGAAACTCATCCCTAACAACTTTCCAAGCAGGTCGACTCTGAAGATCATTGAACCATCTCTTTACATTGGGAAGTTCCGTAAGAACGTTACTTCCACTAGCAGGAAGTAGAATCCCGGTAGGAAGATGGAAAAGGTCAGCAAGAGTAACCTCCTAATAAAAAAAAAAACAAGCCACATGAGAAGGTTGTATTATGAACTTCAAGTAGTATGACTGCTCACATCACCAGCGAGATATTTCTGTTTTGCCAAAACTTTATCATAAACTTGAAGTTTTGCTTCAAGAGTAGTCAAAAGTTCTTTAAGCCTCTCTTCATCAGTTTTGCGTCCAGAATATCTAGAAAATCGAGAGATCATAATACATATTAATAACATGACTCACTCGCCATTGGGAAGGTAGAAACAAAGTAGCAACTCACTGCTTAAAAAGTGCCTCATATGCAGCTCCTGAAGCATACACATCAAAATTTGCAATCTCAATCGAAGCTGCCTGTTCAAACAAAGCACGTTTCTGAATATCGGTAGGTATCAATTTGGTTCCTTGATTAGGATATTTGGCTTCGATGTAACGACAAATGGCTCTGCTTTCGGATAAAATAAAACCATCATCATTCTAGTAATAGGAATATTTTAAGTATCAGTCAGTATACAGTTATCATTAAGGTGTTAGATCATTTGTAACACTTACAATGTAAGGAACCTGACCAAAAGGTTGTTTTTCCAAGTATTCTGGACTTTTATGTTCTCCTTTGGCCCAATCCACTATTATGAATTCAAATGGTACTTTCTTCTCATGAAGAACAACTGCAACTCGTTGAGTGCAAGTGGAGGCGTGTATTCCGTATAATTTCAAAACCATTGTGTGTGTGTGATAGCAGTTGAATGTGGTGAGCGGGTGAAGGAGTAAAGTTAACTTTGAGATTGAGAGTTTTCTAAAGCTACGAATCTTCTTTTTATTCACTTTATCTCCTGAGATGGTACACCACTGCGCAGCAATTGCCAGCATAAATTATACAGTAATGAGTAATATTATCTTCAAGAGAAGCAATAGTGACGCAACCGCAGACTACGCTTTTAGTCAGCTTTTGAGTTTCTACAACCATTTTAGTAAGGCGTTTATATACATATACCTGTTTCAACTTTCAAGTAAGTTTGAGACTTGACATCTTGATGTTTCATGACAAAGTGAAGACTAAAAATAAACCACTGGTGACGGTACTGCTAATAAAGCTCTTAGGTGTCTTAGCAACTTCCATCACCGTATTCAGTTCTACATGGTAAATGGTTGGGAGCTTATACACTAAGAGATCGTTGTTGCTGGGCTGATAGAATGTCAAAATTTTCCACTGCCACGCGAGCTCAATGAAGTTGGACTCAACCATACTAATGCTTCAAATTTTAAATAACTTGACTCAAACGAGTACTAGCGGAATGTGTTGTACTTAAAGTTCGATGTTATATGGTATCAAGCCTCTAGATGTGCTGAGTAAAACTTATTTCAAGAAAACTGGTGTTACGAAGCCGAAGGCTAGCGAAATTGAAGATCATATGTAGTAAGCCCGCGATGAGAGCAGGAAACCGAAGACTGTTATGTAGAACACTCTAAAAAATACATAAAATGCAAAGTCTAATGCATTCCATCGAGGACATTACTATATAAACACGAATCAGACAGACGGCGTCCAGATACCGGGCTTCAGACCATCCTTGACTACCTGCCAAGTAGGGCGACTCTGAATATCATTCGACCACCTCGCAACATTGGGTCGTGTAATGAAAACCTCAATCTTGGCCTCAGCAAAGTGAGACAAGTAAGGGAGATGGAAGAGATCAGCAAGAGTAATCTCCTACAAGGGCGTTGTTAGAAATGCTGATGAGCTTCAATTATGATGATTGGTATGCATACATTTCCAGCAAGATATTTCTGCTTCGCGAGTATCTTCTCATAAACATCGAGCTTTGCCTCAAAAGTGGTCAAAAGCTCTTTAACCTTGGCTTGATCAGGTTCTACACCAAGGTATCTTTTTAATATCTGGTTAAGTTTGTGTTCGTTGGGTTCTCAATTTGACTATGGCTTACTTCAAGTTGAAGAATGACTCGTGTAGAAGAGGGACTGCATATGCATCAAAGTTCGAAGTCTCAATAGAAGCGGCTTGTTCGAAAAGTGCGCGTTTCTGGATATCTGTAGGTACGAGTTTGGGTCCTTGGTTGGGATATTTGTCTTCAATGTAACGAGCAATAGCTCGGCTCTCAAATAAACCAAAGCCATCGTCTTCCTACAAACACTTGATGTCAGCTAAGACATAATAATAATGTGCAAGAAGCTACTTACAAGGTATGGAACCTTCCCAAATGGTTGCCTTTCCAAATATTCTGGACTCTTTTGTTCACCTTTCAAAAATGTCGATGGGGATGAATTCATAAGGCACATTCTTCTCGTGGAGAATTACAGCGGCACGCTTGGTACAGGTGGTGATAGGAGATCCGTAGAGTTTCAAAACCATTGTATTGTGGAAGTCGTCGCAATTGGTTTAGGAAGAGTGGTTGAAACCCGAATCCTCCAAGTTTCCTTTTTATCCATCCAGCAGCCTATGAGAATAGTTTTAGATATTCGACCCTTTGCTACAAAACTGTTGGGTAGGCGTAATTGAGATTAGCAAGTTACGGGGTGTCGCGTTGATATTGTGTAATTCCGGAGTTATTATTGTAGCCACAACGATTGATTGATGATCTGTAAGCAAAGACTTTCTAAGCCAATTCTAATATGGTGAGTAATGGTTGTCAAGTAATGCCAAGAATTGTATTGAGACCGGCTTGTACACTTGAAGCTCTCTTGGGTGGTTGCAAAGTTGAAATAAACAATACCTCCGAATGTTTGTAATCTGTCTTCGATCTGTCTACTTCTAACTTCACAGGCCGTCAGGAGTGAGCAAGCCCTTATTGTCTTACAAAGGTAGGGATAATTAAACGGTGATTGCTGGTAAGAGGCTGACTGAATGGGAATGTGTATGGTTAACGTAACATCGTCCCAGCTTCGTTTGTAGTTGTTTTTATTACATGGACTGAAGTATAGTTTTTTTTTTTCGATTCTATTAATCACTGAGACCAACCCCCCAAATGTCAAGTAGTTGGACAAAACGAAAACGTTTCCTCGGTAAATCGACATGCACTTTTTCTGTAATAACACTTTTTTTCTCCCCTCAGACCATCGGCTCATTCAAGATTCCTGTTTCTGGCTTTTTTCTGGTACATGGCTTCCTCGGACTCTATATCAACGGGCAAAGGAAAAATTGGCTCAAAATTTATCCATGAACCTCTTCATTCATTTCACTACCTTTCAACAAACTCTTCGATCCAAATCGTCATGGTGCTCGTTGATACTCTCAGAGTAATCACCATCACGCCGTTGTATAGCACTCATGACAATACCAGCCATGATTTGCTTGGAAGGACATATACAAGTTCCGAAACCTGAAGCTGAGTACAGTTCCAAATTAAGTATGACATGATCGAGGGGCTGACGGACAGTATAACACCCGCTTCTTTTGCTTGATGCTGTTTAGAATAAAGTGAATATAAAGCGTCATGACCCTCTCGCCCAATATCTTTTCTTTTATCGATGTCCAAAAGGTCAACTTCCTTGTTCTAAAAAGGCTTACCAGTACTTGGGTGCTATTCACCCAGAGGCCAGAACGTTTCCAGGCCTTCTTGAACCTCAGATGATGATGCTTTCCATTTCAAGTTCAGAAAGGTATACTAAACCAGGTAACAGAGAACCAATCCAACGTACACATGTTATACCGGTCTTATTATTAAGGCTATTACCAGCTACAACAATGATCAAGATTCAAGAACCCTCTTTCTGAACCGGATCTAGTGACTACCCCTCCAGGCCTGCCTGCTCAACTCGAATCATACTGCGAGGAGTTTCGTGTTCCCATGAAGTACGGCTAACCGTTTTAAGTCCTCCACCTAGTGACCCAAGTGAATTCGTTTTCGAACAGCCGAGCCGTAGAAGTTTAGTTTTGAAAAACGATCTTCGTTTGGTACAATCTGCCATCATGACGATTCACCGAGTCGAGCGTCTACTACTCGAGTGATCTTGATTCGAAAAAAAAAATTGTCAACACATGCTCGAATGAAACACTTATACCTTTTTTCCACCTTAATCGATAGTATACGACATGCCAAATATCATTCTTCTTGAAATAGATAATGAACCACATATTATGCCATACAAGATTATACGTTTGCAATCATTTGACATCAATTGTGGAGTTACTGACTTTTAACATTCAACTTCAAATTGATATAAGCGCGGCATCTAATAGAAAGAAAAAGTTTCTTTAACATATGAGACTCTATTTCAGATTTTCGACCGCTGAATAAACGATTTTGGTAATTATGGTTCCAGTCGGTGATAAAGTATATTGTGGTGGTCCCTAAAATAAATCATCTAATCGGGCCGGCTGGCGGTCTATTTGTGTATGTATATTTGTAGATTTTAAGATTGCTTCGCATTTCAATCCAAATCACTCCACGCTTCAAGGCATGTCGTCCAGATAACCCATATGCAGATATATGGGTCAAGGTCATGCACTACAGGTGTAACACGCTTCGGATCTATTATGTATTCTCGGGGCCATCAACTAAGTTACAACAGACGTGAGAGCTAGGTCATGCACCCCCAGTTCCAACCCGCTAGATCCCGTCAATTGCCTGGCAGAAAAAATTTATAGACCGCTCTCCAAGCTTCCTTTCCATGCTTTTCTATCACATCCTAACCACTGTGTAAGATTGGACTATGGAAAGACCAAGTAATTGAACGTACCCCATGGCAAGGAATGATGCACTCAAAATCCCAGGAAGCAACTTTTTGTGCATCTCGTCTCATTGCCCTGAAGTAATATTTTAATCAGACCTGTGCTCTGGTGATGCAGTTATACAAACCCACTCTTTATCAATTCCTAGAGACCATATGAGGCGAGGATGGAGCCAAGAAGATGGGTTGATGTTTCCAAACCGAAGATTACTGATTCCGGATTTAGCCTTCGAATACTGGAAAGCGTGTAATTTAGGTATGAGGGGGATACGAAAAACAGGCACCAACCTGCTCAGTACAGGGAAGGTTCATCAAGAGATCCGCTTCAATCAAAGTCTTCGATTCTGGATGAAAGAAGGCGATATCCTTATTCTTGAACCCATCAAAATAACTAAAAAAGACCATGTGGGCACTGAGTAACGTCCCTTGGAATGTTTGTTACTCGTAAGCTCACCATGTTTGAATCTACACGGAGTCAGTTATAACACGAGGCCGTTCGGTGATTCGTACTTACATCATCTTCGAAACCATATTTTGTATCGGGTGGGTCTCTGCCCCAAGCTGGAAATGTTTAATTTTTAAATAGATGTTATAAACAAAACAGCACACCTCCGTCAAATTGTACGGATTTGTCTTCCATTCGGGCATAAGCCTCTTCTGGAGCTACAAGTTTTGCGGTAGGATATTCTCGTTTGTATTGACCTGAAAAATCATGATCTTTAGCATTTTGCAATATCGTGTAACATAAACGTTTTACCGAGGAACATGTTGTGTACAGCGTCGGCGCCAACAATGTATCTAACGTTAGGAGGTTTTTGAGAAGTTGGATCAATGTGTTAATTATTTTACTCACTTCACAGGTCCGAGATTGTTGATGGTTGATTTGGTTTCATCATCCAATGGAGTGGAAGCAAGTACCCATACTCCACCATCTTTGAGTCGAATAGCGGTCGAACGACCACCGATGGGAATGACACCAAACCTGGAAAAGGGTCTATGCTGAAGATATTAGGTCATCGAGAATAATGTGCTTCCAAGGTTCTTACCGAGAGAATGTCCAGACATTTCGAGTAACCTAAAACGGACGGCCAAATCCAAATAAACGAGGGTCTGCGAATTGTGATGGCGTATTATAGACTCACCTCACGAATAACGGTTTCAGACATAGTGGTGGTGGTAGAATAGTAGCAAAATTGAAGCTTGGAGGCTTAAGTATCTCTCAAACATGGTGACTGTAACCCTTCTGCCGGTCTCAAGAAAGCCGGCTGACGGCGTCACTGTTTCACTGGAATATGATGTCATCACGTGTACATGACACATCCTGTTACTCAAGTAACTCACTGTACATGAGATCGTGTCACTTGCCCTCGATGTCAACTTAGATTTGTGGCAAGATTATCCTTGACACATCTATCATGCCCATGCACCCCCACCCTCACTACCAGCAGCATCCCAGCGGAGACCTGCTTCTATAATCAAGATTCACGAGTAAACGGCCTATATTGGAAGCATTTACACGTTGGACTGCCGGCCGCCGCACAGCCTGAGTCGGGTTCTTCCAAAGCTTGCCACGATTTTTTCAAATTGACATCGTCTGGTTATCGACAATTGGTATTGAACACCTTGCCTATGTACAGATACTATGGTGCAATAAAAATGGTCCTCGGAATTTGACTCGCTAAATATATCGTGAGAAAGGACCCTGCTTTTGCGTTATACCTAAAAATTATGCTTTTAACGAGTTTGAACTCGCAGGCGAATCCAATTCATGGTTAATCAATGAGGAACACTCATCCGATAGGTTTTCTGTAGAGGAACAGAGTCTATGCAATCAAAGGAAGCCATGGCATGGGACAATGCACCAACTCGCCATTCCGTAGTTTGTACGCTTTGGGAAATACTAACACGAGTCGAACATGAGGCGAATGCATTCACTGCATGGCACGCGTCTTTCGCCTGTTTCTGTGCGACACATATAGATTCTAATAAAACAGGCAGTACTCTTGATAACACGCACCCCAACTTTAAGTGGACCCTTTACTCGTTGATCAAATTGCACTTCCAAGTTTGTTTTTGTCATATTTATTCCTCGCCAGAGTTCGTCGACCCATCTCCAAACCTCTCCTCTCCCCACAGCCACTCCCACAACGTTCTAAATTCCAACCGCTACCATCGATGACTTTGCAGTGTTTTGCCTGCGATAGTCGCACATTCCCAAGCCGTCGTGCTCTCTCAACACACTTGGATACTAGCCAAAAGCCGCACCCAGCTTGTGCATCTTGTGCACGTCGCTTTGTTAGCGAGAGCGCTCTCGACGCAGTACGTCATTTCATTAGCCATAATCATATGGGGGCACAGTTTACTCATTGGTCTATTCTAGCATATAATTGCGAAGCACACAACGTTCAATTGTGTGCAGTGTGAAAAAACTTTACTGTCTCAACAAGCCTTAGATGACCATTATAGAGGTAGTCAGGTCCATCCTAACTGCTTTATATGTGGCTCTGGTTGCTCCGATGAAGAGGCGTTGGAAATAGTAAGCTCAACCTGCTATATACAAATTTAATGACTTTTCATATACTAACTCTCTTTATTCAGCATTTCCAAACCATACATTCAACTTTACTCTGCGAACTTTGCAAACTTCGGTTCACATCCGAACATGCCGTGCAGGATCACTATGCTCTTTCGCCGGTTCATCCAAACTGCAAGATATGTGGAGTAGGTCTCTTCGATGCAGAATCACTTGAACAGGTCAATCCAGTATTTGGTCTAGTCTATGTTTGATATCATTGACGCTAATATATAGCACTTATTGAACCACCATCCCGATCCTATCAATCACTTGAGTGATTTCTCCGCGTTCAAATCTCCGCAATCGACCACACAAGAATTGGAGACACCAAAACAAGCGGCGCCGGAAATGCAGTTGATCACCTCTGGACAACTATCACCAACGTCTACCCATACAGTCGTCGTTTCGCAAGCTAATCCACAGCGCTTCTATCCACCTTCTCCTCAAGGAACACATATATCACAACCAGTTCCACTACAACCTTTCACATCGCCACGCTTGGACACTGGTTGCTCTCCCACATTATTTGATAACAACAACGGGTTTTCACCTATCATTTCCAAACCAAATCCAATACACAAGGTATATAAGGCGTCTGATAAAATCTGTATCCTTGTTTCTAACGGACACTAAGGACCTGCGGCGCCTAGGAAAAATTGATACGGCAAGAACAGCATCACCCGATATTTCAAATCTCATAAAGAGCCAAACTCAAGTCTCACCGCTATTGAATGTACAGGCTCCTGTATTCAGCCCAGTCGGGTTGCCCAAACCGGATGGGCAAATCGATAGATTATGGGCTGCTCGTGATGTAAGCTCGCGGTGAAAATACTAATACATAATGAAACAGCATTCTGACTTAATCCCATAGAACGTGCAGATTTCACCAGGGAGAAGAAATACCTTGGATAATACTATTGCTCAACCAACTATTCCCTCATCATCACTGCCTCCAAATTACTTGCCATCTACTCAACAGATTGTGAGTTATATGAGCATTTGGCGCGCGCTGTCGAGTTAATGATTTTGTTGAAAGGTTCCGTATGCCAACCATCATCGTCAAATACCCCCACGCCACGCTTTGAGTGAGATGGGTAGTCCTCCCTCTACTATGGTATATCTACTAAACGTAAATTCTCAATTTCAAACACTAAATCCTCTCCAGGCGAATTTCCCTGATAGTAGGCGATCACTGAACACACAGACAAACTATACCTTTAGTCCTCGGTTATATCCTGGAATTACAAGGTATACGGCCTTACAAACATCTTTAAGTCCTTCCATGGGACAATCACTGCCACCGTTGTTTGCGGGTATAGGGAATAGGAACTTCCCTCCCGTCTCTGGTGTTGCTGCTCA
Organism: Coprinus comatus; assembly: GCA_034638255.1. Lineage (NCBI taxonomy): Eukaryota > Fungi > Basidiomycota > Agaricomycetes > Agaricales > Agaricaceae > Coprinus > Coprinus comatus. The sequence goes on from JAWPGT010000016.1 coordinate 148,675, forward strand.
AAGTTTTGCACCTGGAACTGTCGTAACCCGAAAACCAAGTTTCAACATGAACTTCTCTGGTGTGCAGCCGCAGCCTTCTCTTCTTTCATTGCCACTCCCACCTGTCCCCCCATTGGGTGGCCCACACCAACAATCAACTTCTCTCGATACTCCAACTGTCCCACAATATAATTATGAGGGGAGTGTCCTAGGTGGTAGTAGGACCGTGTGGCGTGATGTTGATGCTGATGCCAGTTCAAATGAAGAATATAGTCGCGTCGCCACTATACATGAAGTAGATTCAGGAGATGGCCAACAAGAACTCTCCTTTGGCTAAAACACCAATGATGACGACAGAGGCGTCGTTGCATGAATTTAGTACCCCAACACCACAAGAAAAATCTCCTTCCGACTTCAGTAGTATCTCTTCTGTTGGTTCAAGTATTAAAAAATCGTCTTCACCAACTCCCACAGGCACACGGGCAATATCACGAAGCGTAAGCCTTTTTCTTTTTCCATGGTCTCACGTCGCAAATCTATTAACAATCCGTCCTTAATATAGCGTTCAGATTCTCGCACCCGCTCTGAACTATCGCTGTCATCACTCAACTTGAATATACAGACACATGGAGCTAGCCCTCAAAGGTAAGCGTGTCCAATCGGTCTTTGAGCGTCGTAAACTAAGCCATTTTGTATTTTATAGTAGTACTAAAAGCCCGAAGAATTATGCTTCCCCAGACGTGGCTTCTCCAACTGGCCTTGCGTCACTTCCATTTATCTCTCCTTTGGCATATACACCAGTGGAAGTTGACCATAGTTTCAATATACCGGAAGCACAGCACCCTTTACCCGAATCGATTCCTCCTACGCCGTACAATGTTGATGGAAATCTAGAAAACGACTCGGGGGATGTCGACGCCCTTGGAAATGTGAATATGGATTTAGATGCTATGCAGATCATCCTACCTCCAAGTTCCGACCTCACTCAAATTCGGGAAGAAAATCACTCTTCATTTACTTCACGGACATCCTCTGTCTTACAGAATAGAAGCAGCTCGAAGGATGCTTACGTTACATCAATATCGACAACGTCAACGCCTGAGAGTTTTACTACAACTTCTCAGGGATTTACACTAGACGAAGAAGAAGAATCTCAATCTATAGAAGAAGACAAAGATACTATTATTTATGAACACGGTCATTCATTGCGTTCACCCTCAAGCACACTATTCCATATAGAGCCTGAGATTGGGAACCAAAAAGCAGGTCCAGGTTCGTGATGCATTTTTTTAACCTTCTCATTATTGATGAAAGTAACGAATGACTCTTTTAATAATAGGAATTACATTAAAATCACCCTCACCTTCTCCATTACCGATAACACCTAAAGATCTAGACTCGGTTGCACTTTCACAACCACACATTGTTTCAGCCGCGTCCGAATCATCATCAAAAACACAACTCGGTCTTCCGAGACTTGTTGCGCCCTCACTCGGTATCACACCTAACATATCGATAGCTTCAAGTTGTGCTTCCGGTTCTGGTAGAAGGATTGAGAGATCTAATTCATCGTCCCATTTGCCTCTGCTTCATTGCCGGTCCTGTCATACAGGATCACCAGATGATATTACGGCTACCATGTGTGGGCATGTATTCTGTAACCGGTATGTTTGTTTCTTGGAGAGTGTATATTACATTGACCATTGATTTTTCTCCTTTTTTTGCTACAGTTGTATCGTTGATGCTGTCATTAAAACATCGCGCTGTCCGTTTTGTTCGACACCAACGCTTTTGTATTGCTTGTTCCGCCTTGACCTCTCATAGCCGAACCCTTCATTTTCTTGATGTTTTATTCTGTCTTGGTATTGGTTTGATTAGAGTATGCGAACAATGGAAATCGTATTAAGATGATGTCAAAGTTTTAAAATGTGTAATGAATAATGTTTTATTGGTTTGCTTTGATTTGATCGGCAGTGACGAACTTTTTACTATCGCCATTCAACAATAAAGCTGCCAACGGACCCAGCCCAGCCTGCGTATTGATATGGTACATCTTTGGTCGGGTACCATTAGCATATTTTATCTTCAACAGCTCTCCTTCCGTCGGGATAACAAGACGACCTTCATATTCGGGGTCCACTTGTAGAGAATTTATTTTGAGAATGCGTATTTGTATTGCCGGAAACCCTTTTTTGTTGATAACAGTTTCCATTTTAGCAATACCATCCCCTTGGATTGGGAAACATTCTGTTTTCCCCTTTCTCGCCATCAACCACGATGCTGCATTGACATGAACAAATTGACCATTACTGAATCCAGAGATTCTTCGTGTTCGCGTGCCAAATTTGATTGGAAATGATTGATCAAGAGAGTACAGGTAGTTATGTCGGAAGTGTTGTCCTGTAAGAGCCCGTTCTTCAAATCGTTTGATTTGCTCTTCTATAAGCAATCCTTCGGCTACGAGAAGGTGGCGCAAAGCCACGAGTCGGCGACTTGTAATGAGTGATGCTATTGATAGTTCCCATGGAAGGCCGCTGGGATATGTAAGGTCGACACCCTTATCGAAATCTGCTGGGTCATTGCCTGGGGTTACGCGTAGGCGGATGCAAGAGGCAGCGTAGTCGACACCAGGGGAGTTGGGTCGGTAATATAGGAATCCATGAGCGTTGCTAGGCTAAACCCCGTTCATGTAGCTTGTTAAGTTGGGGTTGATATTCCTTCGTGAATCATTTTCGCCCCCTCGTAAATTTACGCCTCTTTGCATATAATGCAGATACGCTTTTCCGACTGGATAAGTGGGACCGATTTTCGTATAATTTATGGGAATAAATATTCCTGGAGTAATTTTTTTTCTAAAATCAACATAGTCTCCTTTTGTAAGTTTCTTGGGTATTAATGTAGAGATCTGGTATTAAAATTGACATATTAATACGACGTTGGGTGCAAGAATTTACATTTTGGACACTTACGGTGGGTAAAGTTCGGAGTCTACCTGGGCGGGTCTTCAATTCGTGCATTGATTTATGTGATAAGGACTCTGAACATGATACATGGGTAGACTGGAAGCGTTGGGAGATTTGGATAGTTTGGTTGCGCGAGAACAATCTCTGAAGTTGAGAAATTCGGAGTGTAGCCTCCAGCATTTTTACTATATGCTTGGTTTGTATAGTTATTCTGCAGCATTTATATCGCAAAATAAATATACTTACCGCGCCGTTTGAATGTAGGGAATAATGAATAGTGAATAGTGAAAGACCAAGAGTAAACGTTTAAACAGGCGCCATACATGGTTGCTATCAAACACGTGATTACGATATTCATTTCTGTAGCTACTTCATCTTGCTCAGGTCTTGCTCAGTGACTACTCTTTCCGCCCTCTTTTCTCTCCGTCTCGCCTTAGCAGCAGAACCACGGCCTAGTATACTCGTGCGACCCTACACATAATTGTTATTATTCATAGAATTTAAGTAACCCAGGAGCACTCACTTCTTTGAACTTCATATAAGCCAGGACGACAACAACCGCTAACCAATAAAAGACGTAGGACAACACGGTTCCAACTGCACTTTGATCAGTATTAATTTTACATGAACAAACTGTCACCATACTCGAGGCGTTATTGGACCACCCAAAAATGGCTTGGAAAATAGACCACCCTTGATCATCGAAATGGTTGGTTGCAGCACAACAGTCCAAATGCCAAACGTTGCCTTGAACGGGGTACGATCCAGGACCAGTACCACCGGCATCATCAACGTCGGCTCCCAAAAGACGGTTGAATGCATTTTCTTCAAATGCACCAACACTTTTACTGAAAAGGCCAGCACCAATAAGTAGCAATAAGTTGGTCATGATCACAAGGAAGATCGATAAGGCTGTGGAGTTTAAATATTAGATTTTACACTGGACCTTGTATATGAAGGTGAGCTTACTCGTCCTGCTTGCAAATTCATAAATAAGGAAACCACAAACGAGGCCACAAATTACACCAACAATGGCGGCTATAGGAATTGATGTTGCTTGCTGTCCGAGAGAGACCCCTCCGACAAATATGACTGCCTCCAAACCTGGGTATTACGCTGTCAGTAGCAATATTGTGCCCCAATGTTCATGGGGCACACCTTCGCGTAGGACAGTGATGAAGGGTAATACGAAAAGGACCCATTTTCCTGTTGCTGCTTGTTTATCTACCTCTGAATAGCGAATATCAGGTGAATATATGTAATCCTCGAGAGACCTGAACTACTTACGATTGCCTTCAAAAGCCTTGGAGAGTTTGATCCTCCACTTAATCTTGGCTAGAGAATGTCAACCTACAAGCAAAATAAAACGTTCTTCCGGAAAAACACACCTCTGTCCATCTTCAACATCGAAATACCCATCACAAAAATCATGAGGGATGCAATCAACTGAAAAATACCTTGGAGTCGACTTAACGAGGATTCACAAACAATGGATATTGTTCGGCCCACCTTCCCAAAGCTCTTCCGATTTGGCCCATAGGTCGCTGGCACGAGTGAACCAAATAGCGATGAATCTACCACAAGTTCAGCATCAATTCACTCCAATCAGTATTATTTCACACACGCAGCACCAATAGCAAGTGCGAGGAATAAACCTAGACCAGAGCCCAAGAATATCTAGTCATAATTCAATGGCTTTCCTCTATTTACAGACAACTGAACTTACTTGGATACGCAACTTGCGTAACAATCGACGTCTTTGGACACTATCATCTTCGACTAGATTAGAACCCGGACTGGGCCCCACTGCAGACTCGTTTTTACTTGCAGAGTCTGCGTCGTCGGTTGTGCCAGTATCCTGAGTCGTCGGTAACGATTTGGCCTCGTCAACAATGAGTTGTTTCACCAGACCCAGGAGCACAGACACGATTATTGCCGCCTCCAAGGTCTCCCTGAAGACGATAAAGAATATCGGGACAGAGAAGAGATTTCTTGCCATTGCTTAGATAGAATGGTTAGTGTCCCAAGCAGATATTCGCGGGCTTAAAAGCTGGTCCTGTTTACCTAACCCTGCAAGGCGGTTCCAATTGCTTGGCCCAATGAGTAAGTATATTTTTAGCAACTGTGATTCTTTTAATCAGATAATCACACCACTTTTATCAGATGACAACGAAGCAATCTGATAAGATATCGAAGAACCTCATTTAGTCGTGTTCTCGGGGATAGTCAGCTTCATTTGGGGCGCCTGTTTTTACCAACGTCAAGAACCCAGCCTTCTAGAGCTATGCCATGCCGCACATTTTTGTTATTTCCCCCCCACGATGTGTCATTGATTCTATCCCACTCCTTTTCTGAAGGAGCTTTGGACAATAAATGCATTCCAAAATAACAAACTTCCATCGTATCTGTCTTATCAGATTATCATGTGGAAAGTCTAATAATAGAGAAAAAGCAAATACCCATTCCTACTCTGGACGATCCGAACCATTGGGATTGCCCTGCATTCTATAATGTTATAAAAAGCTATTTGCAAGCGAGTAGTTCGCATACCTTCCCCGAGGCCCATAAATGATTCGGGCGTTATCAGCTTTGACATGGTCTTGTATCATACTCCCTGCCATTGCCATTGTGCAGGAGGTGTGGTGGGATATCACCTACGTCCACAACACTAACCCGGATGGCTTGGCTGAACGCCGAGTCATAGGGATCAATGGAACCTGGCCGTAAGGAGATCTGTCGTTGTTTTCCATAATATAAAACTCACTTTCATTATCAGGCCACCACCTCTTGATGTTAATACAACGGACTCCCTTGTTGTTCATGCCCACAATTCACTCGATGCCCCAACGACGTTACATCATCATGGGATGTTCTTCAATGCTACATCCTGGATGGATGGCGCAGAAGGCGTTTCTGAATGGTTCGTATGCCTTGGATTTTCCTTCCAATTTGTTTTAAACTTACTTCACTAGTGGCATTCCCCCTGGTGGGAGCTTTGACTATGTAATCCCTGTGAATTCTTCGGACCAATGGGGTACCTATTGGGTTCATGCCCATGCATCGGTTAGTGACAGGAGTTTATGGGTTCGTGTCTTCTACTCATCCTTTATAGGGACAATATGTCGATGGTTTACGCGCACCTTTGGTACTTCACCCTCCAAGAGAAGTTCATTCTTATGATGCAGAATTCACCGTTGTGCTTGGAGACTGGTATCACACCGAACATTCCGAACTCCTCAAGCAATTCATTAGCATATCGAATCCCGGAGGTGCTGAACCTGTCCCTGGTTAGCCCTTTACCTGTAGTAATCACAAAATGCTCACTCATTTATAATAGACTCCGCTCTTATTTATTTCGCTCAAAACTCGACCTATCTTAGACCTGCAGAAGGTTCTTCACCACATTCCGTTACAGCTTCAGTAGGTTTTAACGAGAACGCTACGTTACCATTCCAACCTGGCAGAACATACCGACTGAGGATTATCAACACCTCTGCATTTGCTGCCTTCTATTTCTGGATCGATGGTCACGATATGCGTATTATTGAAGTGGATGGGGTAAGTGCTTCATGATTCAAAGTGCAAATATCCTATTAATATTTAATATTCTATAATAGACCGATGTTGAAGAATCTCTAATTGACCTAATCAGTATCACAGTTGCTCAACGTTATTCTGTGCTTATTACAGCAAGAAATGATACTACAAGTAACTGGGCTATTCATGCAAATATGGATGTTGACATGTTCGATAACCTTCCACCAGAAGTGAAGCATCTGCCTCAGCAGATGCGTTGTCTTGCAGGAAGAGTCACGTGTCTATGTGACGAACACAGACTTACCGGACTCGATACTCATCCTCCTAAACCATTCAGATATCCGAATCCCTCCACATCCTAAACAAGTCTTCGTTTGATCAAATTCACAATGTCAGAGATCGGAGAAACTGACACTGACAGACACACCCCGCAACGCCGTGAATCACAGAGCCGAGAGAACTCCGTCATAGCAGAAGAGAACTCTCCCCAATGGAACTCAACGCACCCTCTCAGTCAAATGAACAAGAATGAATTGCTCAGACTAGCAGAATTCGTGGACCTACCAGAGAATGGAGAATACCCCAACAACACTGTCTACAACTTACGGAAGAATTTGAAAACCTTTTTCGAAGAACATCCCATACTCCTACAACACCCGATGTTCCAATACCTATTTCCAAAGAAGAAGAAACCAGGAAGACCTCCCAGACAACCTATCCCAAGAAACACCCGAGACAACCACAGGGTGTCACCGAACCCATCAGAAACTTCGGAGTGGGGTGGTATTAAATCCCCACAACAACAACCCAATCCCGTTCGATGCAAACGATGAGAGGATACGAGATACCCCAGTAGGAAGTCGAAACTCGAGACAATCAAGAGAAAGAACTCCTGTTTTGCAACAAGATATTCCCAGAGATCATGTCGGACAAGCCACTAACGGACACCAACCAACACAACCCGAATTACCCATAGACCAACAACCATCCCAAACTCCTCCGCAACCACAACCACAACTACCACATCAACAATATCAACAACAACAACAACTGCTCCAACAACAAACCCAATTCAATGTCCAACCACAACTCGAACAACCGACATTCATTCAACCAAACAATATGAATGATCTCCAACATCGACAGGCCGATATAAATCCATTCGACCCCAACAACAATCTTATCCAACAGAACATGACGTCAATAAGGGAACACAGTGAGTACACACCTTCACATTCTCTCATTTCTAATGGGTGCAATAAAACCCAAAACAATTCATATCAATACTTTCTACTGGTATACGTACCAATTCTACACACCTCACCATACTACGAACCCACGGGTTTTTTCCCCTGTTGTGATTACGCTCCAACAATTGATACCCTTTTCAAACCTACGGGAACTTATATTCATATATAACATCATATGATTACAACCCATGGGTTTGCAGATACGCTCTGCATCTACATGATTTACAAATCATCATATAGCCCACGGGCTCAACATAAACTCGAATACCGAAATGGCATTCAACCCACTTAGCGATACGTTCGCCTTCTCCATACCTAATGTAACTGAATACCAAACAATTACATGTCAATTCTCCTTTTCTTCACATCCATTATCATATCCATTAAACCATTCGAACTCAATTGAATACATATATTAACAATTTACATCAGATCCTATTGCAACTGACTACAACATTCATCCATCTACATCATATCCTCCCATACCCCACGAACATCCAACCAGCAAGGGTCGTCCTACCTTCATACCAGGACAACAAGGAATCGGCAAACCACTAGAGATTCCCCCAAGCATGTGGACACGTTTCAAAAAAGGGGGAGGATGGGAAACACATATTCCACTCACATATCTCACCGACAAGAGATGTCTTTCCAAGAGTGAAGATCCATTAATGATGCATGACCTTCGGATGGACAACACCGGAGCCTTCGTTTTAACAGACAAACCTTTAAACGAAAATGATGAAGACAAGCTCAATTTCGATGAATGGCATCAAGCGTGGAGGAGGCTACTACATATGATAGCTACAATAAAATCACCGATCGAGTTCACAGCCTGGAAGTCACACTTCGACCGGATAATGAATGCAAACGACAGATCCCAAAAATGGGATACCTGGCTGGCGTATGACATTGCTGTGAGAAAACAGAGTATTTACTTTCCACTGGATCCCACTATCCTTCACCATGAAATATGGAGGACGGTAGAGTTCGAATGTCTCCAAATACGCCTCCTCGCATCAAATAGAGCTCTACATATGAACACAAACAGATATCAACAACTACCCACCCAATATTCTAACAACCAGGGATATCAACCCTACAACGCGAACAACAACCCACCATCCCACAACCAGAACAACCACAATCGAAATCCCCGTTTCAACCCATACAACAGACCCCTAAACTCAAATGGCAATATGCGGAAACAACAAAACAATCATACTCAGACCTGGCGTCAACCAGGTCGGTGTTTTCTCTGTGGGGACAGGCAACACCAATCCATCACATGTACATCAACAACACTCATCAACGGTAACCCCATCATTCTCCCCCCTGGCCTCAACCCACGAAGTACAAGGTACGATTCAGAAGGACGATCCTACTGTTTCAAATTTAATGGAGTCGTTGGATGCTATCAAACCCCCACATCAGAACATGGAACACATCAATGCTCTCTTTGCAAGTCAACAGAACATGGAGCACAGTCATGTAGAACTGTTTGACCCTTTTCCTATTATCACCCCCTTAATTCACGAAACCTGGAATTCTACATTAGAACAACTTAATCTCTTACACCGTTTCCATGACATCCCAAATAGCATTCGAGGTGGCTTTGACATGGGAGTCAAAACACCAATTAATTATTCCTATATCCCTCCCAACCACAAATCTGCACTCGATCACCCAGAAGCAGTAGAGAAATACATTTCGAAAGAACTCAGCGCAAGACGCTACACTGGCCCTTTCACACAAGACGAACTTCAAAAGACCATTGGCAACTTTAGATCCTCGCCATTAGGTACTGTACCAAAGGCTAATAGTGAAGATGAGTTTAGGATCATACAAGACTTTTCGTATCCAAGGAACAATCAATTCATAAAATCAGTCAACAACGATATCAACCCAGACAATTTCACCTGTGATTGGGGAACATTCAGCAAGATCTACAAGTTGGTAGAAGAAGCCCCACCAGGAACACAAGCAGCAACCATGGACGTGGACGCAGCCTTTCGATGTTGTCCGATGAAACCAACTCATCAAAGATATTTCATTGTACAATGGAAAGGAAAGTTCTTTATCGATCACTGTGCTCCATTTGGAGCAAGCAGTTCTGGTGGTGTTTTCGGACGCCTTGCAGACACCATGGCAGCAATAATCAGAAAAAGGACAAACTCCCCTTGCGAAAATTGGGTTGACGATTTTCTATTTTTACGCTATCTCTTATTTAATTCAGGGTCACCAGACGGGTGTTACTCATATGACACAAAACTCCTTGAAGAGATTGCTTCAGTCCTCGGCTGGCCATGGAAACATTCCAAGACAAAACCCTTCACAGACATATTCAGGTATCTCGGATTCATTTGGGATCTTAAACTCAAAACAGTAAGCATCCCCGAAGACAAGAAACAAAAGTACCTAACAAGGTTACAAAAATGGCCCGAAAAAGATACAAGATTCACGAAGAAAGAAGCTGAAGTCGTACTCGGAACCTTAGTGCATTGTTCCCTAGCTCTCCCAGAAGGAAGAGCATACCTCCCTGCTCTCTCAAAATTCGCTAACTCCTTCCAAAGTCAATCCCGCTTTACAAAACGCCTTCCAAATGCAACCGTGAAGTCAGATATACGATGGTGGATATCCCATTTACAACTCGACAACTGCTCATCCAAAATACTACCTCCACCTGTACCATCTAATACCGAATTCTGGGTAGACGCGTCAACTTCCTGGGGGATTGGTGTAATACTAGGAACAGAATGGAAAGCTTGGAAATTGAAACCAGGTTGGGATACTCACACAGAACACACCATTGGCTGGGCAGAGATCCTAGCAATCGAGGTTGGATTGGTGTGGGCAATTCACAAAGGACATAACAACATCCATTTTATTCTAAAGTCAGACAACACAGGCGTAATTGATGCAATCGCTAACGGAAAATCTAGAAGCAAAGAACAAAATAAGATTTTACGCCACATCACAAGTCTACTACGCGTCAACTCCATATGGCTAACCTCGAAATATGTTCCCTCAAAAGAGAATCTAGCAGACAAACCGTCCAGAGGACTAGTACCACCAAATTTTTCTTATTGCAACGATTACATCCAATTATCTAAATTTATGAATAGATATATTTAAAACTTGATTACTTAATACATATTGATGGACTCGACATGTTGGAACTCTATACCCTAACACCTAACATCCTTTACTATGCCGCCACTACTACCATATTTCAAACCACATAACCCACCACTTAAAATAACACCATCAACACCTAGGAGAATCATTGCCCCTTTACCCACATCCTTCCTAGCAACACCAGAAGACTTCAAACACGATGCCAATCCAAATATCCGACATGCCATCAAATCCAGTTGGGCCACGTCAACCTCCAATGGATACAAAAGAGCAGTCCAAAAATTTATAGAGTATTGTGACTATCAACATATACCACTTAACAAGCGTACCCCCGCCTCAGAATATCTATTATGTGCCTTCGCAACATATTCCCTAGGTTCCCTATCCGCATCATCAGTGAATACACGAATTGCTGCACTAAAAGCATGGCACATTTTCAATGACTGGCCATGGTACGGAAACCTCAGACTAAAACAAGTCCTCCAAGGCTGCAAGAATCTGGCTCCAAGAAGTGACCCTACATCCCAGAAGAAACACGTTACTATAGACGCACTTGCTACACTCGCACATCACCTCGACAAACACAAAACAGAAGACATGGCTATCCTAGCATGCGCATGTACTGCCTTCTGGGCACAATGCCGCCTAGGGGAATTACTTCCAAATTCAACTAATGACTTCTCGACAAAAACTAGACCAACAAAGGCAAATGCGAAACCAGCAACATCACCAAGACACCAATGGCATATCTTCCTACCATCAACCAAAACTAACCAACGAGGACAGACAGTTGTCATAACGAGACAACGAGAACGCCCCACCATTGACCCAACATTAATCCTTGCCCGTTTCCTTTCCATGACAAAGTCCTTACCACAATCCACTCCCCTATTTGCCTACAACAACGAAGGAAAACTTACCAATCTCAACAAATATAGTTTCCTCAAGAAATGTAACGAAATATGGATGAAAACCGGATATCCTAGGTGCACAGGACACTCGTTCAGAATAGGTGGGACGACACAACTACTGCTGTCTGGTGTTTCACCAGATGTAGTCAAGACCACAGGGAGATGGTCATCCGATGCATTCCTCAAATATTGGAGATCCATTGAAGACATAGCACATCTACATATGACAGATCTTGAGCTGACCTTTAAGAAGACATCCATCACTCGCAATACACCTGGGACTCCAACAAAAACTACCACCACCAATTCTATCCAAATCAACAACACCACTTCACCTATAAATAGAGGAACCTCTTCCATCGGGTGCCGGGTCGATTCATCATTGGTCATTCATCGTCCGGGAGGTTCCCTCCTTCCTTCTCGGGTGAGCACTCTTGCCCTCCCATCGTTCACATCGCCCGGTACCCGACCTGAAGCCCGCCAACTCCACATGATGGGCCAAAGTCTCGGAACTCCTCTCCCAACACACAGGTGATTGTAGGAATATAAATTCATTACCACTAATAATATATTTCATTATCACATTCTATCTGACTCGACGCGCAAGATTAAACCCTAGTATGTCTTATGTTCTTCTTCGTTGACTCGGAAGGGTTTTATTGATTATGTTCATGTCTAGATGTCACATCGTCGATCACTTATGATCCCTTGGCCCCTTTGACCGATCTTGGATTTGTGGAGGAATATCATGACGTCGATGATCTCTCCCTTATCCCTGTCCAACAAATCGCCCAACCACTTGCAACCAAGACGATCGAAGTCGAAGTCATTTTTGATACTATGGACGACGGTACAAATCGGGCTATGTTCAATCAAATGATATTCCATCCACCACTCGTTCCCAGTATCCTTTCCGAACTATCTTTGGAAAGTAATGCGACTGTGGAACAGGCTTATGGACCTCTTAGTTTTGTTGTTGACCACATGGATGTCGTGGATATTATTGTCAAAAATGGTGATGCTGGTAAACATCCCTTGTGAGTCTTTTTTGTGATTATAATCATTCGAAGGACAAACACTCATAATAAATGGTTAGCCATTTACATGGACATAAACCGATGCTTGTTGGAAGATCGATAGACTACACTTCAAATGACCCAGAATTGAACCCACCGATTGTCAAAGGTCAAGTGAATCCAATCAGACGTGATACTGTACAAATTCCTTCCATGAGTTCGGTCACATTAAGGGTTGTAGCTGATAACCCAGGTGTATGGTTCTTCCATTGTAAGCTATACTCCTACTTCATACAACGAGGAAATATTGATTGACGATCATATTATAGGTCATATCGAATGGCATTTGGAAGCTGGGTTGGCTTTCCAAATCATCGAAGCGCCTTTGAATGCTCAGCAACACCGGGACCGGGTACCCCAAAGTTTATATGATAATTGTCAGGCACTTGGGAAACCGATTTCGGGGAACGCTGTTGGAAAAGCCTCGACGACTGACCTTGATGGACTCCCTTCGGGTCCGTACCCGCAGCGATTGGGTTGGCATGCTAAAGGTATTGGCGCAATGGCAGGGTATGTCTTGTTTCACAAATTGGTATTGAATTTTATTGTTTTAACCATGACCCGCAGGTGTGTATTGACTGCCGTCATCGGAATGGCGTCAGTGATCTGGTACACTTTGGGTGGACATATATCCGAGGAGGAAATGGAAGATGAAGTCAGGGCAGCAATTCAAGCGAAGGAGGGTCGAGGGAAGTTGTTTGGGTTATTCAAAAAAAAGAGTACATAACTTCGACTATTTCATGTATCCGTATGCCAGTTTTTTTTGAAAAAAAAAGTGCGGTGTCCCGTCTCTCCCCTATCAATGTATTTCAACTGTGATCTATTGTAACCCAAACCAGAATTTGTAGTATCATCGCAGAAAATATTCCAAATTTTACAAAAATAACTGCACCCCAATAACATCATTGCCGGCTCCGACGTAATCACATTCCCCCTTCTCTCTCGTAAACAGGACAGATTAAATCACAACTATGTAGTTAAAACCTGGTTAAAACAGGAGTGAATTTCGTGGGATGCCGACACGGATGATATTCAGTCCCTCAGACTTTCAGGCGTGTGGCAATTCAGTGGCAATAGACTGGAAGCTATGCAGAACCTCATCGTGTGGCAATTACTCCACACTTGTGTTCACTGATCTGATGTAAGCTGCGCTTGGCTGTATGCTCTTGTGTTTACTAGTACCTGGACCCGCATAAACAGTGATAAATATCCTCGATAATTTGTCTGGCCTCAGCCTGTCTCAGCTCTTCTCAGCTGGTCTCGGTCGTCTGTGATATTGTACCCTTCACACGGTGTTCGTTCTAGTTCATTCCCCCAAGCTACGAAGAGTTTGATAGCAATGCTGAATGCTGTTTCTCGTGTCTTTGCCTGGTTCAACAATGTCGATGAATGCCGAAACTCAAACAATTTTTATCCTCTTAATCTTCCTTGTCGAACGCAAAGTGGTTTGGTTCGGTATTTTACTTCCTATTATTACACGTGGGTGTGTTGTTGATTAAAGCTTGAGGACATCACTGAATATGGGGACTGTCCGGCGTAATTCCGAATGGAGCCCTTTGGTGTGCTGATAATAGACAATAATATATTGCAATTCCCCTCCACCCACCTCTTTGATCTGTTGTTAGTCGCATGTGGCAGACGGTGTAACCACGAGATGGCAGGTGTGTGTGTGTTTCATTGGAATTTCTTCACACATGGAGAAGAATTAGCATTTGTTTGGACTTCCGGAGTGTGTAACATATGTATAGTTATCCAGGAACAAAAACATCTGGTCTCGACTCTCGTGACATATGGCAACGGCAACTCAACCTTCTTGCTCAACCAATATGAGTGATTAACGCAGACATTTGGGGATTTACAGGATTAACTTTACAGATTTGGTGCTGTTTCTGATTGAAGTCGGAATTGATATGGGCCTGCAGGCTATGGTGGATCATTGATGGTGAAGGTACGATCAGAGGAGATTAACCTGGATCGAAACAGATCAAAACGCTTGTGTTAGCCTAGAAGGCAATCGATGGTCCGTTCGCCAAATTTTTGTTACTTAAATTTAACCCACTATTAAGCTTTCCATTATAGAACATATCAGAGGATGTGGGACTCAATGGTCCTGCAAGGTCCTGCACTTGTAACTCCATGCCGCAAAATTGACAAAAAAAGAAAAAAAAGTAGAGTATGATCACACTGTATATTCTTATTTAGCTGGTCAAGTGATCAAATCGCTAACATTTGGAGCCGCCATTCACCCCGTCCTTTTACTGTTGATTACTATGTCTAAAAATTCGGACTTGAGGTGCCTGGTTCGGACATCATGATTGTTCAGTACTTAGTGATTGGTAGGTTGTACTGATAAACCTGACTACACGAGGCTAAAGGGTAGATGTACTTATTTATGATTCGGAAGCGAGCCTAATCTCACACGCTCAGTATGTTACATGTGTTGATTATTTACTGGAGTTGACATGAATTACGGATTTTGAGGTCTAGAAAATTCCATGTGGTAAGTACTATGCGGAAGACCAAGGAAGGCCCTGGAAGAGGCCTAAGTAACTACTGGTGCGAAAATGTTGACAATCTTTTGTAGATATGATCAATAATTTGGCCATCTAATCTAATCTAGTTGGCATGGGTGAAGGGTTATGAGTCGGCGTGTTGTATATTCACTTTTAATTTCTAATCTAATCTGGAAATCCAACCTTGGATGGAGGGTATGATCAAATGACTCAGAGCCCGTTTCTCCAATGATGAGAACAGGAGAGAGACGAATTGTCTCGAACCCCTTTAACCAACAAAAAGTTAGCACGCCTCAATCGTGCGTACTTGATCACACTTTAGTTACTCGGTGATAATAATAACATTTGACCGTACTAATGTCACGGAGCTAACCAGGCGAGATAACTCAAGTCGGTAGGTAGAGATTGTTATACACGTCGACGGCTTAAACTTAGACTTTTTTTTCCATGTTAGTAAATCTTCGAAGGTGTTCAAGCTGTTTTAAATAGCATTATGATATCATTAATTCAGTAGGAATTTCCCCACACTACTCCATCTGTGCATATACCTAATGAACCCTATCTATTATCTCTATCTCTGATTAACTTCTGACACCTGACCTTCAAAATTGTGGAGGAAATTCAAGGTGTGCAGGGATTCATCATAACACCGCGGCGCGGTTGGTAAACGGACATAGTTACCATATTTCCCATTCCCCCCTCCTTTTTTCACAACGCCTCAAAGTAACGGAAATGTCAGAATGTCAGAGTGCTGTCCAAAATCGTCATGGTAGTACACCATGATCATTTTCTTGGTATCTTTAGTAGGGGGTGATAAGTTAGTGGATCAATTAAAAAATTACTCCGAAGATCGTTAACAAAACACAATCCACTGGTTGCCTAGCATTTCAGAGTTCAAGCCGTAGGGGAGATCAACCATAACTTTGAACTGATATTGTGCATCTCGTAGAAAGAGGAAAAGTATACCAATATTGATTGGTGTTTGAAACTACTATAGTATACTCCGAATGTGCTACCACATCATCTCTAAAATTTATGTGATGAAACTGGCATGATAACTGTGCGCAGATCACTCCCAACGGTGCTATAGTATATTTCGCAAACGAAACGCGTTATTAGAATTCCAACTTGTTAGTATTTTCCAATGACATCGGAACATGAACATTTCAAATTGAATCGTCTAGGACAATACAAGAAGTGTAGAATTGGAGCTGGTAAAACGAATGAATTTATTCTATCAACAATCGTAGTCGAAGATTTTTAGTTCGGGTGTGAAAGAGGATGTATCATGCCACTACACATCGGCAAAAGTTGAACGCTGATACATGATGTTTCCAATTGAATCGAAAAGAACTCAAGGGGAGTCGGGAAGGGAATAGTACTGAGCCCGTTAAAAAGAGGCTTCAGCTTCAATCTCCAAAAGACCAATCCCCGGTTGGGAAAATAGCCTTTTACAATTCTGAGTCTTTGAGTTGGTTACTCAGAGTAAAACTCCTAGGTAAAAAGTTCTAATGGGCCCTTCCATCAAAACAGTACATTCAAAACCCCAAACATTCAAAACATAAACATAGGTCTAGTACTCAAACATATCCACATCACAATGCCCATGCCACCCGACCGGCTCTAGTAAGACTAAATAAAAATAGCACATTCTGTATCCTGTATCACCATCAGCTCTCTCGGCTGTAATGGATATGGATATATGAGGGAAAAGAACCACGAACACGTTTTTACTTATTTTAACTTCACTTGATTTTCTTTCTGAGTTCCTGAATCCTGGACCTGATCACATGGAAGAATGTTAGAAAACATTGGAGGATTGAGTGTTTGAAGGAGAAGTCTCCGACATCCTTCAAAGCTTCAAAGTTCAACGTGCAAGAGGTTCATAGAACGAAGGGAGGGAAAATGATGCCCAGTTTGTACCAATTGCCGAACAGTCCTGAGATCATAGTATACTAATTAGTAGATGATTTCATGATGGATGATCCGGTAGATACGCATTCAAACGTTAACACATTTAAATTGTAACTTCAGCTTGTAACTTGTCAAAAGAACAAGACTAGGCATACCTACTCCTCCTTAGACCACATCAAGTTGTTCCAAACCTTCAAATCTAGAATCTTCTTACTAAGTGTATCAATTGTCTATAGTAGCGTAGTAATAAAATGATGCCTCTGGGAAAACTAAAAGCGCCTTAACTTAGGTCATTCATCGGCGAAATCAACATCTTCACAGCTTTTTTCAAAATTTATACTCACTGCTGCCCGTGCCCGTCATAATACATTAGTAGTACTAGTAAATTTACTACTACTTTGACGGGCTACTAATCACCTTCAAAAACCTATATATCACCCCCTATTGCCCCTAAGCCTTATTATAACAAGAGTCATCTCAAATGTGGGTAATATCATGATTCTTTATTTGATTAACAGACGGTGATTGTGGTACAAAAAAAAAATCCAAAATGAAGTCACTTTTTGAGCGCCTGAATGTCTAATAAGCGGTCGACGCTCAAGCTTCAAGTGACGCCCAACGCCCAACGTTCAAAAATAAATTTAATAAAAAACACCGCGGTTCACTATCATGACCGCCCATAACCATAAACTTACAACTTTTTTATTATTATTACCATCTAGTAGGGAGAGAGAGCCCTTAACATAGACTCAGGGAAAGGAATCTTCTATAATATATCCATATCTCAATAATCACAAATCATCGATTTTTATTAGTCCATTCTTTTTATGTATATATGATAATAAGTACGTGGTTTCCTCAAAAACTCCGTCACCACCGTACCGAGAGAGAGACAGAGAGAGAAGTGTCGCGTAGATCAAATCGCCGTTGTTTTTTTGATCGAATTCTTTCTTACAGTATATATTCTTTTTTCCTAAAATTAACTTTTACTTTTACTATACAGCCTTGTCATATATTACTAATGTCCCATATCCCATGGGTGTATGTGCGTGTCAAATTTGAAATCAATCAACAAACCTATTTATGACCGAAAACCGAGAAGAAGAAAAAAAAATTGACAGGTAGGAAACAAGGGAGACAAATACATCCGAGAATTGTTTGACGTTTCTCCTTTTTTTGATGATCGCGTTAGGTAAGTGTTTTTTTTTGGACCAGGGAGTAAGGGACCCTTAAGCTTAGGCCTTTAGTACTGGTTGTGTTACATAAAACCAAGTTCAAACAATACACGTACTTATAAGAGAAAAAAAACCAAATAAATTCTATATGCATGTAAACGTTACGAAACAAAACTAAATACGATACAAAAAAAAAAACTTCTTCCTTCCCTTTCCTTTTCCTTTCTTTCTGTTCATAGATACGAGGTACGTATATAGTATATAATTATTATAAAAAAAAAACACATCCAATCCAATCCATTCCAAAAAGATTATATATAGAAAACGAGTGAGTGTTTCATCAGAAAAAAAAACCGAAACCAGAGAAACGACAGAGATTATGCGCATAGCAAGTAAAAAAAAAAAATACAAAAGAGCGTATGACGTGAATGATGGATATATCTTCTGGAAAATACAAAAAAAGAGTGACTAATGTTAACAGAATTGATACCTAAGGCCTGAGACTGAGAGTTCAAAGCAAAAAAAAAAAACGAGTAAAAGAAAAACCAAGGAATGTGTAGGTTGTAGGTTGTAGGTAACCATATAATAAACGAGTGTGTGCGGGTAGCCAAGAGCGATGAGAAAGTTTTCGGGATTGGATTGGATTAGAATTTGTATTGTTGTTTATTGTGTCGAGTGTGGTGGAGTGTCGAGTGTGTTTAAATGATTGGAATGTGAGTTCGTAGATGTACGAATTCACAACTCCAGAAAAATTCGAAGATAGAAAAAAAATAAAAAAATAAACAATGAATAAAAAATATAGGAAATTAGATTCAAAGCAGAACATTGAAAAAAAATAGAAAGCAGAAAAAAAATGGTGTCTATATATATGCGAATACCAATGTGCGTGTTGATTGATTGTGATTGGTTTTGGAGTTAAGTGGCGAATGCTTGTTATATAAGGAGTATGGGTGATGAAGCATGAATGGAAGATGAATAGGTGAACAAGTGAATTGAAGACGATGCTGAGGCGAGGAAAAGGAAGGAAAAGGAAAGGGGGAGGAACATAACAAATCAAGGCAACCAATTTTTCTTTCTTGCAATACCCCACATCCCACCTCCACTTTTCACACCAACAGGCGTACTCTTCACACCACTTCCTCCACTCCTCAAACTCGCATCCTCCCAGCCAACTTTAACATTTCCAACACCATCAACAGCAACCTCACGTTCACTTTTCCCAACCTTCTCTTCAACTTTCAAATACGCCGTTTTCTTAAACTCAACAACATACTTCGTATCCGAAACTTTGACGTCCAAATCCACATTCCGATTCTCTTCCCCAATACCATTCCCGCTCTGGATATGCACATGTGTAGGAGGTTTAACCTGAACAACAAAAACTGATCCAGGCAACCTAATAATGCTCCTAACATCACCCAACTTTTCACACCACTCTTTAATCTTTTCACCTTCACCATCTCCATTATTTCTCGAAGTTATAACCAACCTCTTACCACTTCCTCCTTTGGTGCCGTTGGCGGCGCTGGTCGTTGAAGTAGATTTCTTAGACAACATCAATGAACTCATCTTCCTCTTTGCTATTCCCATACCCGAGGTTGTCGCTGTTGTTGTCGTTGTATGCGCATTTACGGTTGAATGACGATGAGAAGGAGATAAAGCTAAAGCCGACATTGAAGCAACCGTTTTCAAAGGTGTACTACCTCTACTCGGATAAGGAGTATTATTGGTAGTAACCGATGAACCGAAATAAGAAGTACGTTCGTTATCGATGGAAGAAGGCGGAGGTGTATTCATCCATGCGAGTTGTTGATTATGGTGATGAGGATGTAATGAAGATGTAGAAAGTCCGATCTTCGCTGCAAACCCTCTAAATCCTCCTTTAGAGGGTGGTTGTTGATATTGTGATTGAGGTGTTGAAGGTACAGTTGAAGTCGGTGTAGAAGTCAACGTGGGAGGAACGAGATTTGTGGTGACAATGGGAGGAAGTGCTTTGTTGGTGAAAAGTGTAGGTGAGGTCGAGGTCGTTGTAGATGTAGATGATGATTTGAGTATAGGTGTGGGAGGAGGAGGAGATGAGGATAAGCGAACAGGAACAGGCACCGGTGCAGGTCCCGAAGCGCTGCGTCTAGAAAGAACGGGTGAAATAGTGAGACTCCGACTTTGTCTTCTATCCTTCTCCTTATCTGAATTTGAAGTTGTAGTTGAACCACGGGTTCTTGTACGTGATAAGACAGGTGAAGAGGGTGTGGGAATAGGAATAGGAGGTGATATGGTATGTGATGTCGAAGGAGATGTTGGAGAGGTAGGTAGCGACGAAACTTCAGCATGTGGAGAGAGAGGTGTTGAATTGAAAGTGGGAACGGAAACTTTCGACTTCAAATCCTTCTCCAACATATCAGTGATTACACTCAACCTTGCTTTTCTCTCTTCTTCCTCCCTTTTAGCATCCCTATCCCTAATTCTATCTCTCAACTTTTCGCTTCCGCCTCCCCGAGTGATAACGTCCTCAAGTTCAGGAGTAGGAGGAAAGTACGAATCCCTTCTAACAAACTCGCATCTCTCTCCTTGGATTCCCAACTCGCGAACATAATACAATGCTTCCTCTTCAAACTCATCCTCGTCCTCATTCCTATCCTCGTCTTCTTCAGGTACTGAAGTACCCCAAGAAGTGGCACTATCATAACTCCATTCCCTTCTTAATCCACCGTTAGTATCCGCGAGAGGATAAGCATGAGGTTGAGATTGAGTGTTGTGATGAGTACGAGGTCCTTCCCAAGCAGGTAACAAGCTCGGTACGGACATGGCATTCTTCAACACAGGACTGCGTTTCGATAACGGTGTGGGTGGTAGAGGTGGATGTGCCAATGCCGGGTCGACTGTAGAAGCAGTAACGGAAATACCAGCCGGAACATAGACGGGAGTATGAGGCATTGAAGAAGGACTGGCTGTATTACTTGAGGAAGTTGATAAGCCTGAACCAGCAGACATACACGTCATAGCTGAAGTAGGAGTGTTAAGATAAATCGGCGAGGTAGGGGTGGGAGTATCAGCCACAATTTCGCGGTGGTCGAAATGAGTTTGATGAAGCGGACTACGGCGCGGTGAAAGAGGAGATGAAACAAGAGATGCAAACGAAGATTGAGATACAAGAGTAGGTGATCGAGGATTGGATCCCGAGTTTGAGGTTGTCAGCTTCAAAGAAGGTGGTTTAGATTTCGGCTTTGAGATTTTAGGGGGAAGTGGTGGAAGTTCTTCCTCGGCCTTGTTGACAACATGTACAATATCGGCTTTGAGTTCCTCGTGAGAAGGAAGAGAATGTTGTTGTTCAAATGACGAATTCCAGTGTTGTTGGTGCGCTTGTTGGGATTCTTTGTCTTTGCCTCCGGAAATTTTATTGAGAATGGAAACAAAACGCTTTCGTGTCGTGCCTTTTCCCTTTTTCTTCGGTTCCTTGTCATCTCCGGCGATGGAACTGGTCAATGACCATTTTGAAGCGCTCGCGGGAGGAGGCGAAAGCATTCCAGGAAACTGTACGTCATAGGCCAAACCAATAGAATTTGTACTTGGTTTCGGAGAAAGTAAAGATGTCAAGGAAGGTTTGGTCGAGAGAATGTTTGAGGAACTAGCTCTCGAGTCCAGAAGAAACATAGGGGAGGAGGTAGAACCATCTCCCGACGAGGTCGAGGATGAAGTGGAGATCGCGGATATCGATGGGGCGGGAGCAAGAGGCTGAGGAACAGGGGTGCCGCAATTCAATTCGTCTCTGGGCACTTCTGGACCCGTTGTTTTGCCCAAGTAGATTTGCGAGGAGGACGCCAAGGGCGTCTTGTAGCATGGGGTATTGGGAGGCACGCCGCTTGTTACGAGTTGAGGCGAGCCATGAAGAAAGGATGTAGGATAGTCATCTTCGCCGCCATAGTCAGTCTCAGACCGGTCGTCAGAAAACTCAAGGTCAGGGTTGCCAAACACAAGAAGCTCGTCAAGACGCGAGCGAACTTCGTCAGAGTCGATATAGACCGCGTTTCTGCCCGAGCTGAGCGAGAGCGAAGAGGAAATCGAGTGAAGACGAGCCGACTGGCGTGTAGCTGAACCAGTATTTGCCAGAGGACTGCGCGGAGAGGGGTTCTCTGAGAGAAGAGGCAAAGAGGGTTGATGGGCAAGAGAAGGACGGCGCGAGTGAGATGAGGATGCAGCTGAGTTGGACCTGAGGCGCGGGGCAAACTGTTGGTATGTGAGTCAGTATGCGGCCAAACTGAAACAAACTGAAACATACCTCGCGGGTGTGGTCAAAGCCTAGCAAAAGCGGAGAGTCGGCACGAGCAACCTGGGTGTGCTCAAGCCAGTTGTGGAGGCGCGCTCCGTCGTCGTCTTGCATCGTGTGAAGTATCCTCCTTCCCTCCTCCCTCTCTTTTTGTATAATTTCACCCAGATCTCAGATCAGATCGCCATCACAGATCAAATCTCTCCCACAATCCGACCCCACAACACTCTTCCCCCGTCGCCCTCCCTCTCCCGCGTATCCATTCCCTCTCGACAATACATTTCTATCTCAACCACCCCTCACACATCCACTCTACACCTCGTACGTTCCAGGCGCTCACTCCCAGTCTCTTCCCGCACTCTTATCCCGCACCCCGTCTATCCGCATTTAGCTTCCCCGTGAGAAACATATCCTGCGTCACTAAAAATTTCATGCCGAACCAATTCGAACCTCGAACTGGTCCTGACATCATTGACATCAGTTCGATCTGTTCTTTTTTTCCCAAACCATCCTTTACCCTTTCACATTCCCTTTTCTGGACACCTATCCTCGCAATCACCCTCTGTCTACCAGTCTGTCTCTCATAACCTGTCCTATTTTGTCCTTTCATCCCTTCTGACATAGTGAATGGAATTGTTGAGAGTTCGAATTCTTAGTCTGACATACCTTTGTTTAACGCGTTTTCCAAATGTTAATGCGCGTCTTTTTTTTTTTCTGTTGGTTCTTTTCTTTTTTTACAGGGAGTACTTACGACCCTGCTTTTTTCCATCTACCGGTCTCCGCGTTTCCTCATCACTTAAGTAAGTAATAATAAAAATCAACCCTCGACGCCTTTCCTTTTTCAATTGTCTTAACACCAATCCAATTCCAAAACCACAGTTATCGTTATTACCTTACTACCTTAAGGTACTCTTCCAAGGAAGCTCACATACGTATCCACTAGGAAGAACTAATGTACCAACATAAAGGTACTTAAAAGTAGAACTCTGAACTTTACTCTTATCCTATCCAAATGCGACCTCTATATCCCCACATATGAACTATGAACTACGACAACTTATTTTCGTTTCGTGTGTGTGTGTCTCGTAAGTGTACCCTACTAAAGAACCTACTAAAGAACAAGAGAAGGTATAAGTATGTACTACTACTAAACTCGGAGTTCAACTTCCCATCTCCTCCACATTTATGTTTGTTACTATGCCTATTACTTAGGTTCAATAATTTTCCCCGACCATTTCGCATCTTTTCTCATGAAGTGGAGAAAGACTTGATTCTTTCAAAAGTTTTACAACAAGTCCTTCTGCCTGCCGGCCGTTTATAACCATCACATAAACTCTCTTTCAACAAATTGTAATAGTATATTGAAATTGAAATTGTTATGTTTAATTGGTTGTGAAGAAATAACATATCATCAGAACAAACAAAACTCCCTCAAACTCAAAAAGCGGTTACAGTTGTCAACATTGTATTGTCAAGGGACGCGCCTCACGCGTGGATGTGGAGCTACCTGGTACGTCCAAGCGATTTTTATATTGTCAGCGGCGGTGACCGTAATGCTACTAGTAGTACCAAGGTTGTTTAAATGTTCATATGATGATTTCAAGAGATTTGTTTTGCTCGGAGAGATGATTGTCAATATCTATATAGCGTCTATAATAATACACAACCGCATCATATATTACTCGTACTCTTACATCAAATTTTTTCTTTTAATTTTAATTTTTCTTTCTTTCTTCATCCATTTACACATAGTGTTATCATGATATCGATATATCGATATATCAATGCGCCGCTTACAAAAGTGCTTAAGTATGTACTCGAAACTCATCAATACATAGAAGTTAGAACCATAATGATCCGAGGTCGGTGGGTCCCAGTCGACGCTTACAACTAATACACTCAAAAAGCCAAGTGGAAGCCGCAAATCACAATCACAAAAACGATCACAACTTTTCAAATTCAAAAACATTTTCAACTCCCCCACATTTCTTACCGAGGTACGTACTGTATAAGTACTATTTAAATTAATTAATCTCAGTAGTGTAACCAGCAATTTAGCATCATTTTGATTGTGTCGGGTATTACTTACCTACTAACTTGGCCATGGTCCGGCCATGGTTCAACCATTTAAATTACTTTCTGACTGAAACCGTTCATTCAGGAGGTCCGGACTCTACCCAACAACTCCCAAAACTTGTCAAACTGCTTTACAACTCTTCAAAGTTTGAAGCTTAAGAATCTGAACTAACGGCTCGGAATCTGTAGATGAAACTTTCAAAAAGGTATAATGTTTTTAGGGTGTTTCTTCGAAAACAAGGGAGGAGAAGGTTGATGTTGTTTCAGGGTGATTTTCTTGAGGTTCGGAAGAAAAATATGAATAGAATACTTAGATCCGAGGTTGACGCCCCCTTCCCTTTTTTCTTACAATAACAATAACAATAACAACCTTGACCTCCTTGAGTACTTGAATAGCAACTGTTGAACTCATGATTCCTACTAGGAGTTTTTTGTGTTCCGAGAGTTATAGTTATAGAGTAGCTATTAATGAGCTATTAGATGGGTTTTTTTTTTCTTTCTTCAAGCGTTTAAGGATTCAAAAGCGCTTAGCGCTTAATGTTTAGTAGCTTCTTGACATGAATAACAGCACGTAGTCATACCACATTGGTCAGTAAAGCTAAATATACCGATTCTGAAGAAAATTTTAAAATCCTTCATTTTTGTTTTCCGTTACAAAGTTGGTCTTGCGCTTGTCATTAATTAAATTTACTTATAATAGGTACTCTTCATCATCGATCATCATTTTAGATCATCCCGAAAAGAAGATCATCACATCATTCTCCCTACTTGAATCCACACAAATCCATCAATTCTCACAAAACCAAAACCAGAAACCAAAAACCAAAAACCAGAAACAGAAAACCAAAACCAAAACAGTGAACTGCGGTCAACAACTACTTAACAACAAAAAAAGAAAACCAAAAACTTTACTTCAGCACTGATATATTAATACTGAAATAACAATAGCTTCCAATTGCTAGCCTTAGGAGCGCCCGGGAAGGTCTTTTGATAAAACAGAACAAGGAGAACAGAATCATGAAAAAAACAAAAATAAACCTCAATAGCTGTTTTCCTGATACCGAGAGGTGACCATGGACCCATCTTAACTACTCACTTACTCATTTACTAGAATAGCTTCAATTTTTTTTTCACTATACATATATATACATCATTCATTGCATCATTAGTTGTAGTATGGTATCAGTGGGTATATATTGCTATTCACACGTAACCCGGTATGTTCTTCCTGAGGACCGCCGATTTTTTGAATTTGTGATGTAAGTTACTTTCACTTAACAACCACACCATTGAAAGTGTTGAAGCGCTAAAGGTATTATGGTATATACGATAATACTAATAGTATATACGGTATAATCGGCGAATTCGAGTTTGGAACCTCCGAGTTCTTATTACTATTGAATAACTACAATGGTGATTATGAATATGAATGTGGTGAATATGATTGGAGTGACAACGAGCTTTT
The DNA here is from genome assembly GCA_034638255.1 of Coprinus comatus. NCBI lineage: Eukaryota > Fungi > Basidiomycota > Agaricomycetes > Agaricales > Agaricaceae > Coprinus > Coprinus comatus. The sequence continues at coordinate 174,936 of JAWPGT010000016.1, forward strand.
TACATGGTTTGAACTTTGAACGTCTCACTCCGCGTTCAAGGTTGTTTGTTAACCTATAGATATAAATTTGTATTGGAGCTGACTAGAATTTCAACTACTACAGTTCGAAACCGTGAACTTTCTTGGAACTTTGGAGAATGCTAGCATCGAAATCTGATCTTGGGTTAAGGGTTTTTGAAGTTGAAGTTCGAGGCTCAGGATCGAATGATAATGATGATTTTTTTTTGGTCAACCCTTTATAACTCGACTTGAAGCTTTGAACATGAATGATTATCATGATATACCCACGATGAAGCTTTTGCTTTTTTAAAACTGAGAGTCTTGAATGATTTTGAATGATTAATGATGTACTATCATAATGAGCGTCGCATCATACATCATGTTTTTTTAATGTAATGTTAATCAGATATTAATATCATGGAAAATCCCGGACAGGGTTCAAACAATCAACATCCAACATTCAACATTCAACGTTCAGTACTCAGTATATTTACTCCGAAGTGAGCGCAGGTTCAACTGTAGTAGCGCTGGGTTAGTGTAATTAATGAATTCTGAATCATAATCAGAAACAGTATGTATATATATATATTTATGAATGCCCTTGTGAATGGATGATTGATTAACCCTAATTGATAGCAATGAAAGAACTAAAAACAATATTCCCTACACCACACATTCACCTACATACATAGTATGTTACGCACACCACATGTCAATATAATTGGGCGGGAAAAAGGGTGATGTAAGATGGGACATCGACATCAAAAAGAAGTACGCTTATTCATTGACACCGACACACTTGGGAGAACGACATTACCAAAATTGAACCACCGCCGCCGACGATATATTGTAGAGACTTAGTCGGTATCCATCCCGATGCTGTAAATCAATGGAAAGTCCCCCACAACTCAAGGCTTACGTGGTTGCTCCAAAAGATCCCTCCGACAACTAATAGCCTATTCTACCGGGGGCGCTTAATACGATATTGAATATCGAATCATGATATACTCCTCTAGGCCCTTCATCACTAGGACCACATATATAAATCACCACAGGTCACTACAGTTGTATTATGTATGCAGGAGGCGGTACTACCAAATGGCTTCGGAAAATGGGGGGGGGGGTGGGTCAGAATCTCAAGAAATGCCAAGCCCCTCCGCTTCAAGTTCTCGGGGGGGAGATCTATTTTGAAAGATAATTCTCCCTCCAGTAAAGAATATCCGAGGTTTCCCAAGAGATTATCAGTTTTTGAAATTACCAGTTGGTCTACATATTTATGATATTTGACCACCTGTTCATAGCCTGACAGGGTATTTTACTATTACTAGTAACTAAAAAATGTAAATCAAAATCAAAATCGAGCAAGTTTCCATGCCACATGGTCATGTGTGGTACAAACTTATGATCACAAAAACACAAGTCTCGCGTGGCAACTTGAAATTGACAATAGCTACTAACAACCACCATGGTGGAAAACTGGAATTCGACTGAAACTTCTATTGACCCCCCCCCCTCTTATGGATTAAACTCCAGTTGGCAGTGTCAACTCCTCCACTAGACCACTGTAAAACAAACCCACGCACCGTCGGACTACGACTAGTTACACATAGGAGAGAAAGAAAAAAAGATCAAAATCATAATCTTTTCAACACCCATCAACCATTTAACACAATCGACATTGATGTCATAACAAGCATCAATAGACCGTTGGTCCGACTCGTCGTTCTATATTTAGCACTTCTACTTAGGTATTGTGTAGAGGTGTTCTCTCATTTGCTAAGGATTGAGGGCTCTTGAGCCCGTTAGCCAAGCCAAGTTAGCATCCGAAAACCCAATTGTTGTATTGACCAATCATAATAAGTTTATATATAGATATAGAAATTGTGACCTGTGCATGGTGTACATAGCGCTTATTCGAAGTTTAGAAGTTTGTTCTTTTTTGTTGAAGCGTACAAATATGATCATGTAGACACCTTACTAGGCTTACCCATCGTAGGTAATATGTACTTGGCAAAAGAACAAGGGCAACAATAGGCCGTGGTGAACGGTAAACTGGGAGCTTTTGTAAAGAAATGAATATTCCCGAGAATTGATTGCGATATCAGAAGTTTGGATGCTTAAACAACCGAAAATAGAACTTGAACTCGCGTCATACCCCACATGTGCTTGGTCATCTCACGAGTGTGTACTTCTGTGAAGGGTATTGCTTGTCGGTCAATTGGAGTTGGAGCAGGAAGTTTTTACTTTGTAACGTTAGTGGGAGAAAATATCTATGTACAAGAAGTTAGGAAGCGCAAGGGCAGAGAGTTGTTAGGAGAGAGAGTTGGAAGAATTTGACGGTAGTAACTCGGTCCTAGGGGTGGCGTCCAGTTGGTACTCAGGTATTGGTATTGAAGATTGGTTCGATGGCGGAGCCTATTATTTCAGACTCTCGGTGTGTTAATGAAATCATCAAAAATGGAACGAAAGAAAAATTTAAATGAAGAGGCGACTAAATACAGAAAACGTGGTATTAGTCCTTAAGTCATGATCTCTACACTCACTCATATTGAGAGTATGGGTGGAGAAGTTGGAAGGAGAAGGTAACCATATCACCCGAAGTGCATGCGATATTCCTTGAACATATACATAAATTCAATTCAAGGTTGCCGTCTGGACTTCTCGAATTCTAGTAAGCCAGTGTGCCATTGGCATGGGACTCTGAATTCAAAAGACACAGCAACACGGTTATCATCATTATCATGTGCACGTACGTAGCCGCTACATGTGAAAGCGTTCCATGTGTGAGCACGAACAGTGTACTAATTAGTACTAGTACAAGAAGAAAGAGTTACGCGGTTCAGAATGAAGAGGGGCGCTGAGCCTGGATGATAGAACATTATACCCCGAGTCTATTCAATGACTAACAAGGCTCCAGCCGGATTCCAGCCCCCAAGCTTTAACAGATGGGTTGCTTGTGCCGCAGTTTGGAGAATCAGGGATTCGTGACTTATAATTAGGGCTATCAATCATGATCATCTCTATTTTTATTCCTAAGATCCATCAAGAGTTGGGTTTCTGACATATAAGTTCCCACAATCCCCTTTCATACTATTACTTCCCACCTTAGACTTCAACTTCAGCACTTCAGCTTCCACACCGACCCAGTCATTTCCGTACCCGAGTTGTTTGTTCCAAAACAGATGAGCGCTACACCAAGGTGGTTCAAAACCAGTCACCGTCACATAATATAGCATCAATTCATTGATGCGAAGTTTCTGGCTTTGAACGTTCGAAAAGTTCCTTCCCGCCGCTTGCAACAATAATTACAAGTAAAAGCACGGCACATATACGGTTTGGGGTACTCGATTCCAACTTCGAGGTGGGGAGGGGGGGTTGAAACGGACATTAGATATTCTCCCTGAGCAGGTCTGTTTCTTCCCCGTGTCCTCTTCGACGAGTGCTTCCTAAGCTCAGGATAACACGACTAGCGGCATCAACCTCTGTCTTGAGCTAATGCGCAGGTGCAGGCTCATTAAAACTCGTTTCATTGAAGGAACATGAAGAAGCACAAAATCTTCTCTAATGGAATGAATGATCTACAGAGGTTCATCATATTTTTTGGTGTTTCTAAGTATATGACCCTCTCCACTGCCGGTGCAAAGAACTCCGCAACGAAGCCTGCTGAAATGCCGTCGATCTGTGGAAGTTACATGTTGAACTTACCCTTTTGTGGTTTGTCGGATGGTATGTTTCCTCGGACTCGACAACTCGGGTTGAAGTGGGAGGAGGGTTCTTGGCAAGTGGAGACAACATACAACAAGAGATTCCCTCGGTTTACTCGCCACCGCTATAACAGCGAACTGGGATCAAGTGGTTGAAATCAGGTTCGTAGTACCTATAAAGTTACATATCTCTTACCTACATATTATTTTGAGCGTTACAGACAGATGTATATCTTGTCATATTGAACCTAACAACGGTAATGTTCGGTTTAGTACCCCAGATGGCAAAATTGCTCCTTTAAATGACTCATTCCCGTCTCCTTTAATTAACCTTGGGAAATTGATACATATACATTGTAACGCATACCATACCAGTAAATTCTATAGATCACAATGTTATTGTTATTGCTATTATTATCTGTCACCAAAAAGCTAACCTGTTAAGGAAAGGAAAGGAGTTTCAGAAAAGGATTATCCAACTACACACAGTATTCTCGAGTGTTATATTAAGAACTTCTCGACGCTAGCCACCATCAAAGGGTGGAGAAATATTGTAGAGTCACTGGTGATGTATGTAGTAAGAATTAAAAGTACCAGAATACAGTTGGTGATGATATGTCCGAATGACACGCACTGCACAGTGAGCCGGAGAGAAGAAAATCTTGCTCTAGGCCTTTCGGGTGCAACGAGGCTTCTAACACATAGTACTTATACATTTGAGTTGGAGATCATTCAATTCTCTGTGAGAATAAGCACATACGAGGCTTAACAAGCGGAGTAGGATTGACGTTTCACTGGATGCAAGTTTTATGGTGTTGAGGAAGCAAGAGAACTTTGAAGAAGTGGAAGTGGTGGTAATGATACTAATATTTAAGGTTTGACTTTTCGGAATAAATTTCTTATTGTTAGAGGGCGCCGATACTAAATAATGTGGTTTATATTACTACTGCTTTTGACTTCGAAGTTTTAAACTGGAGAATAGAAGGTGCAATGAGATACTACTTAAGGTAGTAAGGCATCTAAAATCCGTGAAATCGACTAATCTGGTTCAACCATCAGTGACACCTCCATCAAATGCTTAGGTTCAAAAAATATTCCAACTTTGCCACGATCGCCGGTCATCGATTTATCTTCATTGTCATACCTCTAAATATCAAAGGCTGAGAAGTTGGGTGTACCAAATTCAAGAAAATAGAAGAACCACTCTGACATACATGGTGTAGCTTTTGAACTTGAAGTAGACGGCAATAAAGAACCTCTATCCAAGGTGCTGTCTTCTAGCTTTGGACGAAATAACGGTAATGAATGATCATCCTACATTATTGACAGAGAACCAAATTGTACTCCATGAACACACATTACTGTAGCTAAAGTCAAAACTCGAGTGTAGTCTTATTGATCTCGAGGTGCTACTAGCAGGTTTACTTGCACTGCTGAAGAGCTCACTAGCGGTAGTTGTGATCTTCTCGCTCCCGGTCAAAGGCGAGGTATGATTAGCAAGATTTTCACTACTACTGTTGCTAGAAGTACTAATACTAAGGCAATATGCCCCGGTAGTTTTAGAGCTATTAACCTTGAATCAGTCAAGCTTATGATCTACAAACGCGGGCAGCTCTCAAGTCTCTTTATGTGAAAAAGAACGACTTGTAAACAATATTTTTTGGCATCCCTTTGACGTAGTAGTGAAATTGTGTTGATCCAAAGCTCGGCGTTGACACTGAACTCAGCATTTCAAGAAGTCTGCTTTTTTGAATCAGGTCGAAGAACGCCGTGCCATGACGATCATCAATGGATTTACTCCCAATTTACTGCGACTAATACTAGATAGGTAGCGTTACTATGAAATACTCATCCTTCCATTAATATTGAGCTTCTACTCGCCCCCGCCCGCAATCGGGATTGACTACTGAACATTGAATATTGAATCCCAGCTAGTGAGTTTTTTGGGGGATCTCACAACAAGGCGCTTGTTCGAACACTTTGAATCGACTCCTGGTCGACTCTGAGAATAAAGAATGGTGCTCTGCGGAAAGCGAAACCTGATTTTGAGCTGCGAGAGTATAGATAAGCTCCCAGAATATAAAAGTAATATTGATAAATGAACACGTAATATCGTGACTTGATCGTGACCAAGAGGTTTTGGCAGGGTTTTGGACCCTAGTATCGATATATCCACATGTGAGCTTTCACTCTGATCAAGTTCAATGGTACGTGCTTGGCGTCCACTGTCCATTAAAACGAGCAACTCACGGTTTCATATTTCCAACGAATGTCAACGTGGAATCTGCATTGAACCAACCGGATGCCATGGAAAAACCCTTGCGATTGACGAAATATCTCATACGTAAGTGCCCTGCAAAACGTCACGACTGAAAAAAATATCCTGAGTACATCACTTTGATCGTTGATGGCGAAACCCTGCCCGTACAATAAATAAGCACTGGATGTGTAAGTCGTGACCGCGTTTGGACCGCGTACCGCTCTAGTGCCTCGGAGGATGTTGCTGATGTCCGACGATGCGGAAGAACTATTATATGCCCAGACATACCCCCTGAAGTACCCGAAGCCCCAAGGTACATCGTTGGATTTGCGTTGGATATCAGGCAGGAGATATCGATGGAGAGGTAATGTCAATAAGGCGGTCGCACTGCCAATGTATCAATCGTAGTCGGAAACTCGGAGCTCATCAGATGATGTCCGTTGGTCTTTCAACGGGAAGACGGTCTCGGAGTGACTAAAAATATTGTTTAGTGCCGACGCGACGCCCGTGCCAGTGCCATTTTCTTTCTCGATATTATCGATAAATTCTAATGAGTTGCAAGCATGCAGATATTGAACATTGAATATCGAGCCGAATGTTTCATCCCTTATCCAGACCTGAGTTTGAAGTGTTTAGGGAGTAGATTCCCTGCGCTAGAAGCCTCCAAGATTTGACGGCAACACTGCACAACCTAGCCAGGTGATGACAACGCTGTCGAGAATCAGTGGGTCCAGGGGACTCGGAGGCAGCGGGGAGAGGCAGGGAGGTGGACTTGGGGTGGCACGCATCAACATCCTTTTGTGGAAGAACTCTTTTGGGGCTCACATTGTATTCAAGTCTATCTCATGTTTTTGATAAGTGTTGGAAAAGAATGTTTCTTTTTTATTGTTTTTGTGAGCACATTTGCCGATAATGATATGGATATCCCAGGATCGCGCGGGTCATGATGCTAAATTGACAAGCGCTTAATTAATTTATTGTGCAGTGGAGAGAAAATCATCCAGGAAGAAGTTTATCTTGCAGAGAAGGCTTCTTCTAGGACTCAGAGGCATGTAAACTTGAAGTTTGAAGATGATACAACTGGAGCAATGCCTTCTGGGTCTGGGAATCTATCTGGCAACTATGAGATCAGGGACTCGATGAATTCCGACTTTGACACAAGCATGAGAATCGCCCATGGAAGTCGATGGAAAAGAATGATCATCCACGGGCATACCAACAGCCTCTGATCTCAAGTGTGTATGTGACACACATGAGGCCCGCTTGGCTACTAACTAAACCTCTCAGAGTTGTAAGAAGAGGATGTTGTGTGATATGCATTTCTCTCTTTGAATAAAGTTCAAGAAATGCCTTATGTACAGTATGATCCTTATTTATAGCTGCACCTCGAGCAGTGCTCTACTCATAGAAGATGACCGGTAGTCTCCCAGGATCTCCGGCGTCATGATGACTTACAAACGGCATGGTCTCCTTATGTGACAATGAGCGTAAATCTTTTTGAAAGAGGTACATGCTTGCTGTCAATCCTTAAGCATACTCCAGCCACCAATGATAGGTTGATATGCGAGCATATTTCCTTGATACTCAGCGCATGTCCATCGTCTTCTCAGTCACAAACGAAATCGCCAAGTTTCAAATTCCATATCTACCGACTGGAAGGAGATGATATCGCCGACGTTGTGACATATGCCCATGACCCAGGAATATAGTAGCGATAGTGGGTTATATTAACAATGGGTTTAGCCTTTTCAAGAGTTTCTTGAAAACTTCCGCTGTAACTGGAATTTGTAAAGAAGAGTCGCTCTAACCCTTAAACCGATGGCGGAGGGAGTTTTCATAAAAATTTCACTCTCCTGCTTCTTAATTACCTGAAGGGATCCGGTAAAATCAAGCTATTAATGTTCCTTAATAGAAAGCAAGCAGAAGTCACAATATTCTTGGGTCTCCTAAAATGACATAAATGCGCTCCATCATAGGATCATTTCTAGGTCATCACGAGGTGACCCCAACCGTTACTTTATTTCAGAGTTAAATGCATTAAGATAGACAACCGAAGGTTTTCAGGATGCTCAGCCTCATGCCTCGAGGTCAGGATCAACTCTATCTTGCCGACATCCCGATAACCAATAGGTCGACTCGTTATTGTTATCGATGGACTTTTTTTCATGGTGTAAAATTGGTGTAAATCATCTTCTATCAGATGATGGGGAATTTATGGGTTGGTGCAGGCATCGAGGTGACCCAAAGGGTATCGATATGATATGCGCCGAAAGATGAGTGAAGGATGTTGCACTCTGATATGATAACAATTTTCCACCAAAATTCAATCATAAGCGCACACCAGTATTAGATAAGCAACTTTTAATACATGGCAAACGTCAATGTTACCAGTTTTCATGTCGTATCTAAGCGACTGCGTCACATCGCCTCTTAAGCACATTGTATGTGAACTGAGGGAGATAACCCTAGTACATTTTACAACAGGATGATCAGTGAGTAATTTTGTTCTGTAGTTTCGCATCCATTTCGCGGAAAACCCAGAAATAACCCAGAAATAACCCACTCTAGTTCAACGCCTGGTCGAAGAAATTGATGATAAACGCTCCGATTTTGAGCTACTCGTGACTTGTCAGCGGGTATAGTCCGAGCTAAACGGAAATTAAAGAGAGGCGTATTAAGTGGTACCCCTTAAGAGGCATCATTACTTTTGTATGGACGCCAGGTGCCAAACAATGTATAAGAATTTTAAGAGTCTCATGCGGTGTCGAAATTGCATTTAGTAGGTATCTAGACTACCTACTACCAAGTACGGCTGGCGCCTAGTTAGTAGTAAGGTACTTTAAGATGACAGCCTGAAATATTCACTTGGTTCGTTACTACTGTCTAACAAATACTCTCCAACCGCCTCGCATAATCGATGCTGCTAGTCTACCTGTCTGTCTCTAGGAAAAACAAAAAGGGTCAATTTCACTAGAACCACATTAGCTGGTATAGTTGCGTTCTATCGGTTGGGGTACTTACTACTTGACAGGAACCTCACTCCTTCCATTTTTCTTAACGACAAGAACACCCAAACTGAATGCTAAGGAGTCCCGGTTTTGGAGGTATTTTTGCATCATTAAGAGTGTGGTGTCTAAATATAAGATCGTGAACACGTCAGCCATTATTGAAATATCAAAGAGCACTGTCTGAGTTTTGAGTTTATTATAATTTGTTGCGTAAATAAGTCATTCGAACTGTTAGAAACGCGGATTGAACCTGATCAATATGTATTCCTGGAGATACACGCTTGTGGTCAGTGTGGATGGTGGCACTTACCAATTGCGTAAGGTCGGAATTCTTTAACAAGGTTTTGTAGATTGATGTGTGACTTCAGGTTCCGGCGGTACCATTCCGTTCCAAACCAGCTCGCGAGCTGACCCAAACCGGTAATTGCCGACCCAAGCCCGCACCCATCGCGCTCACGATCCATTTGTGGAAATACCGTACCTCTTCCACTACGGACCATGAGGCAAGGCAGCCCTACGATTACCCTGCTTTTTGGCTGTACTATTCGCCTTCGTTAAATGCGGTGAGTACCATGAGGCAGGTCTTCCATAATTCTGATGTACTATCAATAAGTAATACCCAATATCTATCCAATGACGAGATAGCATGATGAACAGACACTTCCCTCGCATCCATCTACTTATTACATATACATGGCTGGTCAAAATCGCCGATCGCATATGCCACGCGTTTTGACTCGAAGTCCCACTGGCACACGAATGGCAGTTTCCATCGCATTGGAAGTTAAACCAACGTCGGTCAAAAATTGCAGCTTTGAAGCCTACAGGCTTTCAATAGAAGTCGTCGAGCAAAATTCGACCTGCCCGGATACCTTCTCTGTCAAACCTCGAGGCTACTCTGGCAATTTTTACCTATTCGAAAACTCATCCGTTCCGCTTGTCACGCTGCTATTGCGCGATCTTCTTTTACAACTCGACCACGAAGATAATTCTAGTATGTATCCGACATTTCCATCTTCAATTCATACGATCACAATGTCAACTACTCAAAACTTTTGGAGTCTGTCTCCATTAGTTCGTTTTTATGGCAGTCTACGCTTGGCCCCCATAATCTTAGAATTACTTTGATTCTCGACTATTATGGACACAAGATTTCGGAGGTACTCAAGCAGCGATGTACTCCGTCTCTGGGAGCCAAGGGAAGTAAGTACGTGTTGATTGGTAAACCTACTTAGCTTTGAGCTTGGACTGGGAGGCTGAAGGCCTTCTGTTTTAACGGACAAATACTACCTTTTTCTCTCCACCGAGGTTAGAGTGCTAGTTTCCTTCAATCCATACCAACCTGCGCTGAGTTGAGTTCCTTTCCTTGCACATTAGCATCAAACTCTTTCAGCAAATCAGGGAGTTAGGCAATTTTTTCACAACAGTACCCAATGGTTTTGGAGTGATTTACCCAATTTGAACGCTGGAACCGGTGTTACTCGTGATCTCATGCTCCTCCGGTCTCTGTTAATCCATCAAACCACCAGTTGCAACTTCTGGCAAGGGTTACCTATTGCAGCACATGATACCATACGCCAGTCATATTATAGGACCGTATTTTCGACAAATGTGGATGTGCAGGCGTTTTCCAAACAGTGAGCTCGTCGAATTGTCATCAATTTCCACCAATAGGCTCTCCGTTTCATCAAACCAGATATTGAGATTGCGCTACAAGTCTGAATGAGACTACGTCCAAACCCTACAAACAAGTTATAATGTGTACTGTGGTGAAGAAAAAGTTCCTGTAGGAGATGCTGTTCTAACACTTAAAGCCTCAGTGTCACTGGCAGGCGTCTCTAACATATGACGCTGAAATTGACAGCTTGCAGTTGAGACCTTTCCCGGGCTAGGCGTATGATGTCATTCTTAGCCGGATAGCAGTATTAGCAGTCAGCTTAGACCCCTTTGCCCTTCGCTTGAGGCTTCCATCCAATATAATACAGTGGTGTACTAGCCATATACTCGGTCATCAGAGTCTCGAAGTAGACGGTAGCAGTAGATATTGATACTAAACTGATGGCAGCTTCTTGCGCGTCTCGAGAGATTATTCCGTACATTCATCATTCATTCGTTCATTCATTTAGACGTTGATATCTGTTAGTCTATCCTTTACCGCCCTCCTTAACTTTAATCTCATACTCAAACCATAGAGCCTATCATTCGCCATGTTCCCTCATACCGAAAATACCGCTTTCGCTTTAAACATAGTAGCTACTGGTACTCAACGCTAGACCTTCTTGGTGATTATGAGGCGGAGCCCTCGGTTACCTCGGATAAACCATTCCCCATCTAAACATATACCATCTCCTTATCTTGTGATATGATCTTCTTAGACAACGTCGAAAAATTATTATCCATGTAGAGCGTGGTGATGATTCGGTGTCAATTCAGAGAAATGGGGGACTTGTGATAGTTTGGAATGTGCGAGAGGTACGTGCCTCAGTCATAACGGGTGTACAACCCCAGATTCCTTCTTCAAATAAGAACGAAGCTGTCAATTTTCAGCAGTTTCCAAGCGGAATTTACGTTTTTTTAGAGAGTGAGAAGCTCTTGTCGATTATCGATTTATCCCGGGGTGGCATCGCAAGACTGTTATTGACATTCCGACGGTGACTCTTCTAGTGATCAGCTCTACTACCTTTACTCTTAGCATATAGTCACCAATACGACGGTTTAATGCGTCGTAGAGTGGTTGCGCCCTTCCACGACTTCGTACATACACCGTGATTCGTTTGTTGGAGTACATGCGAGTCGCACCGTCGAGCTCCAACCTTCCGAAGAAAAAGTTACAGTTTCGTCTCCGGTGCCTATACCACTGGAGAACGGTGTCAATATCTGATAAATCAGATCAAGAAGTGGCGTCCAAGATTTCGAAGTCGAGCCCCACGAGTCAACAAATGATGTTAGATCAAATACACACCGTCTTGAACGTTTGAACCTAGTTAGAAGAGGAAAATTGCAGTAAGTGTTGGAATCTGAGCTCATGGACACGGATTTCTTTGACAAATCCTTTCATGTCCAATTTAGGACACCCGACATGGACACATTTTTGATCCTTTTTACTTTCTCCTTTTCTTTGACAATAAATTATAATACTAGACATCTATTTACTATAAGGTACTCGACTGTAGATTCCCATTCGTTTACCCCAATCCCACATTCTACTTCTCTAACTTCGTCTCATTCCAATATTGAATGAAGTATAAAACATTCTGTGTTTTATTAATAAATGCCAAGATGCTCTTTTAGTTACAGCGGCTTTGATTTATCCTTGTTTCTATAAGGCTATGCAACAGTGTATGTTGGGGAATAAGTCAATAGCGGCCCTACTAGTTGGCGTGTACTTGTAATATACTGAAAATTCTTGCTAAGGTAGGTGCCTGACTGTTCTTAGACAAACGGCCGTCACCATGATCATTCAACGTCATCTGCTGGTTATGTATCCTCTTGAGCCTATTCTCAGAAGTTTTGATACACTATCTCATTAAACAAGCTGCCTTGAATTCGTCATCCGAATTCCACAGGTACTGCCATCACAAACCTCGCTCAAAGGATTCAACCAACTCCGACTCTCAGGTTACGACTTCCGAATACTTCATTCAACATTGGGATCAGAATTTTTTCAGGGCTTCATTCAATTGTTATGAGCTTTTCACATAACCATCGCTAGGATCACTGCCTAGCTCTTATCGCCGTTATACACATGGTAACCACGATTCTATGGAAAATTCGATAATAAAGGTGGGTGAGGGCTGAGAAATTAGTATATACTTCAAATCAGCGTTCTGAGTGCCATGTAGTGATCATGATCGAGCGGGATTCATTGACATTTTCCAGTGGGGTAAGTTGAGATGCCTTCCAAAAAGACCGTCGCACTGAACTTTGAACATTGGCATCATCGAATGATCGCAGCTACATATGTATTACTAGCATGATACAGCTAATGCTACAAAGTACCAATATGTACTTTTATATGACTGTGAGAATTGATATACTAGCAAGAGTCACTATCATAGTATCATTGATGCAGAATCCTGGTTAAGCGCCAAATCAGAACAAGTAACGCATGATTGTAATCCAACACTAACAACGGACTCGGGACCTGGAGTGTATGTAGCTTCACAACTCATTATAAAATCTGTGCGGTTGCCGGAGGTTCTGGATATTAGGATACCAACGATCACCTGCTCTGTTGGGGTATATCTGAAAATAGACGGTAGTGAGGAACTTGAAGCTTGATGTGTAATCAAAATGATTATCGATACATCATCGTCAACGTACCTATACGACTAATATATATATTCAACAAGTATCGGACATAGAGGGCCCAGGTGTACTGTTCCCCCACTGTACTCCTCCAGTCTCCTCTATTCGTTCGTTACAGGGATAGCCAACTAGTTGGCTCCTGTCCACACTTCTGTTGCTGGTGACATTGAAGCTTTTATGTTCTACCACTGAAGCCATTCCTGCATATATGACTTCATTTTCAAGTCAATCTTTACTTGAGCAGCGCTCCGAATTAATGGCAGAACTGCGTTCCCGCTTTAATTCTTTTTGTGAATACTTAGCTAATTTTCCTGACAAAAGTATGTACCTTACTTACCTTCCTGAGGTGGTCCCAACATCGCAACTGACGTCCGTTCCATCAATGATGGGTTTTTTTTTTGGTTTTCTTAAGCTGGAGGGGCTGTGGGGGATTCCAAGAACCTTACGTCGATACAAGAGAAAGCTAAACAGAGGTTTTCCAAGCTTCAGTTTCGACATTTACACAAATATACATTGGATGTGGCTGATGAAGTTGAAGTTCGGCGAGGGCAATTCGAAGGTGCGTTTTTCAGAAGTTTCAAAAAATTTCACTTTTTTCCACCTCGTTTCCCGAGAACTGATATCAATATAACAGGGTTATACGAAGTCAATGATGATTATTTGATTTTCTCAAAGACGAAACCTGCTCGATTGAAATTAGCAGAACTAACAGATGAAGAGTTTCGGTGTGTCGTAAAGGATCTACGAGCGGAACTCTTACGGAGATATTTTGGAGAAGACTCACCATTTGAAGTTCATTTGAGGAAACAATTGAATGCTCGTACGGGGGAGTTATATTATGCTGCAAGTGCAGAAGCTTGTAAAGTCTTTGAAGATGTTCTAAATGATTCGGAGAGATATAAGAAACTGTTGGCTTACCGAGATGAAGAGGCGCAGGTTCTCTTGGATTTGATGGCGATGGTGAGTGTCTGTAGTTTGCGTTGAAAATGAAAATGATTTTCTAATGAAAAGGTTAGCTGATCGACCACCCCTGTATGTCTAAAAACACAAAGTGTTTGATGTTGAAGGCCATCATGAGATTATCTCAATATTCATTCCGATATCCACAGTCAATGTTGGTACAGGGAGTTACTCGTGATGACATAGCGTATGCCTGTGGACAGTTTGGAGATGTTTACCAGGGAGTGTTTCGCGGGCAACCAATCGCTTTAAAGGTCTTTAGGATGTTTAAGCAGTCTGATAAAAATAAGATCTTAAAGGTACAGTATGACGAGTTTTTTTCCCTTGCGTTTTGCTAACACAGACCATGCAGCTCTTTTCGCGAGAGGCCATGTTATGGGCTCACCTTGATCACCCAAACATCCTGCAGTTTTATGGGATATATAAACTGGGAGATGTATATGGGAGACTGGCTATGATTTCTCCCTGGTTAGAGCACGGGTCTTTACGAAAATACCTTGATGCATATCCAGATGTAGATCGTAAATTACTGGTGAATAAAAATTGTTTCTGTCACATATGCGGGAGCCTTACCTTGTACCTCACAGCTCGTCGACGTAGTGAACGGTCTTCAATACTTACATGATAATAATGTCATCCACGGCGACTTGAAAGGAGTAAGTAAAACAGAAATTGTGTTTCAAGACAATTAGCACTAATAATAACACAAGGATAATATTTTAATTACCTCGAATGGTCGTGCATGCCTGGCTGATTTCGGTTTATCCAATATTGTTCAAGCTCAGATGCCACGCTGGTCTTGGATGGAAACTTTGATGCACAATGGCGGTACAGTTGGTTGGGAAGCCCCAGAGCTATTAAACGATGAAAGTTCGCCAACCATAGCCAGTGATATCTTCGCATTATCCATGGTTTTTTACGAGGTTAGTCCAAGCATTTATCGACCTTAGTTTTCTAACTCCCTATGAGAAGGCATTCACAGGAAAGGTGCCTTTCCATGAGATAAAGGCATATGGCGCTATCATTGGTAAGGTAATTTTAGGAGGCAGACCAACGAAGCCAATTTTAGGAGGGCGTGAATATAATAGGTGGGGCTTAACGGAAGATTTGTGGAATTCTATGGAGAGAGGTTGGGATGCAGATCCAGCAAAGAGACCAGAGTTGGGAACTTTTCTTCAAGTTCTTTCAGCGGACGGCGAGATAGATGAAAGGAGGAAGGACGAGTACGTGGATGGATTACCTCCATCAAAGTTCAGAGACGCAATGAATGGAGCCTATAGGAGATTTACTGTTAAAGAGATAGCGGATGTAGTTTCTTGGTTCACCTAGAGACCTTAGGTTGACTGGGTATTATCAGGGTTGTAATATTATGCACCAAACATTTATTCTCATGACATATTCTCCCCAGCACGTGACACCGCAACACCTGTATTCCTGGTCTTGATCCCCTTGAAGCTTCGTTCATGCAAGATATCGTTTCTCATCCCTGGAACTCTCCCAATATCAAATAGTGGTAACGTATCTGCATGTGTCTGTACAACTTCCAACAGTGTTAATGCTACGCTGCAGTGAATCAAGTAACAATGGCTGAGGATAGTCGACCTGCTTCACCATCCAGAGGTGTAATTGCTTTGCATTCTGAACAATGGCAGCCTATTCTACAAGCTACGAACCAGGTTGTCCTATACAATCCACAAAGCCACGCTCTCTCTGTCAGCCGCTCTACAAACCATCTGCCGTCCCATTCCAAGGCCTGTCCATATTGTAGGCGTACTTTGCCGGACGATTTCGTGCCAGATGTACCTCTATCAGAAACTTATGACGAACCAGACGCCGCTCATCACGTCCGAACATCAGACTACTTCCAACTATTAGCTGCTGCCCATGAAACAGCCTCGCTTCCGCCGCCATTGGCTGAACATGAAAGTGACCACCATGGGCGAGGGAATGGAACCCCTCGAACCACATTTCCCCATGGAACGATGGCAGACGGTTATTTCAAAGCGTTCTTCAAGGAGGAGTGCAAACTTGGTATGGGAGCAAATGGAACAGTATACCTTTGTCAGGTTAGTACTCCATTTTCTGTCACCGGTCAGCGCTTCAGCATTTGGTGGGATGATACATTGGAATAAATCACTTTGTCATACCATTGTCGTTCTTTGCTGAATTACAATTTATTAGCATGTCCTAGATGGAAATCCACTTGGTTCGCGCTAATTTTCTCTGTAATGTTCTGTACTTATATTTCAACCTAGGATATTTTGCTGTTAAGAAGATTGCTGTAGGAGATTCACACTCATATCTCGTCAAAATTCTGCGGGAAGTCAGGTTACTCGTACGACTACACCATCCCAATATTGTAACCTATCAGTCAGTATAGTGGAATTTCAAACTTCACACTCTCACTCACTGCTCTCTTAGCCACGCTTGGCTCGAGAAGTGTCAATTTTCCTCGTTTGGTCCAGAGGTACCGACTTTACATGTTCTAATGGAATGGGCGGAAGGCGGTAGTTTGGATGATTTTATCGATGTCCGTCTCGGTCGGGGGTCGCCGCACGTTCATATCAACCCTCTCGATCCATTCTCTGCGTCACACGATGTTACAACACCGAATAGATCCGTGTCCGAGGATCCTTTCCTAGGGTCTGAAGGTTCAGAAATTCATTCCCGGTCTGCTAGAATACGAGCATTTCGTGATTATCAACGCGCTTCACCCGAGGAAAAAGAGAGATTATACCATCGGACACTCCTTTCACGTGGAAATGCGAGAGCGGCGTCATCTTTAAAGGCTGTCCATCTTTTGAGTGCCGATGAGGTTAAGAGCTTGTTCCGTGATGTCGTTGAAGGTTTAAATTTCCTCGTAAGTCCATCCCGTATTGTGTTATGGTATGTTAATTTATGCTCAAGGACTTTTGATAGCATGAGCGTTCAATCTTGCATCTAGACCTCAAACCGGGAAATGTACTGCTCACATGGGATGAGGGAAAGCTGATGTATGCGGTCACTTTTTATATACCAGTTTCTCCTGGTTAACAACGCCTTCAGCCCACGGGCACTTCTGTCGGACTTTGGAACATCCCGCGATATGATCGCGTCGAAATCGGTTCGGTCTGGTAATACTGGGACGTGAGTACGTCTATGGAATCTGAACTGACTCGAGTTAAAATGTGTTTTTTTTTTTAGGCTTGAGTATTCTTCCCCAGAATCACTTCCGTCGCCTCAAACCGGCTTGTTGAACGAAATCGACTCAAAGTCGGATATGTGGTCATTAGGAATGATCCTTCATAAACTCTTGTTCTTCAAGTTACCTTATCGGTATTTATTCGGTTACTGTTTGTCTTATGAGGTCGAAGTGTTGAGTGAATTTTCTCGATAGTTATGCCGCTGATGGCGATAATGATGAATCCCTGACTGCGGTCCATCCTGCTGGGAGGCAGAGCAAGATCGACGACAGTGAGAAACTAAAACGACTCGAACAAGAAGTCTTGAATTATCCTGGGTACGCTGAATAAATAATCTTCCTTTGAAATGCTACTATTTATATTCATTTCCTATAGGTTCAAATCCAATCCCGATCTCGTAAAGGTTTTCGAGACTCGACGCCTGCCTCGAACTTTCCTTTTACTACTCGAAGGTCTTTTGAACAAGATACCTAATACAAGACCTTCTTGTGATCGGGTCTCTAACGCAATCAAGGATGGCAAGGTATGTGACACTGATGACGTCATTTATATAATTGATTAATGAGAATTTTTTCTCTTTTAGTTGGATCCGCTCCAGCCTGACACAAAGGATGTACCTAGAAATGGAGAATTAGCGTCTCTTGTTCCTTTGGCTCGGTCACTGTTCGGGGTAAATGAACTGGAACGGGAACGGGAGCGAGGGGCACCGTCAACAGCTCAACCAGAACCTGGACCTGATCGTGTTGATGGTGACGATGCATTAGAACTACGTTCGAAACAAGGTGCTACCATGTTGGGTTTACCTTCTCCTTCACAACCTGAAGCAGAAGAAGATCATCATCATCATCATAAACGCCCATTGTCATTGAAAGAAACGATATTCCGAACAATTGTTTTGGACAAAGAACCGTTGAGTCGGTTTATGAAGAGTGCTATACTTGTAGCTAAAGTAAGTATCTCTCTAACCACTTTCCATTCTCGTTCGAAACTTATTAACTCTACTCAAGGTTTTGAGTATATCCTTGATTTGCCCAAATTCATACACATATGGAATGCCACTTTTTTGGGTGTCAAGTTTGCTAATAGGAGCGGCTTTAGTAGATGCAGTGCTTCCAATGCACTTTATATCTCATCTTGGATTTGTGATTTCTCATGTTATTGTTATCACGATGGGATGCGCTAATAGTAGATGTTGTCCGTGAAGTTGGAAAGCAACCTACCGGTTCCCTCGAATTGGCCTTTTTCTGCATAAATAGTGGGTTATGTGGACTTTAATTTGAGCTGTACTGTCTATGCATGGATATATATTTGGTACTAGCGCTTAGTACTTTGGTATTTGCTTTTTTTTTTTTTTTTTTTTTTTTACGAGTGTTATGATCATTATGATTTGATTTGTTGCATTTCTTTTGTTCTTTACCTCATGAATGTACGGACAGATACTAGTGCAAGCACTTACCTATTCAATAGCATTTATTTTATCATTAACATAACCCGTGCTTTTTTGCTGTAACTAAACGGCACAACACAAGTCACTGTAGACAACATACTTCAGCTTCAAAAACTTCAAAAATTAATAGATGGCAATTGTAAATGCTTTGGAGTGTAAAACATGTTACACGCTAAAAAAAAGTAGATGGTCGTTCCGAAACTTAGATTTATTAATACTGGGCGTACATAAAATCACACGAACGATTGTTACACAATTCACACACAAGTACAGTCTATGGGAGATCACACAAATGAAAACGAGAAAAAAAAACAGATGAAAAAAATGATAATAATAAAGAAAAAGAGAGAAATGCATTCACAAAGCCATGAGTGACAAGAAAGGTTGATATGGTGTCAAAGGAATGTAAGGGAGCGTTTTAGATATTGGGTGCCTCAGTGGGTGGATCTCAGAGCAAGGCAACAGTGTGGCAAGGATACTTGGTATGGCCAACTACCAGGCAATTAGATGCGAATAATGTATTGGAGGCGGACCCGAAATTGCTGTTGGAATGTGAGCATGGACCGCCTGATGCAGATGATTACTTACCACACCCCGAGAAAGTCCTAGTAGTAGAGATCGAGGGGTGGTAGTCATTGAAATGGGCGAATGGCTGAATGAAACATTTCAAATCAATGAAGCCAGTGGGGAGATTGAACCGGTCGTCGTTGACAAAAGTTCAAACATATGAGCAACAAGTGAAGCCTTGACAGATAAGCAAGGCTGCCTAAACCACAACCGTCAGCGAGAGCCTAAAGATCGACAACCTGAAATCCTACCTAATATCAATACGATATCGCTCCAGCTCCAGTCATCCAGTCACTTCATGAGAGCCCAGTGCTGGTCTACTCCATTCTTAACCTGCATCCCGCATCGACATCTCGTCGAATACATTCAACAGATTCCACACCCTGGAAGGGAGTCCATCACGACATGCCTTCCCCCCTCGCAATGCAGCCTCCGCTATCCGAATTCAAGACGCGGGGGTCGTATAATACGAGGGATAACTTCCGGACGCGCCGGATCACACCAGGAACCAGCGGCCATACGGGCAGTCTGCAAACATCAATGGTAGACTATCATAGTGGTTCATCCAGGAGAGGGGCTATAGGATGACGAAGAGAGCGAACGGACAGCAGAGCTAGACATTATCCCTCGAGTTGATCATCGAAACCACACAGCTTTTATACTGTTATTGGATTGAGATCTATGAGTAAGAGAGAGAAGAGTCGTCAGCTCGACAAGGATTAGAAAAGAAGAGAGGGATTTCGACTCACTGGTGGTCGTCGATGGTCAAGAGTAGATGGGATTATTAGGTAGGACCTTTAGCCTTTTATGTGTTTCTGAGCTTTGTTCATGTTTGAAATTTCTCAGATCGAAACATGTGTAAGTGAGGTGTAGTGTGGCCAGAAAACCATTGAATAAAAATAGAAGCTCCGTCGAAACAATTCACCCTACCATTCTGAGTAGGGCATCATGATGAGAAAGTTATTGTCTAGGCTCTCGAAGGTTCCACATAGGTGCAGTTGACACAGCAGTATTGTTAAGGAGTGTTTAAACCCACATGTACCATGATTTGATGAACTTGAGTTGATAGAAATGGATTTCTGTGGGGAAGAATCGGCACAGTGACCCCCTCGAAGCTAATCCCAGCATAGTAGCTGGAGGAGTCGTAATGTTGATCATGAAAGAACAGACAAGCTGAAGCAAGTCTTGAATGACAACACGAATCTTGAGGTTGTTTGCAAGGTCACCAGAGTAGAGAGTAGTATACAGAGAAAGCAGGAGAAACGGGCGGAAAATTAGCTAGGCGTAGCGTCCTGAGCGCTGAGGCGTACACAGGAGTCATCATGTATTTTTATGACTGTGACGCACTACAATTGCACAGAAATAAAAAAGAATCAGCGCGGTGGTCTCGATCGGTTATCTCCGGCAGTCACTAGCAGTAGTAGCATCGTCAGGGGTCGTCGCGTTGAAGAAGGAACCCAATATAAGAGCAAAGTTCAAGCGTATGCAATGATACGAGTCTTGGGACTTTTTAAAATCTTGATAGCATAATGTATAGAGAAAAGCAGGAGTGGCACGCGCGGAGAATTAAGTATCAACGACAGTACTAGGACTGAAAAAGTGTGTGGCACAGGAGTTTAGTCACATTTCGTGTGTGACGCGTTCCTGTAACAACAGTGTGGAATTTATTTTTGGCAACACTTGTGATGGCAAGTAAGAATAGGGGTGAGAACACGAACAACAACGATTGTATATGACTATCCAGACTCTTACCAAAATAAAAAGCTGTTGATGAATACCGTTCAATCATCATGCATTATGAACTACAGCTTTGGCTTCAACTTACAGTCCTGCATATTTCGGAGCCGAAATCGAAGTTCGCTCTCACTGGGCCTAAAAATAAATTCCCGAAATGGCATCAGTGTGCACTGCACTCTACACCTTTTATCCCTAAAGTATGATTCTCCTTTGGGTGTCCTCCATAAAGAAGTAACTTCTCACAAACCCGATCATCTCCGACAAGTCTAGGTACAGGAATACTCCTTTTTATTTGGGCTTAAAGGATTTTACGTGAATCCAATATGTGAAGGAATCAGCGCGTAGTTACATCAGTAAAACAAGCATACCTTGAAAAGTGTCTTTGAGGCCTTTGGCTTTGACAACGTCTTATGCCTTAATATTTCCATACAAAGGTAGCGGGAGGTGTCTTCTCAAGACACATTCCTTTGCCGTCTTCAAGGTCTTCAGGTGTCTTCAAAGCATATGTGCTCTTTTTAAAGATATAAAAGACGGAAGTAAAGGATTTACCCTTTTACTGATGTAACATGGAGTAGAGAGAAAGTATTGTGGAGTTGTGGCACAGTGAATGAACAGCATCATGTCCTCTATATTCTACTTCCACAATAACTCGCGCTAATATTTCGTCAATTATCATCAGTAAGTTGTTTAGCAAATCCGGCAATAACACAGTATAACTCGTGTGCCGGTTTTATTGTCAGTTTTATTGCCTTAGATACATTCGGAAATACATTAATACTGAGCAGTATTGATATCCAACATCTGACCTAGAGATTTAATAAGTGACTAGGAAAACTGCTCCACCTCCACCTCTTATATTCCATCAATCTTTGTATTCTGTATTAAATAGCTGTAGTAATTGAGTAATCGTCGATCTCTTTTATATCAGTGCTTGCGGCTACATTAGAGCGACTTTAACGTTCAATTTAAACTCTACAAAAGTCTTCGAAAGTGGGAACCCTCTCATCCGGATTCCGAATTATCAAAACATCGCTATCCGTATCGGTCTCTATGTACAAAGCAATGATCTAAGTTTCACTCTCAACCCTTTTAACTGTCATTTTCAGATATTCCGCATTGGACTATTTCGAGAATTAAATACAATGTGTAATATGACCCACCCATCTCAAAGGTCCCAAGAAAAGGTACAAGCCCACAATAATTGAATACTCGGTCCCCCACATGCCGAACGGCAGTTACAATACAAATCATTACTTCAAGTTTGTTTGAAGGTCCGAGAGGGGTGTTGACAGTCAAGGTTTCAAAAAAAAAATGGTCAGGGTACTACTAGCCTGTACTAGCCCTCTCTCTTAATGATTAATGAGGTTTATTTTTAACAACTCAAGTTGTCAATCACAAAATCCGGGATGTTCGATGTCGATGTCGATGTCGATGATGTTGAAGCTTGAAGTTTTGATGAAAAATCTTCACACCCCTTGAAGATCATAAACATACGTTGTAAAGTTGAAATGCTAATGTATCATCTCATCATTGTTCAAATTTCAATTTCAAGCTTTAAGCTTTAAGTGAGATTGTCACTCTTCAATTTATTAATGTCAGTTGAAGGACGTCAGTCATATATAGCATTTACCATGTATACTAGTATAGTAACCTTAAACATCTTATCTTTTTGAAGGACTCGGACTGGATAAACACACTTCAATTTTATTTGAAACTTGGCTATGTTCAAGTTGTATATCACTTAGTAGTGTCATTTTCTCATGTCGAAGGACCGATCCGTCCGGAATACCTCAATGCCAATTATCGGATCTGGGGTGCCGGTGAATCGTGATCATGATACAGATGTACATCTTGACGACTTATGACTTTTTTGACCTTTGGTCACCTCAGAAACTAATGAATGTTAATGACGTGGTAGAGTTGTACTAACTTAGTACTAAGTATTACCATACAGGTACCATACATACCCATAGTACTTCTAAGAATGCGTAGTTATTAGTAACCGTAACCTAGCACAAAGGAACCGAAGAAAGTTAAACACCAAATGATGTATTGGCATCTCAAACGTTTGAACATTTGATGTTCTTAACATCATCGGTACGGGCTGTTCAAAAAGTTCTGAAACAAATTCGGTTACAATTTAGTAGTACAATTTATAAAAATAGGCACTGTCTCTTTCACCACGCCTTCTGGGAGGGGGGGGAGGGGGCCTATGCACCAAGTCCAAGGTACACAGAGTTCTAATCTAGGTATTGACAAGTAGTATCCTGAGAGACCGGGGGCCGCTAGCCGTGTGGTTAAATATGTTAATCCCAAACTGGGAGTCTGGAACCTGTTGGTGAATTCTGAATTGATTCTGAAACACTTTACTTATGATTTTCAAAAAAAAAAATGACAGTTAAACGCTGAAAACAAAAAACATTGTAATGATATGCTATTGATAGTTTCGTAGGGCCGTTACTCCGAAGTCCACTCTCATTTCCGGGGTGGTATTACTACAAGCCACTGGGATGGGGGGTTAAGCGCTGGTAATCTCATTTAGGATTTTCTTACCCATGTACAAAAGTGCCAATGATCTGATGGTGATCTTTTTTTTCTCTCTCTAGATCTCACTCTTCCCCTAACTGATCTATCTTTAACATAACTAATAACTATGTTCGATCATTAAGGTACAGTTTACACTTACATACCAAATTGAAATGAATACTCAGGTACTACAACTATGTACTCCGGAATCTCTCTCAAGTCCGACTCTTCCTCAGTTTCAGGTACATACATACATTCTATTATGTAGTTAAAGCTTGAGCTTAAACTACGTTTAACTCGGATTAGTAGGACTCGGGATTCGGACAAGTGTGAATAAGTCAAGAATAAGTACATATATACATATGTACCCCTCGTTTTTTTTTGATTGATCATGGCTAAGGAGGAGATCCGGGACCTGAGCCGGGACCTGAGCGGGGGCAGGGGGAAGGAGGGGGGATATATCGATATATGATCATCGATCATGATCAATGTACACAACATTCATGATATCATCAATCTACACATTGTAGACATTACTTCTGTCACAACGATATTCAACCTTCGGAAAGACCTCCCGTTGGAATGTCTTTTTATAACTACTGCATCATTTTTTTTTTTTTTTGGTTCTGTTCCGATGTTCGCGATAATTTCAGAAACTTAGAACTTGTTGTAAGTTTAAAGGTTGTTCCGATTCTTGAAGAAGGATTAAGTTGTTTCCGATTTCTCAAGCTTCAAGTGTCTATTGTTATTTATTCAGTATATACCTGAGAGAGATAGAGAGAGAGATTAATACTGATTATTGTTGTTACAGGTTGTTACTCTTAAAAACATCAACCTTTTGAAATTTATAATAGTAGTTATTAAGTAGTTATAGTAACATATTCGATATATTTGGTTCTTATAACATAGTAATAATGATTGACATGATATATCTATAACATTAGATTCAAATCATTAATACTTACAAGTGTCTGGCACTAATCACATATTTATTGTGATGACACAAAAAAAGGCTGTGGTTATGGAAGTTAAGATAGTTCTGATACTCCGGAGTGGGGGGCAATTTCCAAGTTATGTACTCACTTGTGATACATGATGCATGATGCGCCACCCGCCGGAAGTCTGTACCGGGGTAAGTGTAATATATATGGGTTATGCCGGTTACTACTAGTCTCTTTTTTCTTCTATGATGTCAAACAAGTTACAAAAAGGGTAAAATGTATTCAATGTCAATGTCAGATTGATGTTTATGTTTCAAAAATCGAGGCAAGGTTTAGATTACTATCCACTCCCCTTCGAATTCAATTCAATTCAACTTGAAGTTGAGTGAATCAAATACCAGTGTACACTGCAAAAACCAACAAAACAAAACAAAAAACCCCTGAGTAGTAAGTACACCAAGTTTAACGTTTTGAATGTACTCACAAGTCAATGGATCATAAAGGTTGATCAGGCTTCAGTATGACATGCTATATGACATGTAGTATAATAGCGAGTAGTAGACTCAATTGTCAATTGTCGATTGTAGTGGCGTACTGATTGATTATGGCACACCTACAATTGTAAAGAGTCGGTGAGTTCGTGAGTCCGGACTTTTAGGGGGAGTTACTATTGCTATTGATTGGCATGAGGATACTACAACTAATAACTAAACAGCGTCTGGAATTCAATTTTTCAATTATACTATTATTTTAACGTTGTGTAATATCTATGTCATATATCATACTTGTGTTAAATCGGAGCAAGGTTTACCGTTATTTTTATATATACATGTTTATTGACTAATACTGAGAGTTAAATTCTACTTGCAGTGTGTTGTTATGAAAAGGCCTGGAAGAGGATTTCGATTTACCGGTTGAACCGGATAAATATAATATTGTTTGGACTTGTCCATTCGAGGGTAAGTGAAACAGTAACATTAGCGTTCGCCCTTATGGACCATGATGGTCTCTTCTCTACAAAATTTTTTCTTATGCTGCGCAATTGCCGAGTTCCCGGAATGAAGATGATAAGTAAGGATCATTGTTAATGCAATGTATAAAATGAAAAAGGAATGCAGTAGGAAGTAAAAGAGTGTATATTAGAAGAAGAAGGTCGGGTTTTCAAATTTCCATACTTTTATGCATTGCCACAAAGATGAAGAAGAACACATTGCACCCCAGCTCTCCGAAAAAAATAAACCGACCATCGTAGGAAGATTGAGTTGATTAGTTGATTCATCTGAGGTTCTTTTTATACATCCGGGAGATCATAAAAGGGGCGTGACCTCTGTAACCAAAGGGTGGAGAAGTAATTAGCCGAATAGTCAGGCACGATTATGCTTCGGGCAAATAGTAGACAACAGGTTATCTGAGCGTGATCTAAGTATTGTTTGTTTATCTGGTTGCTGAGTGTTTGATGTTGTCAGTGTGATCTATGTTGGGAACGGAACCGTGACGGCCGGAGAAAGATGAGGATGGAGGGAGAGTAGTGTAATGATTAAGTAGATGGTGTTTGCTGTTTTTTTATTTTTTAGGCTGATGGAGGTATTTTCTGATGCTATGTTATTTTTTCCCTGGAACAGAAATACACGTTGAGGGACCCTTGGCTTGGCGAGAGTGAAGATGAAACACGAAAAATGAAAGAAAAGCGAGTTGGAAGCGTTGGTTGAATTACTGGAATGCCAACTCTGATTCTATGCGGATCGACCATCATGAACCCATCTCAACTCATTCCGGCCTATGTCGAACAGCTCATGTCGAAGGAAGATACAGCATCAGATTTAGGGACTCCGACGGGTTCTTTTCCCAAGGATGATTTGCGTTCAGAAAGGCCAATTATAACGGTGAAGATTCCCAGCAACATTCGAGCGTCGGATTCGGCGCCGAGTAAGAGGCCGACATCTGGCACACAACCATACATCTCACTCGACACCTCCCAGCTCTCCGGCCCAGATCGCCAACCGACTTGCAGAACAGCACAGCACCCTCGGTACCACGCCATGGCTATTGTAGATCCCAATGCCGATAAACGTAATTATATTCTGAAACATCATTTCTTTTGCTTATAATCTACCACTAGCCTCTCCGTCCCGTATGGCCAGAGAACTGCTCGCACCTCCTGCAAGAGTGAAGAGGCCAAAGACCAGTCCTGCTCCAAACTCAAATATGTTGGAGCTCATTCCCTCTTCGTGGGCCTCGGCTTCCAGACCCAGTGACCTCAGACCCTCCTATCCACCTCCACCCCCAATCCAATGCCAGCCATTGTCTGTGGTCGAAGAGGTTCCCTCCAGGATGCTTAGAACAGATCCCAGTCGGTCTCCACCACCACGAACTCGTATTCAGCCTTCTACATCTTCCAATCCGGCTATCCGTGCACGCTCACGTTCCGCATCGAGAAGAAAGGCTTCGTTGGAACAGAGCAATACAAAGAGCACTCCTTCTCGGGTCATGGGTCCTAGGCAACGACAACCACCAGCGCTTACAAACATTGTCCAACCAACTCCATTATCATTGAGCACAGTGATGAACACATCAAAACTAGTGAGCAACTGTACGTCACCACCACCTTCCATCGCAACCACTCCTGCCACCGGTACTTCATTTTCAACGACATCAACCTCTGGCACATGGTCATCTACTTCAGTCACAACCAGAGTATTGCCCATACGCAGTATACCCTCCTCTCCTTCCCATTCACCTTCACCCGGTCCTATCGGTTATCGTACTCGGTCTTCATCAATTACGCGGTCACCTCCTACCAGTACTCGAATTCCGAACTTTATCTCTGCGTCCGGATTTACTGGTGAGTACATATGCAATGTCACCATTATTCGGTAGTAATATTCATCATTTTTTGATAGGAATCATTTCCAATTCCACTGTCAATTCCAATACAATACCAATATCCACGCTAATGCTACCACGACAACCATAGTACCAATCTCCGAACAGAGAAACCAGAGTCGACCTAGAACTCCGCCATCTCCTACACCCACTGATTTATCCTATGCTACTTTACCCGATTCTTCAGTATACCCTTCAAATTCATATCATGTTTCGTCTTCACATCAATTACTCAGTCCATCTGGTTCTCATACACACCACTCTCATGTGAATACACGTACGTTATGATTTCATTTTCACAAGGGATAAATCATATAACATGACATTGACATTTCTTCTTTTTAGCATTGACTTTATCGGTTAATCCGTTGATGTTGGAACCTATTACTCAAGAAGTTGAAGAAGAAGAAGAAACGAAATTGGGTTCTGGTTCCGGTATTGGTTTTGGTTCTTCAACGTTAGGAGGAGGAAGAGGAGATCGAAATCGACGCATATATGGACCTCGTCATCATAAATCACATTCTCAATCACAAACCCAAGTCCAAAGTCAGGTTCAAGTTCAGGTTCAGGTTCAGGCTCAGGCTCAGTTCAAGTTCAAGTTCAAGTTCAAGCCCAGTCACAATCCCAGCGTTTCGAATTTCCTCAACATGGAAATTTAGAAGAGAAGGACCAAGACCAAGATCTAGATCCTTCAACATCAATAAATGCGCAAGGAGGGAGAAGTGAACGTTCATTACCACTACCACCATCATCGTCACAACCACTATTATTCTCAGGAATAGGAGAGGGGAGAGGAGGGTTACTGTTTGGACAAGAAACTCAATTCAATGATTTCTTACTTCGTATTCCAGTTTTGGATCAACCTTTGTTTGCTTCGACTGTTGAATCGGGTTCGAGTTTTGATTCTAGTTTAACTGAGACTGGGACTGGGACTGGGGTATCGGGTTCGACTTTTGGCTCTGGTTCTGGTTCTGGTTCTGGTTCTGGTTCTGGTTCGAAGTTGGATCAAGATACTAATGAAAACGGAAACACAACTCCAACAACAACTACTAAAGAAGAAGATTCGAATGTTGTTGAAGTTTTTGTTGATAATCAGTATTATGACGTATATGAAAGAAGTCCTTCTCCTATTACCTATGCGAAACTTCCCGTTCAAGTTCCTGTTGTTGGTTATAGGTATAGGTATAGGTATGGGTATGGTTATGGTGGGATTGATGATGAGGATGGGGGTGATGATGATGTTTGGTATAGGGATGGAATTGATTCATATGAAGGGAGAGGGAAAAGTAGAAACAGATACGGACATGGAAATGGAAATGGATCTCAACGTCAACATCAACGTCAACGTGTTATGTCTCAACCACTTAGACCAACTCTTACTCCAACCACATCATCACAATATAAAACTCAACATCGAACACCAAAACAAAAACAAAAACAAAAACAAAAACATAAATCAACTCCGGATAAATATCATTCGTTGGCGTCGTATCATTCTGATGATTCTTTAATGAAAATAAAGAAGAAAGGAAAGTTGGAGTTGGATAGAGGAAGGAGAAAAATAAATATGAATTCGAAATCGAATTTGAGAAGTTATGGATTTGTTTATAATGATGAAGATGGAGATTATTGTAGTGGGGGGAATGGATATGGTTATGATGCAAGAAGTCCTTCACCTATTCAATATGCACGTCGAAGATCATTGGATTTTTCAGGAGATGATGATGATGATGATGATATTGGTATTGGTGCTGGTATTGGTGGTGTCGGTGTCGGTGTTGGTGTTGGTGTTGGTGTTGGTGTTGGTGTTGGTGTTGGTGTTGGTGTTGGTGTTAGTGGTGACGTTGAAGATTCGGATTGTTCGAATAATAATAATAAAGGTGGTTGGTCTTGGAATTTTAGAAGGAAAAGAACGAATTCAAATTCAAACTCAAACTCAAACTTCAATTCGAAATCCAATATTCATTCCAACACAAATTCTAATTCAAACTTGAACTGTGATGGAAATACCTCTGCTGACGACAACGACAAAGATGACGATAATGATAATGACGAAGACGGTGGTGGTGCTGGTGCTGATGGTGATGATGATGAAGATGAAGATTTTTGGATTCCAGGAGGTGGTAGAAATGCTGGAGGGAGAAGAAGAACTAGAAGAAGAATGCAACAACCACGTTCTTTTATGTATAATTATAATTCTCCTCCTGATGTTACCAAGTTGGAGTTGGAATTTGGTTTGTTAAGGGAAGGAGGTATCCAAAATCAAAATCAAAATCAAAATCAAAATCAAGGTGGTGGTGGGGAAGAGAGAGGAAGGAAGAGAGAGAGGAATAGAGTACGTGAGAAAGATAAAGAACGAGAAAGGGAGAAGGAGAAGGAGAAAGAGAAAGAAAAGGATAAAAAGAAAAAAGGAAATAAAGGAGGAACGAGTGGGTTTTTAGATGAATTGGCAGCTGCTGTTGATGTTGTCGTAGGTGGAAACCTTAATAATCATAATAACAGCAACAATAACGGCAAGAAACCGAATTCGAATCATTCGAAATCTAGAAGTCGATCTCCTGCTTTAAAGTTTTTTCAATTCCAACAAAAGAGAAAAAGAAAAAGAGAGGGAATTGGAAAAACAACAGATTGGGTCGAGTGGAAGTAGTAAGAGGATTTGGAAAGGTCAGAATAACACTAAAGATAAGGAGAGGGATAAGGAAGAATATTCGTATTCGTCTGGAATTATATATGGATCTGAAGAGGTTTTGGATATTAGAATTGGGTCTGGTGGTGGTGGTGGTTCGGGAAATGGTGGGGAACAGAAGAAGAAGAAAAAGAAAAGACATAGTTTGGCTGGGTTGGAGTTTGCTTGAGCGCTCAGTACTCAAAATTTGTAGGTTTCTTGATTTGAAGGGTTTTTTCGTTTTGTTTATTGGAAGTGGGAGGTTTTTGGAGCCTCTCTTGAATCTTGAAGAATTTCAACTTTTTTTTTTTTTCTTGGTGTCGGTGGGGATTTTTTTTTGTTCTCGTTTTCATATACGCATTATTCGTTATTGTTATCATTTTTGGCAGTTTTTTGTTTTGTTTTGTTTCATATTTCAGGTTACGTGTATATTCAAGTTTATTACCTTTTCAACGTCGTGTTAATCATTATAAAATTTGTTGGAACTTCGCATTCCAATATTCTAATATATATACCCTGCCTAATTTTTGTTGCCTATACTTAATTCTGTTCCCTTTTGTTCCTAAGCTTTGTCCCATGTGTCCTATGGGTAAAATCGTCTGCCAGTTGTCCCCACTTAAGAAATTGGAACGCTGTCATACCATGCAAACTTGAAAGATTTTTTTCCTCAGGATTACCACCGTAGAAAATCAGAAGGGAGGTTGGGTTGTGGGTTAGTCTTTTATTCATTATCTAAGGGTCATCTTCGATCAGGATAGGGTTCCTCTGAGGAGGGTTGTGGTAAAGGCACTGCCCCGACCTTGTTAGGAAGTTTGCTACCGCTCAAACTCTTTATTTTCGGCATCAAGTTGGGCTTTGGGCAAATAGGTCAGAAATATCATTAGCTATTATGTATATTGATAACTTTAAAATCTCAAAATAAATACATGTAATACAAACAAAACTCTTCTTTGAATTCCGTCTAGGTAACCAAACAATGAAAAGGTCATTCCACATTCTTGTGAAAGTGACACTAGCTAGAAGTACCACTTGAATCAACTGAGTTTGAATCACCTGAACTCCTATCACTGGCACTTGATCCAGGTCTACGTGGTATTATAATGATAGTATTATGTCGAATATGAAGTCTTCCCATATCTGAGTCGCTGTCTGTTTGTTCTTCACCTTCACCTTCACCTTCACCTTCACCTTCACCCTCATCATCCGACGCATCTGAGAAGAGATAAGTTGTATACTGTATGTCTTGTATGTTGGATCGCAAGTATTCCGGATCAGTATCGTCTATAATTACGACCGTTTTAGATGTAAAATGAACTTGTCTCTTTCTCGACGGTGGTGCAATCTGGTTATTGGTTTCTTCAACATCTGGAAGTGATGACATCGGAGTATACCAAGTTATGTCCTGAGTAGAAGACAGTGATGAAGAATCAGATACTTCCGTGACAACATAATGTTGTAGTTCATTAGGCTGAGTTGGAATGTCATTGTTGTCGGGTGATATGTACTCTGAAACATGACAAGATACATCAACTGTCCATTCCAGAAGTGGCGTCGAAATAGTGTTGTCATTAAGTGTCGTTTTGGGTGAACTGTGGGCGTTGGGGTTGAATTTGTCAAGTAGAACAGAGCTGGGTCGCTGCGAGTCCTTCGTGTCATTGCAATCTTTGTAGCTATTCACTGCACTCGGTAGAACTGATGGAAGCTTAGTGAATCCTCTACCGTCCTCGGTTTCGTCAGCAATTTTAGCATACAGTTCAGGCTGTGGAGGTCCTGGAACAATAATACATTGTTGGTTTGGAGGTGGTGTAGAACTGATTTGCCAATCAGTGTTGGTGGCTGGATAGCTACCCCAGAACCATGTTAACCGCCCTGAAACGTTATATCCAACCCTATGCGATAAATCATCCAGAACCTTTTTTACAAACGGCTCCAGCCGTTCAAGTTGTGATGATTCTTCTACCTCCCCAGAAACTATCAGTTTTGAGAAAAGCAAAACCGTTCTGAGGGCGTCGGTAATGGAAGATTCTCCGTCGATGTTCTTGTCGTTGAGCAGAGGGCCTTTCATGCTCACACGTTTATTATAGTCTTCTTCCAATGCTGGCGCCTCTGGTATTGTTGCCATATAGATACGACCTTCATGGGTCCGTACAATAGGCTCGTTAGGGTTCCTTGGGTTGTCGCTGGAAGCGAGCGAAGAATCTACACACCCATGATCATTTCAATACCAGAAAAATAGGTGACTAAAACCAGTCTATACGTACCATGTATTGTAGGCACTGTGCCAGATCGTGGTTGTGCATGTTGAGTAACATCCTCTCTTGTTGTCTCCGAGCGCGTGAAATTTAGGTTTGGCGGCATACGACCTTGATTCGTGGTCGAGTTCAATGTATCTGCCATCGCAATTCTAGTGTTTGCTGGGTTTTCTGTTTCATAAATCCGATTCCATCCTCGTCTGGGTGGGGGTGAAATTGGGTTTCGTGGTACTTGTAAGTTTGATTGTGGCGCCTGAACTCTAGGAACCGGACTCCTTGTTCCTTGGGAGATTGTTTCAGACGAAGGAACTGGAGCTGGGTTCCGTAAGTGTGAAGCCGGATTCGTATGCGCAGAGTTTATTGTCTGCCCATCTTGACGTGAAATCCGTGATTGAGGGGAAACAGCTACACGTGGAATTATATCAGGATTTCGATATACAAGGGTTATTTCTTGCCCGTCCAGACCTGGAGTCTGAGGATGAGAGGCTATATGAGGTTGTTGTAGGGGCACTGAAATTAGGGGTTGGCGTGGTGGTGAACTTGGAAATGGGTGGTGTTGAGTACCGTATGTTGAATTGGCTGGCGTGTTGGGCGTCCCTGCGCTCTGAGGATATTGGTATAGTAGGGCTTGCCTGAGAACCTCGATGGGATAACTAGCAATCTCAGATTCATTAATAGAACTACCTCCCGCACCGGATCCAGTTTGCCTGGGAGCTTGGTACCGTTCCCTATGCGTACTAGTAGTGGTTCTGTCCTCTAATTGAGGTTCATTTGTATTTCTTTTCCGTGTGCTATACCTAGGAGTAGGAGTCCTATTTCGAACATCTTCACGCATACTACCAGTAGCATGAGTGGGGGTAGGAGATATGACCTGTCTAGCAGAGTTCCTATCTCTATTTGAATTGCGAGTATCTGAGTTGGGATCGTATACAGGACTGGCTGTTGGAACATAACCCCCTTGTGGCTGTGAAGACTTAGATTTGTGGGACGATTTACGGACTCGACGAGGTGAGGATGGTCGTGGGTCATTGTTGTCTGAGTCAGAGCCATCTGGAGGATACTGCGACCTCGAAGGACCTGGAGCTTGATTGTGTTTCGATGGTCGTGAGTTATCATTGTCCGAGTCAGAATCATTTGAAGATCGTGAAATGCCTGGGTCTAAAGTAGGATTCCTACTATCCTCATTGGGCAGTTCATGGTTTTCGATGACATATGGCGATCGTGAGAGTGGACCATCGGGGGTGTTATCATAGGCGCTATTTTGTCGTCGTCCCCGAGGATGGCGATAAAGAGCTTCAATGGTCTGCGGAATGTGCTGGACTAATTGATTTGTAAATCGTGTTATCTCTTTGTCCACTTTCTCATGAAAATTAGGCGCGTAATAGTTGAGATCGTGAATAAACATGTCAATGGAAAGCTCTGTTGCTAGTCGCCCAGCTCTCCAATTGCCACCATACACAAGTTCTTTAAATGATTCATTTACAATGGCGAGTGTCTCACGCAGAGTCATCAAAAACTCTCGTTTTGGATTCACATAGGCCACTCCGATAGTTCCAGCAATAACATGGGGAACAAGACGTAAAGCACGGAGCCATTGTATTGGTTCACTTGAGTGCTCCTTTCGATCAAGTCCTTTGCTGGCAAAATCATGAATTGACCTCACATATCTGGTAGCGGTTTCTGGAATACAGATATTTTAGAAAGGATACAAGTAACGATTTCAAAAGGTTCCGTACCTTGTGGGAGAGCAGTAAGATCGAAGGGTCGGATCCTATGATAATCCTGCATGTCAGGTAATAGGCGACAGATTATTGATAATTTATAGCCGACGCCTGCACTTGCAACACTTTCTGATGATAGGAATAGGGTATAGGCAGAGTTGAATATCTGTAAGTGTATGTGTCTCCATTCATCGTCTCCTTCTACATAACATTTCGATATGACTTTCAAAAAACTATGCAAGGGAATTAACTTGTCTTCCAGGTCAAGAGGAGTGTTTGAACCCGCCCCTGGGGTGAGTGGTTGGAATTCAACATCGTCAAGGTGAGGCACCAATTCAACCCGAGTTTGAGTACCAGTATCAACTACAAGGTGGAGAAATGCTAGAGTTGCATCTTTTAACGTGTTGGTAAGATCCCGTCGCTTGCGACGGTGTGGTTGTCGAGATATGGTAATGAAGACACGAATAAAAAGACATAGAATGAGGTCCGGTATTACAATTTGAGTACTTCCTGCAATATGCATAAACACTCGGAGAAAGCCGCCTAATGTATCTAAATCGACAACAAAGTCAGTATGTAACAGTAATTAGAAATGTGTTGGTGAATACCTGTTTTAAAAGACTCTATATGTGACAATAACATCCTATTTCTTTGTAACAATGTCAATAAAGCATCAAATTGTATATTAGGGCCTGAATAAAGGGCATTAAATGCCGCAAGTAGGTCATTTCCGACCTTCGCAGTCATTTTTACATTAAGGCTTTGGAATTCAGGGAGTGCCGTAAAGGCATCGTTAGGGAAAGTGTCTGATGTGATTCGACGGAAAGTAAAGGCATTTTCAGAATTTGATTTTGGTTCAATGAGTTGCTCAAAACCGCTGTGAATAGCATGTAGGAAGGATCGATAAGTTTCTAAAGCCACTTTGGAATGTTGTTTGCGGTGTTGGAGAACCCAATACAATGGGGGAAAAATTGATGTTTCGTTTTGATAACGCTTATCCTTCCAAGTATCGTACGCCGCCCAGGTGTCAAGGTCTTTAAATGTATCCCACATGTTTCGCAAAAAGGGTAAGAATTTCTGCAAAAACTTGATTGCAGACTTGAGAAGATGATGGATAATCCAGGCTTGAGGAGACCTGTATGGACAAAGAATTGCACTAGTATCGGCATTGGGTTTCCTCCAATTGACGAACCAGATGACCTGTGCCGCCGGTAGGATAGAAGTCACGATGATGAAGAGGAGTAAAATTCCAGCGATAACAGCGACGGGTATAGCAGCCAGAACATGTGATGACCAGAGGAATTCGATAAAGCCAGCAAAGAAGAGTGAGAGCGCAGAAAGAAATATCAGTGGTAACGAATTCAGTATAGCAAAGACCCCCCATCTCCTAAGACCCTCATGTCGTTGATATCGATGATATAAATCCTCGCGACTTGAGATTCCTGGAACATTTTTCTCGAATTCTCGTAGCCATTGAAGACATACGATTCCGCCTAGCACTGCCGAGAGACTGAGCGCGAGACTCAAGGAGAAGAAGAGGCTTATTTGTTGGGAATAGTTTGAGATCGATGGATTAGTATTTTCAATGACTGTTCGAATGGCAGCATTTGTAAACGGAGTGACCACGCCAGAGAATAAACCCGCCTTGAAGAGAAAGTAGTTGATTATTGTGTGACTTTAGAACTCTAGTTCACTTACAAAAACAAGAAGTTTTTCTATCTCGTCTTTCCAGGAAAGATAGGTTTCATTTGTCAAGGATTTAGCCGCGTCGTTACATTCTTTCCAAGGACCTTCATCACGGGCGGCATTTCCCTCACCAATGAGGATGGAAGCGTGCTGATCCGACAGGGCGGTGTTTGAACTCTGTGTTGCTATAACCGCTATGTATACATTTGCATGATAGTATCAGGACTGAAAAAACTATGTTTATACTTACATGATCGGGTTGTAGTTCTTAACATGTTTAAAATTAGTTGAAGCTTGAGAGAGGTCTTGAGTAGTAGTAAAAGTTGATGAGTGGGAACGCTATCTTGAAGACGAGTTTTATGTGCTGCGCATTCAACGACCTTTGTTCCCATTGGAACATTCTCCTCCTATGCAGAACTGTCTGATATTAGACAACAACCAATTAGTAGACACTAGACACCTTGTATTTCTCCTCGGTTACACTTTAACTCTGGTGGCTCTGTGTTTCAAAAGATAATTGGAGATGATGTACTTGATAATAGTTGGACACCTTTGCCACAATAATATCAAGTTTCGGAAATAACGACAAAAAAGGAACAACAGGGAACCAGGATCATAGGTTTTGGTTTCAAACAATGCTGTGAATAGAATAATGGAAAGAACATAACAATACCCGACATATATATTAGAAGATGAATTTGTACTCGCGTAAGTACTGACACTGTAACTTGAACCAATATTGAGGGTAATATAAAGAACTCTGAAACAGTGCCATATCCGGAGGGATACAAAGGAAAACTAAAAATAGAGTGCGGGAATAAAATCACGTGAGTACTGAGTGAGCGGGCGCAGGACCCCGTTGTCTAGACTTTGGTCGTCTTCTCCTCTCCTCCACAATGTCCCAGAACCCTCCTCAGAACCCCCAGAACCCACAAAATCCACAAAATCCCCAAAATCCCCAGGGTACTCAGACAAATGCTGGCCCGTCTCAATCGTCGGGCACTAGCTCAACTCCACTGTTAATCCCAGCCACCGCAGCTGCTGGTGGGATATCGATGACACAACCTCCACAGACATCCACCTCGTTTTACAAAATCGCACCCAGCCAAATCGTCACGTTTGGCTGGAATATGACATATGTCCTTGCCACGCCAACATCCCTGACCATTTCTGCCGTGTGTGAAAACGGAAACACCTACCCTGTTGGTCCGACGGATGGGGTTATTCCCGGAACAGCAACAGAGGTCCACTGGGATATTTACTCGTACCAACAAAATAATCCAGGTATGCCATTGGCGCAAGGAATGTATACCTTGAACATATGGGATGAGAGAGGTCGCGATGCTGTGAGACGAGGTGGATATTTAAGTCCATACAGCGGCTTGCAGTTTGCCATATATACGCCCCAGGCTTATACCCCGTTAGCGAGTGGTGAGTATAAATGATCTAGTACAAGTGGACATGTCTGATTGATGGTTGGATTTTAGGCTGGCAATGCACGCAATGTGGAAATGGCGGTGTCTTGTCCGCAGCTCTTCACCCTGCATTTTTGGGAATTGTTGTTTCTTTCCTTGTTATCTTCCTTTCTGGCCTCCATATGCTTCGTACACACAATCATTAATTACTAGATCTTCATACGGACCTTTACTGGATATTCTATTTTTTTTTTTGCATTGGGACTTGAACATTACACAATTTATTATAGTATTTTTTGGACAATTTAAATTTATAATCAATTTCACTGCGCATTACGCATTACGCAGCCCGCACAGCCACACTGAC
Source organism: Coprinus comatus (assembly GCA_034638255.1). Lineage (NCBI taxonomy): Eukaryota > Fungi > Basidiomycota > Agaricomycetes > Agaricales > Agaricaceae > Coprinus > Coprinus comatus. The sequence goes on from JAWPGT010000016.1 coordinate 212,565, forward strand.
CTATATGAGGCTGATCGGAGACAATCGAGCCCTACATCTCTTCTAACCACCATGGAAGCCTTCAAACTCCAGAAGAAATACCCAGAAGTAACGCGGGAGGAAATGTTTGACCTCATAAACCGCTTCAAGTGTGTATATTACCACTACAACAAGTTTTGTATTGACCGGTGTTCAGTTCCATGCACACAGACACACCCGGAAGGGTCGATAAATCGACAGTCTTACATTCTATTCAATCCACTGGACAGTCTTACGATTTGGCACGAGAGACATTGAAACACGTTAGTGTGGACTCTAGCGGAAAGGTCGAACTGGAAGATTGGGTGGAGGTATGTGTTGAATGATGATGTCACATATCCTATATATTTATCTTATATTTTCATAGCTCAACGTTAAGCTACGTACCGAAGCATCCAGTGCACTTCAGACAAAGGCTGGAAAAGTCCGAGTACAAGGATCTAATGCCAATGTTAGCCATACTATCAACGAGGATGAGAGGTCTGAGTTTACGAATCATATTAATCTCGTATGTATTGTTGCGTTTTCTATTCTTGATGTCAAGATATTGATAAAGACGTATTTGTTAGGTCATCGAGAACGATGCGGATATTGGAAGTCGCTATCCCATTCCAACGGATACGATGCAGATATTCGATGAATGTAAAGACGGCTTGATCTTGTGTAAACTGATCAACGATTCAGTCCCTGACACTATCGATATGCGTGTACTCAACAAACCCACCGCGCGTAAACCTTTGAATGCATTCCAGATCACAGAAAACAACAATATTGTCATTACTTCCGCCAAGGGTATTGGCTGTTCTGTTGTCAACATTGGTTCAGCCGATCTTGCGGAAGGAAGGGAGCATTTGATCCTTGGTTTGATTTGGCAAATCATTAGAAAGGGTCTTTTGAGCCAAGTCGATATCAAGTTGCACCCAGAACTTTACAGACTTTGTGAAGAGGGGGAGACGATTGATGATTTGCTCAGATTGACCCCTGACCAGATTTTGTTGCGCTGGTTTAATTATCACTTGAGGGCTGCTGGATCTCAACGAAGGTGAACCTCATTCTCTCAATCATCTCTTCACTAAGGCTCACAAAACTTCAACAGGGTTAACAACTTCAGTCGTGACGTCATGGATGGTGAAAACTATACTGTCCTTCTCCATCAACTCAAACCAGATGAATGTTCCCTTGCTCCTCTCCAAACCAAAGATCTACGAGCTCGTGCAGAAAAAGTTCTACAAAATGCAGCCAACATCGGATGTAGAAAGTATCTTACGCCTGCATCTCTAGTCGCTGGAAATCCTCGTCTTAACCTTGCTTTCGTTGCCAATTTATTCAATACACATCCAGGTCTTGAACCTCTCGATGAACAAGAAGCAAAGGATTATGGTGTAGTAGAAGACTTTGATGCTGAAGGAGAACGTGAAGCTCGTGTTTTCACATTATGGCTTAATTCTCTTGGTGTCGAACCTGCCGTTTTCAATTTATTCGAAAACCTTAAAGATGGTCTTATTATTCTTCAAGCCTTTGATAAGATTCTACCTGGAACTGTGGTTTGGAGAAGAGTTTCAAAACCAAAAGAAGGTGCTGGTCCAGCGAATTATGCTTCTGGTGGTGGTACTGGTGATGATGAAGATGATGAAGGTGCTGATATTGGAGTTACACCGAATCAAAGTACTTTGTCAAGGTTTAAAGCTGTTGAAAATACAAATTATGCAGTGGACCTTGGAAAACAGAATGGGATGCATTTGGTTGGTATTCAAGGAGCTGATATTGTCGATGGAAGGAAAACTTTGGTATTGGGATTGGTTTGGCAGTTGATGAGGTACGCAAACCACGCCACTTTATCTGTTTCTATTTTTATCCTGACATATCGGATAACGTTATTAGGATGTCAATCACCAAAACGTTATCAACCCTTTCTAAAGGTGGTAAATTGAGTGATTTGGATTTACTCAGATGGGCGAATAGTACAGTCCAACAAGCAAAACCTAGTGCTAGGACTATTAGATCGTTTAAAGACCCTTCGATTACGACTGGTTTGTTTGTGTTGGACCTTTTGGATTCTATTAGACCTGGGATTGTGGATCCTTCGATGGTTATTCCTGTTGATGAGAATGGGGATTATGAAGATAGGAGACAGAATGGTATGTATTTTTTTTTAATAATACACGTGTGATTAAATGCTGATGATTTGGTTTTTCCCTTCTTTTTTTTTTTTTTTTAATTAGCGAAATTGGCGATTTCGATTGCTAGGAAGTTGAATGCTCTTATATTCTTGGTACCTGAAGATATTGTGGATGTTAGACCTCGTTTGGTACGTTATTCTTGCTATGAACTTTTTGGGGAGAGGTTATGCTGATACGATGTTTTTTTGTGTGTAGATCTTGACTTTCGTTGGTAGTTTGATGAATATTGCGTAGATTGCGTAGATCTTTTGACATGAAGCTGGTGATTGGTGATTAATTAAAATTTTGCAAATTCAAATTCAAAAATGAATGATTGAATGGACGATGGGAATGGGGATTGTCTTTTTTTTCTTCTGTGTCTGAATTAACCTACGACCGACCTTTTTACATGTACCTACCTGGACTGTTTTTTTTGCTCTACTTTTTCCTTTTCCTTTTTCTTTTGATGTTGTTTGTAGCTTTTTGTTTGTGGTTTATGTGTTAGTACTATGCCTACGTTTAAATGATCTCTTTTTGTTTCGGAAAGTGTGTCACTACATTTCCTAGTATGAACTAATACTTCGGAGAACGTCAATTAATAAATAGTATGTTCAATTTGATGGTATCAATATCTTCTATTTGTAAATACCAGACATCTCGAGACATCACTCTCATGAAAGTTCATCGTAATTGGAAGGCCTATCATATTAGTTGACGGTGTATACTACTACCAAGGGTTGAGAAATTTAAAAACTCATCTGGAGAATCATCCCGAGCTATTTGTAGTATTATAAAGAATCTTGATAGTGTGTATCAATGATACCGTCGCAGTGAAATGAACACAATTCTCCGACATCGGGTCTGGAATGTTCGAGGGTCCACTTACTAGTATGGTAGTATATATTACGGCTCATAGTACATAAACTTTACACATATACATACACATACACATATTTAAGAACGTCTTTATAAACCAAGTTTCCCAGACTTTCATCTTCAAATCCACACTTCCACCTTCCACTGCCCACACGAGACTTTGACTTCTTCCTGTTCATCTCATCCTCATAATGTCGGACGACCAAGTTGATGACCAAGCTGACGACCAAGTTGACGACCAAGCTGACATACCTAGCCTGATAGATACGTATGAACTTGAACTGGCAAAGCTACCCGCTAGTGACATGAAAACTATTGTGGAGATATCCAACAAGCGCTTCCAAGGCATGGCAATCATACGGGGTCAGGGGGACGCACTAAAGAACGCCCATCATGCCGCTGCGAACCACAGTCACAAAGAGAATACTACCACGCCACTCTTGGCTAACCTTTTTGAGGCCCGGTCATCAGAGATGGGGAGTGCGTCGGAACCTATGAATGACAAACATCCCAGCCAGTTGAGTTCTTAAAAGCTCCCATTCTTTGTTTATTCAATTATCTGATGTACTAGACTCTAGACTTATGAAAGTAACTGGTTTGCCAATGGCCATGCAAACTTACGCAGCTTTTGTAAGCTGCAGGCAATCCAACATTTCCCCTTGTATGAATTACGCAATAACTAAAAGGACTGCGGCGTTAAATAAGCCAGTCTCTTCCTCATGGATTACGTAGGAACGTAAATTGACAGGATAAGTTACAGCCGATACTTTCACAATATTATGCACAACGAAGGGTTATCGAGTGAGGAGATTATAAGGAGCTTTGTATCCGAGCCCACTACTTGTAGCGAGTTGTTTGGGACGGATGACCCGCAAGCTAAAACTTCCGCCGATTCAAATCAAGGATAAGTTGACCATTCTTTCTAAACACACCTCAGCCTCGCCATAATTGAGGCGATTATTTACTAGTCTTCTCACACTCTTCAAGACAATAATGGTCTTTTCTTTGTTTCAAGTAGATGTAGACTCTTCAATGTATAGTAGCGAGTCAACGTATTTCACCAATTTTCATTTCGCTTTCTTTTCTTGATCGACCTCGAAGTGCTTTGCATTCTCAACCTCACTGTCTCAGCTGCACAGATGCTACGCATACCAAGGTTTTCTGGAGTTCCAGAATTCAGTTAGTAGTCCAATAGTCAATTGCATAGCAGTTGCGCTATAAATAGCACAAAATGGGTAAAGTTCTCGTGTTTCACGCAGGTTTCACGTTTCAAGAACCAGAGCTTCCTGACTCATTAATTATCATCGCAAGATTGAGTCAAGTGAAATATAGAGTCATTAGATACTTTTTAGTCACAGTGAGCAAGAATACAGGGTCAAAAATAGGCACGGCTGCCTGAATGTGGTTCTATTGCCAAGTTCCCACGAGTCATATGTTGGCCTACACAAATCGCTTATCATGCCTTCGTCCCATCGCATTTTCCTCTCGTTACTGTTCATCTCACAATCTCCAAAAACGAAAAATGGGCAAGAAAAAGTCAAACACTCCAACAGAAGATAACCTTCATTTACCAACGCCACCTTCGACTGCCCCAATTGTTGACACGCATACCCATTTGGCATCAACTTTTGAATCATATAGACATAGGTACAGAGGGGGAAAGTATGAAACTGTTTTTGATATGGTGAAGGGTCTCTATGAGGGTAAGAATGTCGATGCTGTCGTGGATGTTTGGTGTGAGGCACCTGTTCGGAAGTTGTGGAAAGAGTTTGCCGAAGTAGAGGATGAGAAGTGGAATGGGATGAAGTATTATTTTACAATTGGTATATCTGTCCATTAAACATTTGTCATGGGCTTGTACTGAAAGTGATTAGGTGTCCATCCGTAAGCGAACCCATGAAATCGTTTAGTGAAACGTACTAACGAACACACACCAAGTCACGAAGCGCGGCATTACACTGATGAGGTTGAAAAAGATATGTGTGTTTGTTCATTTATTCTATCCTTCTTCAAGTGAATCTCATTATTTGTTAGATTAGAAGCCATTTCTCATCCTCGATGCGTAGGATGGGGAGAAATGGGACTTGATTACCACTACGATAATTCTCCGCGCGATATTCAACAACAAGTCTTCCGCCGTCAAGTTCAACATGCTGTACGACTTGGGAAGTCTCTGACGATACATACACGAGAGGCAGATGAGGACACGGAACGTATATTAAAGGAGGAGGTACCCAAGGATCACAAGGTGTCTATCACAAACATTTAGCATTGGACTCCCGAACTTACACATGTCTATTTCTCGTAGATTCATATACATTGCTTCACGGATTCACCGGACTTTGGTCAACGTCTCTTAGATCATTTTCCTAATCTCTATATCGGAATTACAGGCGTAATAACTTATTCTACCAACACGGATACCTCGGCAGTAATCAAGAACATGGTTACTTCTAACCCAGAAAAACCACTACGCATCTTATTAGAAACCGATGCACCTTACATGGTCCCTGCTAATTTGTATAACTCAATGCCAGCACTTAAAGGCAAAAAACTACCGATATGTCATACAGCCATGATTCCTTGGACAGCAGAATTTGTAGCGGAGGTAGCTGGAGAAGGATGGGATTCAGAGAGAGTTATGCGTGAGGCAAGAGAGAATGCAAGGCATGTATATGGGGTTTAATTGCAAAGCTGGTGAATGTATTCATAATTGTTTCACCTTCACTCAACACCAAATATAAAAAAACATCATTGGCACTCGATATCTGCATACAGATGCTACATTCTAGAAGGACATTGTTTGTCTAGAAACCAATTTCTGTTCGACGAATGCTGAATCTGATGTAACTTGGCATGTTATCGATGTGTTTGGTTCAAGGTTGGCAACAAGCTTCAAGATCATTGATTCCTCTAATCTCAATCAGCAGGTCCCCCGTGGTGAGCGGCTATCCTGTACATGAGCCTATTTCAACTCAACGACATCTAACAATTATCCCGAATTGTTATGGAATAAACATCCTTGAGGATGTTCTGCAAAGGGAAGAATCAACTCGTGAATTTATCCTGGGACTCGTTACAACGGCTTAGTGAGGCCACAAACGAAGTCTAGGATGATTCAAGTCAGAATCCCTCACGAATTTAGTTAAGACTTCAAAGCAATCACTGTCATTCACCCATCATTCGGCAAAGATTGTGTTAAGATTGAACGAATCGGCCAGTCAAATATGTACCTCTAAACTGCTGCGTCGGTTGGCATTCAGTATTTATCTCCATCCGTCATTCTGTAATGATCAGACATAAAGGCAGATATGTTCATTGGTCTGTGTATCATTATTCTTCATCAATCTTGAAGAACGATCTTATAATATTCAAGCGGGGTCCTTCAGATAGACGCACAAAAACTATAACCCAGTCAGGACGTAGTAGGCACACGACAGCTCCTACATGTGGATACGCCAAACAAACCATATCCTATAGTTTATGAATCCGAGATTTAGTACTACATATATTGCGATCTCCTTTGGCACTAGCTTCCGTAAAGAATACGCATTATCCAAAAATATTCCGAAGGCTTCTCCATTAAGACCGAATTTCCTCGTAATTACGAAGAGCCAACAAAGCCAACAAAGCGCAACTATGGATAACGATTTGACAGCAATCATGGTTTCTATTTATAGATCAGTCTGATACACCTTTAAATCATATACGCCCCTTAATGAGCCCCGACATAGTGACTACGGTCTTGGTTGAATTTCTGTGATTCTCTTACTAAGGATTGTATCCTAGTACCTGTGTGCATCATGATCTAGACGAGCCTTATATAGCCACTTCCAGCCGCGAGCCAGTGAGCATACACCGGTGATGATGGATATGCTAACAATATTGAACGGCGATCATATTAGACTTACGCTCGGGTCGGAAATGATAAACGCAGCGTGTACGACAAGAATCTTATATCACCTTATATCCAAAGGCTGTTTGGAAAAAGCTAACCTTTTAAAATTCCAAAAATAAGAGGACATTTCGTCAGTTGACATCGACAATAATTAGTACAGATTTGCACCCTAATATACTGAGTAACGGACGTAACAATCATCCGGCGGGTTCAAGTTGTAGCGTATTGGCCGAAGATGGCCTATTTCGGTGTGGAGTGGTGATTCTACCTTAAAATTTATGATCTTTCAGACACCCTATATGATGTCGATGTCTCGTGCGTTGATACATCACCTAGTATATTATACTTATGTGATACTGCATCGTGACAAAGAGTGTGTACTAAAATGGTTCCACAGCAAGGTTCTTGGTAGAATATCGTTAAGATCCATGATCAGTGAAGTTTGAACATCGGTAAACCCCACTGAGTTCTCCAGCCGTCTGTCAATGGCCATTACTGTGGTAGTTAGTATATTGATGACTATATACTATTAGTTGAACGGACCAGACAAACTCAAGCGTTCGATCTTTCTCTTAGCACCCTCGCCCGGTTGGTGAACTATTCTATCTCCCAAGGAAAACCACTCACAGTTGCGATACAAACAACATACTCCAACTCTTCTAGTATCAATGCTGTTTACGATGGCTTGATATGTGTAATCTGGATCATGGTCATGGGCTGATTCCTTTGTTACCAGTGACCACTCCAGAAGATAGATCTTAGTCTGCTGTCTTACCAGTCATCAAGAGTGCTCGTCAACAGTCAAAAACATTATACACGGAGTCCGAGGCTCAGGTCCGACGATAGCCCAGGACATCTCGGCGTGCTTCACCGCATGACACGTTGCCGCCACTCGGCATGTAGGATTTCTGACCCTAAAAGGGATTAGACCCATTGTGCTGACCAAGTACTGAACATATACAAAGGTGTTAGTTATGTGGAAAGGCAAGCCCGGATTAATAGCCATCGTGTATCATCACGAAGTGGCTTTTGAAGATAGCTCTTGTTACTAAAACCCGCTCATAAGAATTTCAAATTGAAGTTTGTGACCATTCCCTTGTTCTCATACCCACTGGTTGGGGTTCTTAAATGCTATTTCACGATGTGCACGAACTGTGATCCACTGATTGATCCCGATCTTTCTAATATTACTGGCCACAAACTGAATGACTGAACATGACTGAAATGGAAATGGGAATCCTTGCGCGGACGATTCAAGCTCAACGAAGTACCATGTTTGGTCACCGGGACTAGAAATTTATAAAGTGTTACTGTCTTGAAGATGATAACTCCTTGGATACAAGTTACAACTCCCCAGAGTCCCGTTACTTCCGAAGGAATCGTCGGTAGATTACATGCTGCAAATCCATTAAAAGCATACTATTACATTGAAGTATTACCCTCATTCCCCTTTCACCCCCCCAATGGTAGTACTAAGTTTAATATCAGGTACTAGTGGGCACAACAATGAACGGGTAGAAGTTGAGCCTTCAAATCCGCCTCGCATGCCTGAATATGGCGTCGAAAAACAGCTCTTGGCGTGGGTTAATAACTTGGTGTGTTTAGTATTCGAGTTTGTGTTCAGGATCTTTGTTGAAAGGTTTTCTGCATCATCACATCATCACAGCATTCGTTACCATTAGGTGTAGATGAAGAAGGCTTAATGAGCGGCAATGCAGACAAACTCTTCGAGGATACGCCAGTGGCTGGAGGCGTGAGCATTACCAATGTGACAATTCGGCAATCTCCCAGAGAAACCGAGCCAACTTATTGGAGAGTAAGGATGTCAGAAGTTGTGCAAAAAATTCTAGGGGACCGACTTTTGAGAACAAGTTTCTTTGGACAAATAGGACCCAGGGCACAGCACTTGCTAGATGGATTACAAAAGGTGAGTAAGCAGCCCTACTCAGAGTCTCGATATCATTGACAGACCACATGCCATGCAGTTTCTTGATACTCCAGAGCCAGATCCTATCAACGTGACGTGAAGCAATTATTTTTGAAGGCGCTGTTGCGGCTTTGTGCAGAGTCTGGAATGTATCCGTGCAGTCTTACACTCCTTGGAGTGCACAGACAGGGTCAACCATTAACTGCTGGTACATTTGGAGAAATCTGGAAAGGCGACTTTGGAAACAAGGTTGTCTGTTTGAAGATAGTGAAGCTATATCAAACCTCTGACGTCAGTGTTGCACTTAAGGTAATCGACCGTACTGTTATACCACGGAAGACATTTAGGCTGATCATTGCTCATTCTAAATCAGAAATTCATCAAAGAGGCGATTGTTTGGAGCCATCTAATACATCCTAATGTTTTGCCGTTTTACGGAATTTATCATCTCGGAGACGGATCGGAGCGTGTATGTCTTGTGTCACCTTGGATGGAGCACGGAAACATAACTGCCTACTTGAGGGTTCATCCCAATGCTCCCAGGGTGCGGCTGGTAAGTATGATCTCAGAATTCCTCTATCAATAAACCAGATGGACTCTATGCTAATGATGTTTGAAGATTCATGAAATACTAGATGGGCTCGAATATCTTCATCATAAGGGGATCATTCACGGAGATTTAAAAGGAGTAAGTCCATCCCGCATATTCTAGCTCTTGTTTAATTAGTCCGACTTCCATTCTTACCCCACTTGTTCAAGGACAATATATTGATCAGTACCTCTGGATCCGCTTACATTGCCGATTTCGGATTGTCCTCCGTCCTTGATTCGGACTTTGGTCCATTGACATCCTGGAAAGCATTAACTAACACTGGTGGTACAATTCGTTGGATGGCTCCCGAGGTAGTTGAGGGCGGAATAGATGGAAGTGCATTATTGCCCACAAAGATGGCAGACATATATTCATTGGGTTCTGTGATTTATGAGGTACGCCACCGACCAACAACAGACATGTCACTTATACTTACATTTAAATTACCTCTAAGATTTTAACCGGCCGCATTCCCTATCACGATAAGAAAGACGTAACAGTGACGATTGAGAGTCATACAAGGACTTTTACCGGAGAGGAATCCATCTATCTCCAACGGGATGTGGGACATAATCCAATGGTGTTGGAGGTATTCTCCCCAGGACCGACCTGAGATATGGCAAATTCGCGCAGCCATGAATTTAATATTTGGTCTCCGGGGCCGGGGTTTGCTCAAATGTTCAAGCAACTGAAGTAAATTCGTACTTGTCGTTCCGATCCACATTCAGGAATGCAATGTATGGAAAGGATAGCGAACTTTCATACAAAGATATAGAACCATTCTTGGAAATAGTGAGTGCTGTTACTAACGTCAAATGGGGATTTGTCATTTACCTGAGTGTTAGCTTCAAGGAGGACTGTAACTGTGGCTTTCCAGATAATTATAAGAGTTATAGACTTTTTTTCTTTGAATGTAAATAACTGCATGGGGCATTGATAACTTGTGGATTTGTTGGACGTTTGAACCGTAATTTGTGAAGCAACCTTTGTATTATGTTACTGAAATCGCTGTATATATGAGATGATGGAAGCTTGTCAGGACTGTAGACGAGAAATACTAAGTGTGAACGCAACCAGAAGATACACTGAACCCTAGTATATTCCTGAAAGGTACAGGATAAAAGTCTGATCTCAACTACATATTAGAGAATCCAAGTATTTTACACTACATAATTATCTATATCAACCCGCCATACTTACTCGCCGTCTACACATTTACGTTTCATCATATGTAAGGTGTAGGTGGAGATTTTCGAGATATTCTGGCATGATTGACGTTTCCTTAAAGTTGTTGCTACTTCCCTTGGCGTTTTAATAGACCCTCTCTGAGCGTTCTTACTCTTCCTGGACCAGACCTCTTGGCTGAAAGACCGATTAGCACGTGATATAGGGAGAAAGCTGGCAGTTCCAGAAGCTCTGAGGCATTTAAACCACAACATCTTGGTGGTCCGACTCTCTTACAAGAGCTTACAGAGCTATACGAACGCGAAGCTGATTTGATCGACAGAGTATAGGAAAAGTTCCATGCCAGGTCCGTGTTCCTGGTACATAAATTGAAAACCTGGGGTGAGCTGGGGTGGGTGTGGGGTTGGAGGTACCCTGAGGTACCTGTGGGGGTGATCCTATTTTTAACGGCTTGGACCAACCACAAAATTCTATTTCATCATGCCAAGCGGGGAAATCATGAACTCGTGACATTTTATAAAAGCATGAGACAAAACACAACATAAAAATATCCACACGCATGACCCCTACTCTATGTATCCAAAGGAGGACGTGACTGTTGGTATCAAGGCATATTTGATGAACAGGATCATGGCCTAGAGGTGGTTCTTGGCTATATTAACCCACTCAATTTTCAATTCTTTTGGTTTCCTATGTTTATCGTTGGCATATTGCTGCCGCTACCCCAACTCTCCAATTATCCATCCCCTTAATTTTCTTCCTCAGGCTTAAGCCACCACCATGGAAGGAATCTCTAAATCCGAAGGACATCGAGGATTCAAACTAGAACCCACTCATGCGGCGATATTCTCTCTCGAAGTAATCTTTGCCATCTCAACATTCATTCAGGGAATAGTTGCTTGTTGGAACTTTCGACGACGAGCGCTTAAACTTCCTCCTTCCATTGCAACCCCTGAATTCGATCTTGGTTCCATTTTCCCCTCATGTTTATTATTAAGCACTACGTTGCTTACGGCTCTACATCTATTGAGGGTTGTGATGGTAGGAATGAAGAATAACATTCGAAACCCCGATCCTCAACGATTTTCCATCGCTTATAATCAAGCTGTACTTGCAATGGAATTTACTGGAGAAACGATTCTTCTTGCTGGACTGTTAATGCTTGTTGTATATCGGAAGAAAATGTCGTTAAAATGGAAGGCGTGGAAGGAAAAGAAAACAGTTTTGGATATGGGGTTGATTGTTGTTTTGTTTGCGTTGGGATTTACTAGGGTTTTCATCATTCCTTCAACACCCGAGTCAGCAAATACGAAAATACTACAAAATATTGCGATAACTTATTCGGCGGTTTATTTTATTGGGGCTATTGACTTATTCATCACTTCGTTTTCTTTGTTTGGGAGATCGAGACAAAATGAATCGTGGGACCTTAGAGGTGATTCGGTGAGTAATTTTCCGGTCGGATGTCTTTGAAACTTACTTTTTCTGGATCTGGAATTATGGTGATTTGTAGATTCTGCAACATATAGCACTCCCTGTCGCGTTTTTGTTAGTTTGTGGAGCTTTGGTTTCACTTGTGATTGATGTGATTGGGAGAGAGGTTATGGCGTTTAATGTAGTGGATATTGTTGTTAAGGGTGTAACACAACTTATCGTGATCACTTTTTGTTTGAGGTTTGGAATTCCAAAAGGCTTGGAGGGTGTTGATTTTGATGATATGGACATGTCTGTCAAAGGTACTGAACAAGATGTTATGTTTCAATAATCGTTTTATGGTTTTATGTTTTTACATAGTGTAGATATACCCCCTTGTAGTTTCCCTTGTAGTTTTACTTCTACACATGTAATTACATACTTTCCTTGCAGACAAAAATTTCCCAATTTATGTGGCATAAGCCCCAATCAATAGCGATATCACTTTCGATTGTGAAGTTGTGAATGTGATATATATAGTCTGCATATAATTGTACCATGACATCCGAACTCTCACGTCAACTAGCGCTGAAGTTTTCTGTCTTGTCAACGGCACGCCCCAACTCATGACCCCTCCAACTTGCCACATTTCCGAGCTCCCTGATGAGCTTTTATCAGCAATTCTACGTTGCGCCACCTATATCTCGTGGGAGATAGAGCCTCAACGACTTTTCAGTTTGTATAGACCTAGCTCGTCTGAAAGACGTAGATTCCAAGAGTATCAGGAAAACATGTTGGTTTGTGACTTGTTACATGGTTGTGTACTGGACTCTGACCATATTTTTTGTTGTCTTAGTTCAAACATGCCAGTATAAAGCTAGTCTCTAAGCGATGGTACAATGTTTCGGTTCCTTTTCAATTGGAATGGGTTGCTATTTCTGCTGATGACGAAGGAGACCTCACAAAGTTCCTTTCCTCCATTCGAAACGAATTCGGATTCAAGAGATCCGAAGGCTCTCACCCTTCTAACTGGTACACAAAACGACTTGACGTGGTTTTCCTTCATGACCCCAGTCCAGAACTCATCACTGCCCTGGTCGACGTTATAGCGCTATTACCCAACATTGATATTTTCACAAGTACTATTGTCAAGGCTTATGCAAAGGCCACGGATCTCTATAGATCTCTATATGCGCTTCCAAAGGACATCAGGACTCTCAGTTGCGAAGGACATCTTATCAGGGCACAAGAATGGGAACATTTTCTCAACAATCATCCTAATCTAATAACGATAAATCCACCTATGATCTATGATCCTGATAGACTTTCACTCGCCTATTCGTCTAAATGCCTTGAACATATCCTCCTTTATCCTTCATTTACCAGCGCTCGATGGCTTTCAAATTCTTGTCCAACCATGAATATGTTGACGATACAACGGTTTTTTCAACCTTGGCTCAACGCTGTTTCAGAAGCTATACCATACGCTTCGACTTTGACAAGGATACATTTTGCTTGTGATTATCTGTGTCACATTGATTTTATTGAAGAGTATGATAAACTCTTCGGTCAATGTGTAAATCTAGAACGACTCGATTTATCTGTTGGGAACTGGTATCGACTTCGGAAGTTGGATAGTCCATCATTTCCATCCTTTGTCCTTCCTTTATCTGTCAAAGTCCTTGGAATTCGAATAGGAGTGGATGAACGTGGAAATTATCGGCGAAATAAATCTTCACTTACGATAGACGATCATATTTTGTGGTTTATGAGATGGATGACTCATGCCACACGTTCTGATATATCAATGGAGGAGGAAGATGAGGAGGGGGAGGGAACTTGTTATAGTGGGAAGAATCGACTTTTCGAAGAGCAAGTCACTGTTGAATTCTTTGATGAATTCACTTTGGATCCGTTTTTGGCGGAAGGTGTGGCTATTTTTCAATATAGACCGAGGTTTCTTACTTCATGGACGATGTTTGATGGAACACGGATTGATCTTGCAAGATTGGAATTACAGGAGGTTTTTGAATTACAAGAGCGGGCGAAGATGAGAATAAAGATTAGGGGTGGTTATTTACCATGATATAGTTGTATGGTACTATTATGTAGATGACAAGCTTATGTTATTATTATTATTTTGTGGGAGGAGTAGTAGCCGTCGTCTATGCTAGGGTAGTGCATGAATATGTTCAAATTATAGTCATTGATATATTCAATGTTTGGAAATGATATCGGGTCATTAATCAGAGTCATAGATCCTCATGCTGTCACCTTCTGACACTTTAGGCACAGGTAACGTGTTGGGGGCTTGAAAGTTGAAGCACATCTCAGCTGATGTGTCAGTCATAGTAAATTGTAATTTTTATTATTTTTATTTCCCTTTTTTTGAAATAAATTCAAGCAAAAGCCAGTGCTTTCCTTAAGTTCTCAATCACCAATATCGAGTACCGAGCGGTGAATTCAAATTTATTGTTGTTCCGACTGTGAACGATGCGATCGGAAGTGACGGTCGAGTCAGGCTTTGTGTGAATAGGCTTGTGGCTGTGCGCTGACATACGTCAAACTAGAAATATAAGTCGGCCTCAAACCTTTGAATCTCTACACTCTTATTTCTTGCATGGAAGCCGCTACATCTTCGGTCACCACAACCACCCACAGCTAACAGCACACAAGGTGAAAGTCGGAAGAAAAATAATAGATATCACGGTCACAGGAAACCGCGACCTCAACAAGATACACCCACTGTAGATGATGCTGGATCGTCTGTGCAATCAGCTCCTGCAGGTTCAGAGGCTGCTGCGATAGACGGTAGTACCCAAAACAAATCTACTAGAAGACCTCCGAGGCCACGTAAACAGGTTCAAGGTGCTTCTCAGGACGCACAACCTAGGCCTGAAGGTTCCACTCCCGAATCTTCATCTACAATCAAACGACCAAATAGTCACCGACGACCACCCAGACCTCAAAACGCGTCCCACCTTCAAATAATGGGCAACAAAATTCGGATCGCCCTCAGAATCTTGCACAAAATCCCAAGCCACCTGGAGGAGGAAGACAATCCAAGTTCAAAGGAAAACTTACCGAGGGTGATGCCGCCACTGGTCAAGCACGCCAGAAACCTTTCAACAAGTATCGACCCAAAAATGACACTGTGATTACCGATGATCTTACGGGACGTCTTATCCGAGAATTTACCACTCCCCCTTACCCCGATTGTCCAATCTGCTTTTCAACTATTCGTCGTGAGGAACCTATCTGGTCTTGCTCTCCATCTATACCTACTATTCTGCCACCTGGAGCAGAAGGGCCCGCACAGTACTGTTGGACAACTTTCCATCTTAAATGCATTCGATCTTGGGCTTCCAAGAATGTGAAGGATCTTGAGGATGCTTGGAGGGCAAGGGGAGAGGAAGGGAAACAAGGGGATTGGAGATGTCCGGGCTGTCAAGGCAAACGCGAAATAGTACCAAAGGTTTACTGGTATGTGATTCCAGTCAAATATATCATTCTGTAACATTGACCGTTGTATGTAGGTGCTTCTGTGGTACCACGCCAGAACCGAAGCCTCTCCGGCTATCTACTCCCCATTCATGTGGTGGACCATGTTCTCGAGTACGAGAAAGTGGATGTGGACACCCATGTCCTCTTTCTTGTCATCCAGGCCCATGTCCCCCATGTCAGGTCACTACTCGTTTGGCCTGTTATTGTCCTCGGAAATCCATTATTGCCTTCCGATGTGGAATCGACCAGGAAAGAGGGGGAAAGGGAAAGAATCTTTCTTGTGGCAATGTATGTGGACGAACTCTTGGATGTGGAACACATCAATGCGTAGATGTATGTCACGAAGGACCGTGTAACCCATGCTTTGTTCGAGACTTGGTTCGTTGCTACTGTGGAAAATCCGAAAAAGAAATCGGATGTGGTGAAGGAAAGGCAGAAGAATGTTTTGTAGAAGGGGAAAAACCTTGGATTGGCCGTTTCACCTGTGATTCGATTTGCGAACGATCTTTCGACTGTGGTATCCACAAATGTCAGAAAACGTGTCATGCACCATCCCATGCACCCGCACCGTGCCCTAGATCACCGTCACTCGTTACCCATTGTCCATGCGGAAAATCGTCCATCGCTCCCTCCCCATACTCTAACCTCTTCCAATATGACTTTCCCGCGCGTGCTAAATGTACCTCTCCAATTCCCACTTGCAATGCCATTTGCGAAAAACCTCATAAATGTGGACATCCTTGTCGAGCGAAAT
Source organism: Coprinus comatus (assembly GCA_034638255.1). Taxonomy (NCBI): domain Eukaryota; kingdom Fungi; phylum Basidiomycota; class Agaricomycetes; order Agaricales; family Agaricaceae; genus Coprinus; species Coprinus comatus. The sequence continues at coordinate 228,891 of JAWPGT010000016.1, forward strand.
GTCATCAAGGATCTTGTCCACCTTGTACCTTTGAGATTACGCGACCATGTCGCTGTGGCGCTTCAACTAAATCTCTTCCGTGTCACGAAATCTACAATAGTGATACCGGTGAAGAAGCTGAACTTCTTTGTGATCGTCCATGTACGGTTCTTCTTGCATGTGGTCGTCATGAATGTAGGCGTATATGCTGTCCATTGGCATCATTAGCGATGAATACTGGGAAGAAAGGAAAGAAACGTATGGTGGAAGATGGACCTGGTCTCGGAGAGGAACGTGGAGGGTTGCATGAATGCGATCGGATCTGCGAAAAGTTTTTGTCCTGTGGAAATCACAAATGTCAAGAGCGGGATCATAAAGGAGTGTGCCCTCCTTGCTTGCGAAGCTCGTTCGAAGAGGTAAGATAATCATTTGAGTATGTGTCAGAATTTTGAATTCTAATCCAACATTTTATTACTTTTAGATGATTTGCTTCTGCGGTAGAACCGTGTATGAACCGCCTATCCCCTGTGGAACTGTTATGCGTTGCACTTACCCCTGTCCACGACCTCCACCTCCTTGTGGTCACCCAGAGTACCACATCAATGTCATGAAGATCCGTATCCTTGTCCACCATGCGCATCTTTGACAACGAAACCATGTGCTTGTGGCAAAAAACAGATGCCCAATATTCGATGCTCGCTTGAGAGTGAAAAAGTCTCTTGTGGTGCTCGATGTGGAAAGTTACTTTCTTGCGGTTTTCATCATTGTGAGAGGTCATGTCATGCTGGTGATTGTGGAACGTGTACTGCTACTTGTGGTAAATTAAGGAAAGGATGGTAAGTATCTATTTTCTCGAGCTATTTTACACGTTATATAAACTGAATCGTCCCTCCTCTTCAGCCTTCCAGACCATCATTTATGCACATTACCATGTCATGCACCTTCAAGTTGTCCTGAAACAGACCCATGTTCATCTGTGATCGCAGTTACATGTCCATGTGGTAGAATCAAACAAGCAGCAAGTTGCGGGAAATGTAGATCCCAACCTCAAGGTGATAAACGGCCTTCACCATTGTGTACAAAAGAATGCAACATTGCGATTAGAAACGCGAAATTGGCTGAAGCATTGGGAATTAACCCTACGAAAAGTGTCGTAGGATTAAGTTCTTCTGTTGGTGGATTTGGAAGTTTGGTTAATAGTGTTACTTATAATGATGAGGTTGTGGCGTTTGCAAGGGATAATTCCAGGTTTTTGGGTGTTGTTGAGAAGGCTTTTGCGGAATTTATTAATGCGGTTAATAAGAAGAATACGGTGTTACCGCATATGCCACCTGAAAAAAGGAAATTTGTTCATGATGTGAGTTTTTTTTTCTGTTTGATTCTCGTTACATTCGTTTTGCTAAAACTGTTTCTTTTTTCTTTTTCTTTAGCTTGCAACATACTACAGGATCGATACTCAATTAATTGATCAAGAACCACATCGAAGTGTTCAACTCGTTCGTCGTTTAGACACTCGATTACCAACACCTCTTTTATCTTCTATCATCCAATCAACAAACCCAACTCCAACACCCAATTTAGGTAAATTGGGTAATTTGAAGAGTGGTGGAATTGGTTCACCAAGTTCATCTTCTTCGAATCTAGGTTTACCTTTGTCAATGTCAGCTAGTGGTGGACCATTTTGGAGACCTACTTCAGCTTCTCCTAGGCCTGGTGTACCAGGAACTACGAATACGACTACGATGTCGACAGCGACAGTGGCGACTAATACTGGAACTTCAGTTGCTAGAGGTTGGTCAACTGTAGCTGCTCCTCAACCTACTCGACCTAGTCCTAGTAGTAGTATTCGGAATGATAGTAGTGGTTGGGGCCAAGTATCTCAACCTCCGAGTCAGGTTTCGAGAAGTAATAATGGATCACCTGCGGTTTTTGGTATTGGTAGTAATAGTAAAAGTGGTTTGAGAGAAGGTTTATCTGTTGTTGAGGGTGGTGGAAATGATGATGCTGTGCCGGAGAATTGGGAAGATGATAGTTAGTTAGAGTTGGGGTTTTTGAAACGTTATAGGGTGGTTGGTTGTTTGGAATCTCTTGTTCTTTGAACCTTTGATAAAAATAGGAGAAACTCGGGGTGTTGATTGGGTTTCAAATTATTTACTGTGAATTTCTTTCTTGATTTTCCAACTAGGAGTACCGTTTCGCTAGAACATTAGTTAAAGCATTTTACTTGTTGTCGAGGAACACAGCCGCCTTGTTCAGTACAAATATACTCACTTTAGCCTTCTAAATCAGTCATTGAACTATGTGTTTCCGTTTTTGGGTTTTGATACACAGTGTTCTCTCCTTTTCCGAAGTTACTTGCCTGGCAACCTGTTTCTTTGGTAACTGACCACGCTTTCGGTTAGCGGAGGGATAGGTTTATGAATGGACTTCACAATGATTACTATGTTTTAATTAATGGAACATCGCCCAGAGATTCTTACTTATTCTGAAAGTAGTATATCACTTATTGACTATAGATCGAATTGGGAGTTGGAAAGTAGTAATCGTCTGGGTTGTTAGATCCAAACCCATATTTAAGTACTACGACTCGGATACAATGTCACCTTTGTACTTGAATTATACTATTCAATGTCAAGTTTATTTTTAGATTTCAATTGGGCGACCCTTGTCCTTGAATGAATATAAGGTGTAGTCAGACTATAGAGTATCTGGTTGTGGATATCCTCTATCCTGGTGAGTCACTACTGGATTAGGGGTATGTTTTGTACTGACCGATCAATAGATGTTCTGCTAGCGAGAACGTTCTCGTTTGAACGTTTGAACATATCATGGACCATTTATCGTTCATTGTTTTGGCTTCGATACCTTATGCATTGACTTGTGAGTAATCTTTGAACGGGAACAAAGGTCACCGAATGTTTTAGGGTATAAATTGTCTAAGAGATGATACTCTACAGTAGGAGTGTCTGGCTTCTAACCCTCCCTTAGTGTTCAGTCAAGAGTCTAGAGTTGGAACACTGTTATGGCTGGTGAGGTATGTTCTAAGTGATAACATTTTGTTTTCTCTTCTCATTCCTGCTCGTACGCTAATCCATTCATATTTTTCCAGTTTGCAATGGTTCTCTTGATTACGATGTCTTTTGACACACTAAAATACATATAGCAATAAATGGTATAGGCGCAGGTCCTACCGTTGGGCACAGTGACATTTCGGACCAACTCAACTCCAACTCTGGAGAGGGTTATTGGCAAATTGCCATCAACGTTGTGACCGGAGGAATCAGGACAGACGTACTCGATCAGTTAACGGTGGGTTAATGAATTGGGTTTAACCAGATCACATCATAATCAACTTTTTTTTCAAGACAATGGCATACCTCACCGCTACTGCTTCATTTATATTATCTTACGCTGATGAAGAGTACGGATTACAGGAATTTTCTCTCTACAGGAAATGCTCTTCGACAAGTTTTGGTGCACTTTTTCAACTCCTGTGGACTCTGCTAGTTTGGATCTTTTTTAGTTCTAGTCGGCGAGAATCCACCCCAAATCACCCCAATTACCGATATAAAGGTTTCCGCATTGAATGTGTTGTTTCCTGTGTAATCATCACTATACGGGTGGTAGAGGTTATCTGGTGCAACTGCTCACAGGAATTCATTGTCGATACCCGGATTGTAACGTTTATCCCGTTGGTATTGTCTCACGTTTGGTTTTATTATCTCCTTTACAAGGCGTTGGTGATGGATATGCTGGAGCGGCACTCACTTTCAACGTGGCGCCCATGGAAGGATCGATGTTACCAACTTATGATACCGGGATTCTTACATATAAGTAGGCTGAGGCGACCATTTCCTTCACAATTCGCAGGAACTATATCACCAGATACCTCAGCCATTCAAGCAGAATTTGATGAACTGCAACCACAAGGGCTGGGTCACTTTTCCGAAACATCGATGGTAGCTCCGAGCAACATAGAAGATACTTCCAGTGAGATGTGCCCTCAAGATGACGATGACATTCATGATAGTTACAGTATCTACTACGACGCTAGCAGGTTGTCACCCTTATCGTCCCTCGGATCGGGTTCCCCGCTCCACCTTGTTGATATAGACGATATGGATGATACAACCTGGTATCATTAGAAATTAGAAGGCCCCTGTCTTTTCTCCTTGAATCTTGGCCCGAGTCATACATAAATTTCTGCATGGTACTACATCCCCCATCTTTCCTTTTGCCTTTCTTTCCTCGCCCCGCCTCGATTTCTCTTGTTTCCGACGCTGGGCGTCTTCATGGTTCCACACCACGCACTCAACTCAGTAATAGTACAGTGTACTACAGTTTAAAGGAAATTGACATTTCCTTCGTTTCCTTTTCTTTTCAAGCAATGTCTCTGTATACTTTTCCAAGCCTTCAATGGACTTGTCTCTTACTTGTCATCTATCACGTTCCTGTACATGCAATCTTGTAGATAAAGAATCCGTATAACTTGAAGTAATCTACGCATGTACTTGGTTCTCTAGCGAATATACAACTCATTTCATATCACGAGTCACTTGGAAATTGGAATCACCTGTTATTCCATACTACACCATACAATCCCCATTTTACATCTTTTGGATCACCCTGATTTAAATCAAAAAATCTGCTGTTCGTGTAGTCTCGCAGCACCACATCTTTCACATACCCAACTCCATAGTTGACACCTTTCCTTTTACTTGCTACGACTTTTTTCGCTTTCATTTTGTCACTGAATTAAGTACTCTCTATAACATGCTATATTTAAAAAAGGTGGTCTGATGTTGCATATTAAAGACCATGTGAAATCTCTGAAATGAAGCTTTTAAGTTTCCCCGGGTATGATTATGCAAAGTACTATTCACGTAAGCCCCTTCAAGAACTTGGAGACACGGGTAGTACCTGGTACTCAAGGTAGTATCGTACTAACTAGTTAAGGAGTTTAATGGTATGTGTTGTAGTATATATTGTGACTCTAAAACCTATTTTCAGGTAACTTCCACGGGCAACCATCGATCATCGATCACAGCGGATGATATATGATCATTATGATTCTCGTGGTACCAAGCTTCGAGAACTATCGGAAATGACTTCGGATTGTTACTATTTATGATATGACTGTACATTTGCAGCAATTATGACTTATAGGCGTCAGCTGTGGTGGAATTCGTGGGTCTAGCATAGCCCAGAGTCCGACTCCCCGCAGACCACTATCAACGGAGTCCTGGGGCTGTGGTTGCATTGGTGTATCCATTCGGTGCTGGTACAATAATATTGGAGTTATCGAAGAAGCTTATTATTGCCTTTTAAATATAGGCCAAGTAACTTGGAATAATTGGATGTCCTTTAAATCGTGCGCGTTGCAATATTTGTTGTTCTGATGAGCATGCAATTAAGAATGCATAGTGAGAGGATCTATTTATAAGTGACACCGGCAAAACGTCAGCGCTTCAGCGGTTGTTGTGACGCCAGGTATAGCCCTTTGCATATTACCATCACGCTGCACTCTGACACCGACTGGATACGGGACAGGCTTCATCGATAGTCGCAAACTATAGTGATTTTCAGCACACACTACTCTTGTTCCTCTCTCCAGGTTGGCATATCTACATCTTACAAGCCTCTCTGTGCTTGACTAAGAATGTTGATGGAATGGATGTTAATATAACTCGTCATCCCACACCGGCGCTCCTGATAAACTAGGTACGAGCTATATCCCCATATAATATCCTGCCCGAAGTTCCTTCTATGTATCAGTAATCGACAGTACCGCCCATCTCTGTGACACTTACCTCCTGCGCTCGTACCTGGACACCTTTGTACTATTCATGAGAAGAAAGGCTCGATAATGATAATGGCTTACTTTGATGTCTGGGGGCGAAGTGAGTAATTGTATCTAATGTGAAGAATTTAACTAATACTTGTGTGTGTCAGGGTCAGATGAATTGAGCGACGATACCGAACATAATCGATTTATCCTAGTCTTCATCCTGATGCAACTCATCGGCTGTGGTGGACTCGCTATCATTTTCTTGACCGCTGTATTTAGCAGACAGGTTAAACGTCATTCAACCTGGTATAGCTTATTGGCTCATGGGTGTTTTCCTGTGCTTGTTATTGCATATTGTTCTTTGCGGGACAACAAGTCGGGGACCCTCCCATTTTATCACTGTGCATGGTACAAGCTGCATTGATATATGCAGCGCCCTGCCTGTGAGTCTATTTTTTACTTCCGTGCCGACGTTGAGTTACTGAAGATGTCTCGGACGTCATTAGAACTGCGTGCACAACACTTTCTCTCGTTATCCATGTGCGTGTATTGCGAGGACCTTAATACGCGATCATTTATATAATTTATTCATTTACATTCTTCAGATGTTCCTCAACTTTCGGTCTTTGCTCAACACCTCTAATCTCAAAGTAAGCCTTATGACGCAAATGTTGGTACGTATGCACAAATTGCTTGGATACGTCATTTTACTCACTTCTAGCTTGGTTCTCTAATATTTAGCTCCTGGGCACTCCTTACATCGTATGGCTGGTTGCGTTCATTGCCATTCTCGCGGTAAAGAGGTTTTATCTTGCATTTAGTATTTCTCCAGCTGACAAGGATACAGTTCGAGCTGCATCATCCCACCACTGTCCGACGCTCGCCGAAAGGAACTTACTGCGATTCGAGCTTGCCAATATTGTGAATACCATATCCTTGGGGATTTGAATAACTGATTTATAAATTTCCCCTTCAGTTCTCGAATATCCTCAAGTATCGTTGCCGTAGCGACCCTTTCTATCGTCGTCTTACTCAGTGAGCGTATTTTGCCGGCATCGGGTGGTATGATTTGCTAAATTTTGCATATGCCTATAAATACTTCAGTTATTCTCAGCCAACGGATCATGAAAAATCGACGAGCATATATGAACGAAAGACAAATGAGGTTTGCTATGCTTTTTCGGGTCCTTGCTTTCAGCGTAATAGGGACGATTGCTCTTGGGTACGTCATATATCTCTCGAGAAAATTGTCTAAGTTGTACTAAAATATTTATCATATAAAGACTGGCTGTAGCATTTATCATTTCTAAAAACCATGACATTGCGTTTGATATGGTTCTGGCTTCTCGTATGTTTCATTGTTGGCAACAATACCACTAATATTAATTCATTTTTACCTTTTCGCAGTCCCTGTGCTAGCCATTCCAATTTTTGGTAGTCAAATGGTTAGCGTTATAACTTTAGTTGCTCCCCTCCACTGTGTCATATGTTCTGATTTTTCTACCATATAGGATTTAGTTCGGGTATGGACATGTAGGCCATCCGAACGTGAATATACGACAGGAAATTTGCCAAAGAGGGCAATTGAATTAGATCGTTTGAAGTTTGTGAGCCTGTCGTCAAATGGCACGACGACGACGACGTCATCTACTACGTCGCCCCTATATGCAACAGAAATATTTCCTAAATAGACTTTTATTATGTATTTTTGTTTATCTTTTTTTCGCTTGGTTACTTGGTATTTCTTTTCCTTTATTGGTTTTCTGTGGACTACATAATGTAACGGATTGGGTAACGAAAATCGAGTTCCCATTTAATGGCATTGGTAGCCCGTCCTGAAAATTTAAGCGTTCAAACATGCAACATGCCATACCACCCTACTTATGGTGCATTGATGGCAACTACTTTGCCAATGAGTGGCGACGTCTGGGGATTACTAGGATGGTATATTGGGACACAATACCACGTGCTGACAAACCCACTGGTGGATATTCATGACTTCTTCAATCTTGTACATCCTACTCCAAGAGGATTTAGTAATAGAATCCATACAAGCACAATCGCCCGCACTTGAACTCCTCTGAGTTTAGCCAATCCATGTATCAGGTTTTCGAAATTACGACAACATTCTCATATAATGATCCGATCAGAGTGGTTCTTCACATTGGAGGGTACAAAGCACCTGTGTTCCTGCAGTATTTTTAGCAGAGAGAGCTGAAAGAAGGTGAGAGGGTATAAGGTCGGCTGGAACACAACCATATGTAAGAACTCCTAATAAGAGAACCGGTGTTCAAAAAGCATCATACATCAAGCAAAGAAGGTTAACATCGAGAGCATCGGGATGTTGCGTACGAATCATATCGATTCACTATATTGGAGACTTTCAGCGTTATGCACGAGTCCAAAGTGCAGGGTCATTGAGATTTGTGTGATATAATCTTATCAGTTAGCACGCTATAAATAGAAGTTGAGTCTTGGCTGACAATCACTAGTCACTGCTTTCATTCGTATCATATGTATTGGCATCACCCTTCTGTCTGCTAACATTGACACTTGCCTGCATCGCATTCTCTTGTATGAACATCTTTGGACCAGTGATAGGCTATGGTTCCTACTACCTGTTCTGTGAACTCATATTGATGGGGCCGGCATAATATTCTCATGTCATGTACCAAAGTCAAAGGAACGGAGCATAAGGTGATTGAACTGATAGGCAATCAACAAAGCTTTTCTCACATCCTCGAGCTTGACTCGTGCGAGAAACTGATGAGCAGGCAACTATATATGCAAGACATCATTACAACTCAGCTCCTTTCTATTTTTCCCCACCTGGCTGTGAGGAACCTCCATCGTCTACGCTCATTTTTCATACCTTGTACCCACTACCAGACAGGATGATGCACCACATGGATGAATGGGAACGAAGTGAGTGATCGGTAACTACGGGGCTTGTGGGTCCCCAACGTTTCAACTCACGGCGAGTTCGAACAGGATCTGGGGGGCTGAGCCACGAGACCAGAAAGGACAGGGTTGTTCTTGCCTTTATCGTCATGCAACTCATCGGCTGTATTGGAATCACACTTACTATCGCGACTGCTGCCCTCAGTAAACAGGTCAAGCGCCATTCGACGTGGTACAGTTTTATGGGGTCTTGGATATTCTCGTGCATAAGCTATTGCCTCTTGTTTTTTGGTGGACAGCAAGTTGGCGAGCCACCCGCTTTGTATCTATGCACGCTACAAGGGGCTCTCATATATGCAGCACCGTGCTTGTAAGTCCAAGTCACTATCATACTTTCAAATGACACCTGTTCCCTGAATATTCTTGGTAGAACATCATGCACTACTCTATCTTTAGTCATTCATGTGAGTTTGCGGTGTACTACAAGCCCGGAATGGCCGGTAGTAAATTGGCAGTTGACCGCTATTCCCAGACGTTTCTCAACTTCCGGTCACTGCTTTACAAATCAGGTTATGTTCAAATTGGCCTTCTCTCGGAAATGCTGGTTAGTATTTAGTTCTGCTATGAGCCAACTTCATTTTAACCTACGCTCGTGAAAGCTTCTCGGTGTTCCGTACCTCGTATGGCTGGTGGTTTTTATCGGAATTCTTGCAGTAAGTCTTTTCCCAGTCTTACAGTGGTGACGCTCATGGTAATAATATGTCTAGTTTGAGCTTCAGAACTCCACCACGGTCCGTCGATCACCACAAGGCACATATTGCGATTCCACCTCTACAATGCTGTGAGTGATCTTCTGCCACCTGTCATCGTCCTCATGATGAACGTCAACCGATATTAACCTCTATATTAAGGTCAAAGATATCTTCCATCGTCGTGGTGATTGCTACATTGGCCATCATCTCATTACTCAGTAAGCATTTTGACTACAAGTAGGTCGTAGGTTGTTCAAGTTCACATAACCTGCGTGATTAGCAATCTTGGGTTATTGTATCATAAAGAATAGGCATATTTTCCTTAAGGAGAGAAGCACAGTATCGTTCACTACACTTGCTCGAGCCATAGTCTTTAGCGTGATAGGTACACTTGCTCTAGGGTAAGAAGTTGTTCCAGAATCATTCTACCGCTTTTTTGATCACTGGTGCAGGCTAGCGGTGTCTTTTATAATTACAAACGATCATGACAACGTTTTTGATTTGGTTCTTGCTTCATGTGCGTGAACTTGTGTGTGTTTTATCGATGCCCCATACTCATGTTAGTATACCAGTGCCCATCCTAGCATTTCTGACTTTCGGCACTCAGATGGTTAGTTATTTTTCTCCTGTAATCTTTACAATGTGGCACAGACCGACTTCTTCCATCTTTTAGGATATAATTCGTGTGTGGATGTGCCAACGAGGGGTATATGAGCCTGCAAGCACGTCGGATAGAGAAGAACAGAGACATTTGAGGGATATAAGCTTGTCCTCCAACGCAAGCACAGTGACAAATCACAGGTTCACATCCCACTTGAGGTAACATTCGTTACTTGGAGGTTTCCCGTCATGTTATGATTATGATATTTTTTTATTATTCTTTTATTATTCCTTTCTTTTTGGGGTTCGGGAGCATGTTTCCTAAGATAGTAATGATTAAATCACGTTTTTATGAATTCAACTTCTGTAAACATTCAATCACAAGTCCAATTCCCTTCTTAACATCCTCCACGTCCTTGGGTTGCATATGGTTAATTAAGCCTCCCAGTTTGTCGGGATGCCATCGCAAGTAAGAACTCCGGGTCCTATCCTTCTTTGTCGCTTTGGTATTTCGAACTGTCAACCCCTCCATCAGAAACTCTCCTATCCGTTTAATATTTAAATCCCTGAAGCAAATTTCCTCCTGGTTGCCGTTGTGTTTTACTGGCCAAGGAATATCTTTAAACCTCAGCGTTTTTTCATCGCCCATATCACGAAGTTTGACCATCAAGTCATTCCAGCGACTCTCATAGTCATCCCACCGCTCTTGAATTTGCTTCTCTATTTCTCGCAATTTAAGTTCTTCTCTTATGGCATTCGTTCTATCCCAGTCTCTCCGACCTTCTGAATCCCTCAAGACACCACCTGATCGAACCCAATCCTCTTCTCCTTTACGTGCTTCCTCAGCCTCACAGGCTAGACGTTCTTGTCTCCGTTGGGCTTGTAGTTTTTCTTCTGCTTCCCATTCCTCGTCAGCCAGGCTCTTTCCTTTATTTCCTTCATTTCTAATTCCTTTAATATTTGGAACTGGAAGTCCATTCCCATTCGGCGGTGATTCCGACTTCACGTTGGAACTGGGAGAAAAGACCAAGTAACCTAGCCCAGGAATTCGAGGCGACACTGTCTGCATTGAGCTGGTAGATTTGGCCGCTTTGTTTGAGAACAATGATGAAGCTGTAGGGAAACCGTTCATTGTCAGGTAGGAAGTGTCGTACACGAGCCGTCGAGGGATGAGGCCTTGAGGCCAAGTTGTTTGCTTAATTACATCTTCACAAGTTTACGCGTGATGGCGAACGCGAACTGTCATGTGACTATGGCATTAAGGGTAGGCACAGGGAGCCTGAGTGAGTGAAGGTACGCGCTCAAGGGGGAAGTTAACCAGGGGTTGACATTTTCATTTTTTTATATCAGGAAAAATAAGAAAATCTACGTGAAGTCACACAGCTGCCGGGAAACACATAGTAAAGCCACACGAGTTGACAACGGGAAAGTACGTAAACACATACAGATGAAAACCGAGACACATCTACATAAAATCACACAGGGAAAAAAATATAGGTATAAGCGAGAAAAGGCTACACGAAATCACAAATGAAAAACAAAAATGTTAAAACATAAAATCACACAAAGATTGTTACACAAAATCACACACAAGTATGGTTTAAGGGAGATCACATCAATCATGAATGAAAACGAGAAGAAATAAACAGATGGAAAGGAAGAAAGAAAAAGAGAAAAGAATGCCCAAAGCCACACAAGTGACAAAGGAATGTGCGGGAGCGGTGTAAAGATTGAGTGCCTGAGTGGATTGATCGCAGAGCCAAGCAGTTGGTGTGGCAAGGATATTTGGGAGATTGCCAACTGCTAGACAATTAGATGTGAATAATATATTGGAGGCGGACCCGAATTTGCTGTTGAAATATGAGCACAGACCGCTCGATGCAAATGGTTGCTTACCACACTCCGAGAAAGTCCTAGTAGTAAAGATCGAGGGGTGGTAGTCATTGGAATGGGTTGAATGAAACATTTCAAAGAAATGAAGCCAGTGGGGAGATCGAACCGGTCGTCGTTGACAAAAGTTCAAACATATGAGCAACAAATGAAGCCTTGACAGATAGGCAAATCTGCCTAAATCACAACTGTCAGCAAGAGCTTAAAGATCGACAACCTGAAATCCTACCTAATATCAATACGATATCGCTCCAGCTCCAGTCATTCAGTCACTTCATGAGAGCCCACTGCTGATCTACTCCATTCTTAACCTGCATCCCGCATCGACATCTCGTCGAATACATTCAACAGATTCCACACCCTGGAAGGGAGTCCATCACGACATGCCTTCCCCCCTCGCAATGCAGCCTCCGCTATCCGAATTCAAGACGCGGGGGTCGTATAATACGAGGGATAACTTCCGGACGCGCCGGATCACACCAGGAACCAGCGGCCATACGGGCAGTCTGCAAACATCAATGGTAGACTATCATAGTGGTTCATCCAGGAGAGGGGCTATAGGATGACGAAGAGAGCGAACGGACAGCAGAGCTGGACATTATCCCTCGAGTTGATCATCGAAACCACACAGCTTTTATACTGTTATTGGATTGAGATCTATGAGTAAGAGAGAGAAGAGTCGTCAGCTCGACAAGTATTAGAAAAGAAGAGAGGGATTTCGACTCACTGGTGGTCGTCGATGGTCAAGAGTAGATGGGATTATTAGGTAGGACCTTTAGCCTTTTATGTGTTTCTGAGCTTTGTTCATGTTTGAAATTTCTCAGATCGAAACATGTGTAAGTGAGGTGTAGTGTGGCCAGAAAACCATTGAATAAAAATAGAAGCTCCGTCGAAACAATTCACCCTACCATTCTGAGTAGGGCATCATGATGAGAAAGTTATTGTCTAGGCTCTCGAAGGTTCCACATAGGTGCAGTTGACACAGTAGTATTATTAAGGAGTGTTTAAACCCACATGTACCGAGATTTGATGAACTTTAGTTGACAAATGGATTTCTGTGGGGAAGAATCGGCACAGTGACCCCCTCGAAGCTAATCCCAGCAAAGTAGTTGGAAGAGTCGTAATGTTGATCATGAAAGAACGGACGAGCTGAAGCAAGTCTTGAATGACAACACAAATCTTGAGGTTGTTTGCAGGGTCACAGAGTAGAAAGTATTATACAAAGAAAACAGGAGAAATGGGCGGAAAATCAACGAGGTGTAGCGCCCTGAAGCCTGAGCACTGCTAAGGCGTACGCAGGAGCCATCATGTATTTTTACGACTGTGACACACTGCAATTGCACAGAAATAAAAAAGAATCAGCGCGGTGGTCTCGATCGGTTATGTCCGGCAGTCACTCGTCGCGTTGAAGGAACCCAATATAAGAGTAAATTTTAAACGTATGCAATGACACGAGTCTTGGTATATTTTGAGGTCTTGATAGCACAATGTATAGAGAAAAGCAGGAGCGGCACGTGCGGAGAATTAAGTATCAACGATACTACTAGGACTGAAAAGTGTGTAGTACAGTGCGGCACAGGAGTTCAGTCACTCTTCGCAGTGTGTGACGCGTTCCTGTAACAACGGAGTGGAATTTATTTTTGGCCACACTTGTGATGGCATGCAAGAATAGGGGTGAGAACACGAACAACGACGATTGTGTATGACTATCCAGTTACAAGAAAGCATTAATACAACTGTTCAACCTTCAAACAAAAACAATTTAACGAACACAGTCCAATCACAATACAATAAAAAAAAATTGGCCTAAAAACAGGGTCTCCAAAATTGTGCACCGCACTCGCGCTGATAACTGTAGTACATCATATTCAACCTCTTGTGAACGTGAATCTCCTCTGGGTATGACCTTCATTTGAAGCTTCATCACCAAAAGAGGAAAGTTCTCCCAAAGTCGACCCAAACCTAATATTAGGACTCGCACCATTCGGAGGCGGCGGACGCCAAAACATCCATGTGAGAAGTAAATCCTAATGTAATTTCGAGATTAGTAAATGTAGATTCTGAAATCTGCTGAAGGAACGTACTCTCTGTGTTCCAAATATTATAGATGCAGCCAATGCCACTGTTACAAATTAATTATTTGAGATAGATCAGTTGGTTGGCCTTTTTGTAAACCGATCTAAGAGATATTTTACCCACTTGCACCAAGTATAATATCAAAAATAGCTCCCCTGGTCCTCGTGATTAGAAATACAAGGCCAATCCTTCAAAGTTCAAATGAGCCATGGCCTAGAAATCGAACGTAAAAAGGCACAAATATTAACATACCCGGCAGCAGTAAGAACAACACCAGTGAACAATAGTAATTGAAAGGCCAGCATCAACGATTGAGAGAATCCTTCGATATCAGATTTATGTCGGAAAAGTATAATGCCAATGATGACTAGGATCGTATTAGGGAATACGTAACATTTGGTACCATTGGTATTGCTCACCTTCTAAGATGGCAATTATCACAGCTATTGAGGTAGCTGTCCCCGAGGTAATTTTAGGCCTATCCATAAAATGAAGACCAAAAGTCATTAAAGTCATTAATACATGCCGAAAAAAGGATATCTGAGACGTACAGGAAGCTATTCACTATCACACAAAATGTACCATTATGTGATAACTGTACATCTGCTGAATGTCTGATGGCATACTAAAAGATGGTGATGGTCATGGGTGCGTCGATGAATGATGGATGAAAGGATATCAAAATCAGTATAAAGACTTACGATCAGAAATGCTATAAAGACAACCGTTCCAAGCATCCATGGCACACAAACCAGCTAAGTATAACCAAATGCCTTGCATTATCATTCCACCCCATTATGATTTCGATAATATTGATACAACGCACCCCAGTTGTTAACCATCTTCTCTTTGTAAATCTCACCGAGTAAAAGGCCGATTGTACGTTGAGTAAAAGCTATCGAAACCATCCGAGTCAGTATAGTAGATAGTGAATATGACAAAAATCTAGAAGAACACACATATAGAATCAGCGCCAACGAGGTAAAACCAACTCTAAAAACAACGTATCAATCAGTCATACGTATCAGCCACCAACGGCGATCCCTCATCAGAACAATTCGAGCCAAAATAACTCACAAATGAGGCATAGCGTAAACCAAAGCTGACTGAACCAAACAAATCCTACTACCACTCCCAATTTGTGTCCCGTCTTGTTGACCAGCAAAGAAAAGTAAGGTAAAAGAAATCCCCCAAACAATCCAAGAAATACAGAAACTGAACCATGTTGGATGCCGGTGAACTCTTGAAGAAAAAACGGCTGTTAATGTGATTATCAAGAAACCTAATGTGCCTGCCAGCTGAAGAGCGAGAAAGACATTAATTAATGTTTGATCTGCGTGGGGGTAGAATATAAAAGGTGAGTCTCAAGTAAAATATTGAGATTCAGTCCAGCCGCCCGACAGTGCTAGGGCTAGTATTGCGCACCTTGTGCCATTCTCAATTTCTCTTGTGTGGATCCCAGTCTTTATCTTCAACGTTTCAACACAGTTTCAGCTATGAACAAAAATCACCACCGTCTTGCAAATCAATGCAAGAAAAGAAAGGAAATAAAAAAAAAATGACCAGAGGGAAGAGGAAGAGGCAAAGAGCGCAAGAGTGCATATGGATCATATAACAGCTATATATTGGAAATGGATCTCTCCTAGACCTTCAATGGTCTTCTTTAATGTCTTGACAGTGTTGCGTTATGTCTGCCTAACGTCAGTCAACCTCAGCAATGATTATCTTTGATGTGTAACAACCGGTTGATGCCCAGTAACTGGCTCAAAGTCATTTTCAATCATGAACATCTCAGAGTCAGCTTGTACCTATTACAGCTTACGTGGAATTATATCATGGAAGCCGCTGAGATACATTCCCAACTGAACAGTGAAATATGGTGGGTAAAGCTTGAAGTTTGGAATTTTTTTAGATATTTGCGTCTTTCAACATAGCAACAGTCAAGTGAACAAAATGTCACCAGGCCTCGGGTAATGTAGAGTTCATTATTGACGTTGATTAGTTATAACCTACCAGCGTGTGAATGACATATGGTAATACAAAGTATGGAATGAGACTGGGTTTAATAATATTAGACTGGAGCAATCAAGTGGAGGTGGAGTGAGCTCATATATTGTACACCTGGATAATTGAATCTGAGAGAGAAGAAAGGTTGAATCACAGACCTTCTGGATTGAGTTGCTCAAATTTCAACCGCGACCCCGTAATTTCTTATGATTCATCGTATTTATATATAAAGCTGCGTACTTCTCATATCCCTTTCATCCTACTCAGACCAACGGAAACAACAATAAATCAGCGCTGAAAATGTGTCTGCTGAAACTTGGCAACCTTTCAACCTGACTGGTAACTTTCTTCTGCTAACTGTGTCAACTCTCAATTTCAAAAACGGAGTGTTGAATCCGGGCTAGAAGCTTGCAGCTTAAGATCCGAGACCTTGAGGCTGCCCTGTTCTGCCTCGATCGTGGGTGAGGTGGTGAAACTTACAGCACTGCCTCACTGTTATTTGTAGTAAATTCGGTGCATTTCAATGGGTTCCAATTATGTCAAGCCAAGCACGAAAGATGATTGGCCAGAAGGTCATTTTGTGTGGAAACGAGTGGAGAAGTGGGCACGATAACATTTAAACAGTAATTTTAGGTGTACGTTGACGTTGAACAACGTCATGTTCTATTATAGAGACAATCTACTTTCATCTGGATCCTGGAGTCGTTTCACTTGCTTAGGACTTCAACAGAATAGATGCAGAACTTACTGTCAACAACTCAACATTAGGAAATCGTTCTGTTTTAACCCCTACTCAAAACTAGACACGGGCTTGATATACCATCATGTGCATAGCCCCAAGTCAGATACATCCTATAGGGATTTGGATAATACAGATCCAGGTCCTGTCCCTAGACCGTGCGTAACACGGGTATACTGCTAGTGTACATACATACAATAGCATACAATACCAGGTGTAATTTGTGCGAGATGTATCGTCGACCCTTATGGTTACTAACCGAAAGGATCGATGAAAGCTTACTAAGCTACTAGAGTTGGCGATTAACGGGGCTGGAATTGGGTCGAGCCGAAGTCAAGCCCTTGGTGACAATCATACTAGGCGGAGTCTAGTGGAGCACAATATCACATATGCAGCGCGGATCCTCCCCTTGGCTCATACCATTTCTATATTTTGGACGGTACTATCCTTCACCAGTATGTGCGAGGATACGGTCAGTATTGGCGTGTATACACTATATAGTACTGTATACACATTTATGAACCCAAACCTAGAGCGTTCAAACACGCCTCAACAACTTTTGTCCCTATCCCGACGCCGGCTTCCCGCAATGTACCCGATATAGCATAATGTAGCCGGTGCTCCAGATCAACATCGGGAAAAAAACGTGCACGATCAGGGTTTTATATAAATAGTCTGATTGGAGGTAACGTTGCATAAAAAGAGAAAAACCAAATTGTCACGAGCTTTCAGAGAGAGCTCATCCCATTCTTGTCCTTACCCACCATGAGTGCAATCAGTCATGCAGCCGCTTCGACTCTCACTGGTGGCGACCCAGTTTTAACAAAAGTGATAGCGGAAGGACTACAGTTGATTCATGTTCTACAAGTTTATACATCAGCCATGGTACGCGTTTCCTTCGTTTTTCTTTCTCTACTTTCAGTTCTATTAGCCACTTACACTGGGAAATATAGATGACACTCGCAGTGTGGGATTGGCTTGTATGCATTAAAAGTATATATCCCTTTCTCAGTTTTTGTCTCTCTCTCCGTTTATTCTTCTTTTTTTTTATTTTATTTTTTATTTATTTTCATTTTCATTTTTACGTCCTGGAGGCTTAATCCTCATGACGGACGATCAGTTTTCTGTATTCTTCTTCAACCTTCCGATTGTCATGGTGACTGACTTCATCTCTCTCTTACTTAGTGGAATGGACTAGGGTCTGGAAACGAGAGTGGTCTATTATAAAATGCCTATACATATGGACCAGATACTATGGCCTTATATGCTTCGCCATTAATCTCTGGCTGTTCAATTCCGATTTTACCGCCGAAAGATGCAAAACATTGTATTTATTTAACCTTCTTGACTTCTGGAAATAAAAAATCTGATTATATTCTCTTGACAGACATTACTTGATTGCGGCAACTTGTATGTGGGTCGTTGTGGGTTCCGGTTAGTCCACAATCATCTCCAACCGTATTGTTTCGTCTGACCTTCGTTTCAGAGGCCATTCTAGCAATCAGAACGTACGCGTTCTTGGGGAAAAAACTTTGGGTTGGAATCTTGATGGGCACTATGTTATTGGGCGAGATTGGTTACCTTCTTTTCGTGTCCATCGCTGGTGTTGCTCAGATCCCTCCTGCTTTCGATGTTGGTCCATGTACTGCTAGTGACGCACCTGGAAAGCATATTGTTAGTGGCTTCTGGCTCGCACCTGTCGCGTTCGACTTGATCTGTACCTCTTTGACCGTCAGCAAGGTATGCTTGTGCTGATATTTATATAATTCAATATATACTCACGTTCTCTGCTCCTATAGGCTTTCATGCTTCGTGGAGCTGGTGTTCGCTCTGACCTTATTTCTATCTTCGTCCGTGAAGGTCTTTTCTACTTTGTGGCCGTAGCTGGCGTGAACGTTTTGAATGTGAGTTCCCTCAAAACGATTTTTGGTCTTTATTCATAGATTACTATTATTACAGGCCGGTTTCATGATCCAAAGTAGCAACCCTAGTCTTCAGAATCTCAACTGTGAGTAACGAAAATCTTGCTTAAAAACCCGACTTAGGGATTATTTTTTTTTTCTCTAGCTTTCTTGGCGCTGGTTCTCTCACAAGTTTTGTGTTGCCGACTCGTACTCAACTTACGAAGCAGAGGTTCACCAGGTTCAGCAGGAACAAGTGGACATAACTCTCGCAGTGGCATAAGTGATTCTCATCCTACATTCAATACCCATCCTACATTCCACTCTCCCGCAAATTATAACATCCCACTTCATAAATATAGACCTGGTGTACAGGTTGGAGGAATTAAAAGTCATCATGATGATACAAATAGTAATGAATTGTATGATGGAGCAGTCAAAGTTCAGGTGAATTTTTTGTTTTTGCCGTTTGTTTGAATTTACGAGATTAATGATCGTGTTTGTATTTTAGATTGATGTAGAGAGGGATGCACAAAAGGCGTAGAGTATTTGGTATCCTTGAATTTATGCTTCGTTTACTGTGTTTCTCTTGTTTCATTTAACGGGTTACTGGTAGTACAACTGAGTCTAAGGCTGCTTGCCGTACTCTTTTTCTCATTCCTTTTTGGGTAAATCATTCTATTCAAAATTTATGCAATGTTAAGCTATTATTATAAGCTTATATACCACGTTCCTTTATATTAGCACACATCATTCACTTCATTTTTAATACACTAGCGGCGTACCCGTACTATGTATAGCCTATGGTGTTGATACTACAATTTTCGTTATTGAGTCAGAGTGCCTATTGAAAAGAAGATTTGAAATTCAAATCATTGAACCAAGAAACAGTCATAACATTGCTATCCTACTGTTACATTTGTTTGTACTGCTATATTCAGATTCAACTAAAATCATACTTATTTCGAACTAATTGTGTCAGAAGATGAAGTAGGGGTGTGTTCAAGAATGTCATCAACTTGTTTCGGAAGAGATGTTACCGATTTTCCTATTTTCCGACGTTTTCCAGCTGTGCTTGGACTGTTGTTACTGGAATCTGCAGCAGCAGGGGTACCACTATCACCAGGTCCAAGATCCAACCGACTCTGAGTGTAGCTGAATTGGAAGGGAGAGGTGGTAGATTGGCGTCCGACTTTACCCTTCACAGGAGAACCTAGTAATGTAAGCGCAGGATCGTAGAGGACGACGAGACGAGCACGATGACGAAGGAATGGAGGGAAACCAATAAGAAATGACTGAGATAAAACACAAACACTGCAGACACTTGTATTAGACTAGAGAGATACAATGACTTCTTAACTACTCACCTGCAGACACTTGTATTAGACTAGAGAGTCTTCATGTGTCTGCAGGACGCTTCAGTAATGTGTGACGTGACATTGTGATGTCACAGAAAGCGGAAACAATCTACAAGTCCAGAACTCTAAAGAGAATATCCAACCACAACTCTTCTAACCTCAACCAACAATAAGTACTGACCTTGGGGACTGTCTAGAGCATTCCTGACAAGTAAGTATTAAATAGTACCAGCAAACTGTGAGTAAGAACAATTTTGGTAGTATAAAAGTTAAGTTGAAACTTGAGCTCACTTGGTTCTGACATGTTTGTTGAACGACCTCCAATTACAACACTCTCCGCTGCAATTTCAAATGAAACAACAACATGTGGTGCTGTTGGGCTCCGTTTGACACGATTTAATCGTCCAGATGCGGTAATAAAAAAACCTGTCTTTACCCATGGTGCACGGCGCTTGCCATCCACAGGTGATCTTCTCCATCGAGGCAAAGTTAAATCAAGGATAACTTCAATGTTGAGTTGCGCCACCCCTTCAAGAATTGAAAGATAATTTTCAATGTTGAATGTATATTGAATTCGCACATCCTCTTTTTCCTCCACATGCTCAACTAAACCAGAAACAACAGCATAGGGAATATGTTCTGGTGATACACAGCCACAACTCGCAAAGTTATAAACTGGAATCATCTGAATAGACAGTACTATTATTTAGATGTTTTATATAATAGATAAATTAAATTTCGTTGCTTACAGAAGTTATATCACCAATAAACCCATAATCTTCCAACTTCACTTCAGAGTTTCGTAACAGTTCAAGCTTTTCATTGTGTTCAAAATCTGTAATGTTGGCAATCTAAATATATATTAAATGAGTTTTCAAAATATAGATTAGTTTGTTATTGTTAAACCAACTTGTGCGGTGATAAAAAATGCTCCTGGCTCCTCACCAAGGGCATATCTTCCATCATCATAATAACGTAAAATCCCCAATAAGTCATTATCAGAGTTAGCACCTGGTACATAGGCATGAACATCAAAAATTTTGAACCAAGGTTTGCTACGACCAGGGTCAGGTATAGGCCTTTCGTTTTCAAAAACAACAATTGCCGAAACAGAGATAAAACCACGTGTGGGAAGTTTAGACATAGTGTATAGTTGAACGGCAGTTGGAGAGGTGATCAATGTGATGATATGAAGGTATGATTGTGCTGTGTGCAATAGGCTCCAATGCTGAGGATAGCTTATAGAATATATACTTTAAGTACCTCAGAAACTTGTAGTAAAAAATTGTTGGTATGACGTTGAGGGTCAGAACATTATGAATCATGATTTTTCACCACTTACAAAGTGGCGCTGTTGCAATGAGTTCTGATGGAGAATTTCATTGTCAACTTTGGTTAGCAGTTCTGTATATCTAGTAAAGAGAAGTTCTAATCAAGAACTTTTTCGTTACAGAGCTCCATGCTGGTCTTATGATTGAGTTAAACTTAGTAGTACTATTCAGTGTTATCAGAAATGTTGGAGTAGTGGCAAAGGAGTCCTGGAGTTCTGATAGAGAACTCTTTTATCTCAGACTTCCTTGTAATCGTTCATGGTCTCATGATTGAGTCGAATGTCTTGGTACTGTTATCCGAAGCATTAGTTGAAAAAGTTCTAGTAGAGAAGTCTTTTAATATGAAAACTTAAAAAGGCTCCAAGTCTAATATCACTAATCAGTGATAAATTATGATTCATGATTGAGTTGGAAATAGTATTACTGAATGCTCAGCTACAATCTGATACACTGGATCTAAGATTTAAATGTCATTTGCTAATGTATTCGTAATATAAATAGATTATTGATTAGTCTATTAATACTTCAGGGTAAACTACGTTTGCGACTACTACATCTGTACCATTGTTTGGAGTAAGCACTTTAATCCTATTACTTGCAATAGCTCGAGAAAGAGCAACATATAACTGCCCATGTCCAAATACAGGAACTCGTAAATCTAGTCCAACTCGACTTACAGATTGACCTTGAGACCGATTAATTGTAAGTGAAAAGGCTAAACGGATAGGAAATTGTCGACGTTTAACCCGGAATGGTGTTTCTGCATGACGTTCTTGTGGAATGGTGTTTCTGCATGACGTTCTTGTGGAATAAGAGATATGCGAGGAATCAATACAAGTTCTCCTTCATGATCCCCTCCAATAATCCTTGCCTCCAGAATACGGCTTGACATTTTCGTTACTATTAAACGTGTACCATTGCATAATCCTTGCGCAGAAGATAGGTTGCGAATTAGAATAATTGGACAACCTATCTTTAAATGAAGTTCGCCTGGAGGGAGTGTATTGAGGTTGAGTGAACGAAGATATTCAGTTGGAATAGGAGGTATATTTGAATGATGTTTATCTTGAAGAACTTCATCAACACTATAGTAGATCATAGCATCTCCAGCCATACGTTCTAACAGTTCTTGATTTGTATCTGAAACATCAGAATTTCGTGGTGCAAGTATCATACGCTCTAGAAAGTAGGTAGGAGGAGGAGGAGGATTTTGATTAATTCCTGAATAGATAAAATCTATCAAGGAACCATAGCTTTCTGTACGCATGTGAGTTGGAATATGAATCTTTCCCTCGTTATCTATATTTCTTCCATGTCCAACATCCAATAACCATTTTGAAAATTGCTGGGCATGTATATCATCTCGGACTCGCATGTTTTGATGTAGATAATAGATCTTGATTTTCTTCCACAATATCGAGTTGATCATTGTTGCTTCAATAATTTCTTCACGTACACCATTAGGAATGATTGGTAGTGTTTGTTGAAAATCGCCACCAAAGATCATTGTAATTCCACCAAAAGATTGGTTATTACCACATATATCCTGAAGCATACGGTCCACAGCTTCAATAGCATGTTGATGTTGTGCACTGACTTCATCCCATATAATTGCCTTCGTGTTTCGGAATAATTCTGCACGTTTACTCCGTTTATCTACACTACATGTTGATTGTTCAGTGAGATCGAGTGGGATTTGGAATGTAGAATGTGCAGTTCTTCCACCTGGAAGAAGTAGTGAGGCAATACCGGAAGAAGCGACACAAAGGATAATTAATCCTTGAGACCGAATTTTGTTACAAATGATTTTATACAGGAATGTCTTTCCTGTTCCACCAGGCCCATTCACAAAAACTATGTCACCTCTCATCTCTATAATAGAAGCCATAATTGCATCATACGCATAAAGTTGTTCTTGGTTGAGTAATGGAAATTCTTTTTCCCATGTACGATATTCATCATGAATATTATAATTCAACTGTTCCATGATAAGCGGATTGGCTTGGTGACTACTCCAGTTAATTTGAGGTTGTGGCATCGATGGCCAATTATTTGCTAAGCTTTTGCCCTCTTGAAGAAGTATATTGTTGAGTAAGAAAAGGCCATAATCATATATAGTCTCTTCAGTTGTCGCATGTACTCCAAGAAGTGAGAGAACGTGTCGAGGTAAATCATCACAAAGAAAGTGGCGAAAGTTGGTCCATAAATCTTCTGGTTTAGAGGGTTCACAGAAAATTAAAATGGTTGCGAATAGTCGCCGTAAATGCCAACCTGTTTGCATTATTCCTGCTTCCTCTAAACATTTCCACCACTCGCCATCATCTTGAAGTAATCCTCGGGATAAACATGCATCACGAAAAGTATCATATTGGACATTATTGTATGTTCGGAGATCTTCAAATGATGTAGCTCCTTTTATAATAGATTAATATGTCAATAAAACATTTGTAAAAAATATTATACAAAAATCATACCTTTAACAACAGTTAACAATGTGCGTAGATAAAAACGTTCCCCTGCAGTTGGGGGTACAAAGTACATTCTTCCAATAGCATATCCCCTTTGTCGTTCCTTCCACACCTTCTCTTTCTCCTTCCAAGTAAAATACTGAGGAAATTCGGCATAGGTGTGTTTTCGTGCTTCATGTCCCAAAGTTCCACCATCTGTATTTGCTTGAAAATATGCTGTAAGAGTTGTATTTTGATTTGAGGCATGTTGTAGTGTAAGTTGAGGATCATTATCTGGATTAAAAACAACTGTATGTTGACCAGGAAGATGTATTTGTAAACGTACAACATTCGGGACTTGATCGTGCATATCGAAATGGAAAATTCGGTGAACAGCCTCAGATGCAGAGATGTAGCGGCCAGTTAGATGCTGTGTAATCTCATCATTTTCGATATGCAAAGAAGCCATATCACCACCCTTTTGAATATATTTAAAAAGGTATTTGAGAGAACTTCCTGAAACAACAATTTCGACATTGATGTGGCAGTCGAAGAGCACAGAGAGAAGAGGATTGTAAGGGACAATCCACCTATTATCAACCCAAAAACCTCCAATATAACATCCATGACCATCATCCTTTCGTTCATAAATAGGAAATCCACTATGATCCATTGTGGTGAAGTCGGAGAATGGCTTTGGATAACCTTTCGTACAACGGCCATTATCCATACATGGAGCATTGGGATTAAAAGCACCACATGGTCCATGAACCATGCACCATTTTACAGTCTCAAATAGCAATGGCTCACGAACAGGATCGGGCCAACTTGCACGTATAACAGAATTTATTGACTCGGGAGTATTTAGTTGAAATGGTTCGTCAAGGAAAACCAAGAGATGGAAATGGGGAAGTCCACGCTTTTGAAATTCAACTGTGTAAATGTAGGAGACAGAACGTCCAAAAATGCCTTCTTTGTATATATAGTCGATAATTGCTTTCTTTTTAAGTTGAAAAACGCGTGCAATTAATTCAGGGCGATCACTTGGAGACTGGCCATCTTCTAACTCTGCTGTAATTTCTGCCCATCCAGGATTAGCAGTGACCGTGATGAATAAATCAACATGGCGGAAGTGGCGTGCTATAGCCATAGAGTCCTGGTACCGCTGTTGCATATGTTGAGGACCACCAATATAAGAAGAGGGGAGAATAATTCTCTGCCCTAACATATTTAGGTCAATCTCTGCTTCTGCAGCAAGCGCATCTTCAAGACCACTATATAAGCAAGCACGGAGCATTGGTTGATTATGGCGGAGGAAAGAGAGTCGATTTTGATCAATTGAAGCATAGGTATCAACCAAAAAGCGTTGAAGAAGACGTTTACTATGGAGGATAGTAGAGAACTCATTTCGTCGTACTTGGATACGATAGGCTACAAAGCGAGATTGAGAAAGTCGACGATTTGG
Source organism: Coprinus comatus (assembly GCA_034638255.1). Taxonomy (NCBI): domain Eukaryota; kingdom Fungi; phylum Basidiomycota; class Agaricomycetes; order Agaricales; family Agaricaceae; genus Coprinus; species Coprinus comatus. The sequence goes on from JAWPGT010000016.1 coordinate 254,125, forward strand.
ATTTGTTTGAGGAGTAGTATTATTTTGATTATTCTGTTGTAAACGTAATTCTGGATACCATCCATTATCACCATAAGGAAAGAGTAGGGGGTAGGAAAGTGGTAGATATGCGGGATGGAGGTCACTAACAATGCGAAGTCCGCCACCTCACACATTAAGGACAATATCTCGTGATGGTGAAGGTGCTTCTCCATTGCCATCACAGATTAAAACTGCTACCTCGTCTGCAGTTGGTGTATTATAACGCCGATGGTCAAGACTGGGGGAGTAATGGAGGCGGATAGAGATATTATCTGATTCATTTGTTAATAGTTCACGGACATGCATAAAAAGATGCGCATATTGATGATGTTGTAAGAGGACATTTTGTATAATTTGCATGGTGTTTGGATTGAGTTCTGAATTATTGTGAAGGCGAGATTCAAGTGCGTCCTGAGGGTTATAAATATAGAGTTGAGCATAGGAAGGGAGATGTCCTGGTTCCGGTTCCAAGGGACCAATGCGTTGGTAGAATTCACCCATTATTCGGAAAATAGGTGGTCCTCGTCCACGGTTAATGGTGTGGTCTTCGTTCACACACATTGAGGTAAATGAGAATGCCCTGTTGTATTTCCAAATATTGTCTTGAAATTCCTTTGCTTGTTGGTGCTTGCCAAGGAAGAGGTCATTAAAGAGAACAGGAACAGGTTTTAGGAAGGGAAGTCGTATTTGTCCACTATTGCAGCAAATACCAAAAGTAGGCTTTGTGACTGAAGCAGAAGATAAGAGCTCACCCTTCCAATGAAGGGCTTTACAATATGGACACTCCAAATCCATACGTCCAAGGTTAAACCTCTTTAGAGGCTCGATGTATGGTTGTCGGGCAGCACCAAACCATCCAATACTGGTGTTATTAGATAATTGAAGTAGATTACGCTCTAATTGTTTATTGTGAATCTTTAAATCTATTATAAAATGATTAAATCCCTCACCTCGCTGTCTATGTGGACGTTCCTCATTATGTTCTACTCCCCCTTCTCTAGCATTTAGCCTTTCTTCTCGTTCCCTCTGCCTTCGCCATTGTTGTCCCAAACTTCTATTAGATGGAGGTAATACCTCTTCTAGCTGCTTAAGAAAATAACATCATCTATGTTCAGTAACTGTATATTATCTATTCAAAGCATAAAACGTACTTGATTATGAGTAGTGTTTGCAGGAATATTAACATTGGATCTTTGATGTTGACGTTGTTCTAGTTCATTGATTTGAATAGTTCCCTATGTTGGATAATGAGATTTTATGAACAAAATAACAGAGCAGTAGTAAGAACTCACAGGAAGCTCACGTTCACCTTCATTAGATGAAGTATGTTTGTGAAAATATTCAAAATTTCTTTGAATTTCCACGAATTCTTGCAAATGTAAGTCGCGTTGACAATTTCGATGTTGTTGAGATGTGATTTCAGCTTCTGACATCATAGTATAGGTCAGAGATGTGGGATAATGACTTCATAGTCAGTCGTGTAAATCAGTTACAATTACCTACCTTCAAAATAATATCCCAAATGAAGAATAATGATAGTGGTGAACTGAACTCGTGTTGATAGTAGGTACCAGTACAATGGGTAATGCCACTTCTTTGGTTAGAGCACTTCGTGTCATGATTGTGGCAGTAGTAGCTCAAGTTGAAGCCTGACGCATATTTCCTAATCAATATGAGAACATTCTTAAAAGATTCAATAAAAATAGTGTATGTACGCAACACGTACTTTCCTTAAGCAACAGACAAACTCGACATAGATCGCCACATGATAGAATCGTGACACTGATAGAGCAAGGAACCTCGAACGAATGCAGCAAAAGTATCCCTGATGAAACAGCTAACCGAAAAACTTTTTTTGGTCAGAAGCTCATGGTCTCATTGCCAATTAGTTCAGAACCCACCGGAGTCAATAAGACTCTAGCTATGCAAAGAGCCTTGTGTGAACATCTTGTAGTTGTGACTCGAGGGCAACGTCGATGGCTTGGGGGAGAGGTAAACAGTGTCTGAGTCTGAGAGAGGTGCGTGGGAAGAATTTGCCACTCCGAATATGTTCCCACCATCGTCCAACGTTGTAAGATTCATTTCGGGACTTTTTACAGCTAGCTTCCAACTCTCCACTGTGATCAGCCAATGGTATTTCATAGTGGTTAAGTTTACACTAAATTTGATTTGGTAGATATATCTTGTATGTACAACACTGTATGTTTGACTCAAAAGGCACGAATATATATAGTTCACCATGTTAGACCCGTAAAACCAGGTTCTTTATCGTGGCGAGTCTTCTAAATAATGCTAATCTATGAGATTGTTGTGCCACAGTACCACAGTTCTCCTAGAAGTCGCCTCTCTCTAGCCAATCGTGGTCCTCTATGGTGCTTGAATAGGGCAAGTGGCTTTCGACAGCCAATCGCGGAACTCAGTTGTCTCTGTGGGAGAAAAGCCTTGTCTTTTGTATAATAGACTAGCGGTGCACCCGTGCTACGCACGGGCTAGGGTCAGTGAACTGTCGAAATCCCCATAGGATGTATGTATCTGACTTGGGGCTAATTCTGTCATGCACATGATGGTATGTTAAGCCCGTGTCTAGTGAGTTTTGAATAGGGATTAAAACAGAATGATTTCCTAATATTGAGTTGTTGACAGTAAGTTCTACATCTATTCTGTTGAAGTCCTAAGCAAGTGGAACAGCTCCAGGATCCAGATGAAAGTAGATTCTCTAGATGGATGGACTACATATTTGGTATTTAACATTCGACGCCACTGTTTCTTTTTGCGTTAGAACATGATGCCGTTCAACGTCATCGTGTACCCATTATTCATGTAAAATTACCGTTTTAAATGTTATCGTGTCCACTTCTCTACTTGTTCTCCACACAAAATGACCTTCCGGCTAATCATCTTTCATGATTGGCTTGACACTAAAATGTGTATGGTATTTTTTCATTGGAGGATTTTGATGTTTGTCTTTGACGTTTGTCTCGTGAGGAGAAGCCTTTGTCTTTTGTATAATAGATGGTACGAAATTAATTTCCAGGCAACCTAATATACAAACGAATCTGCTTTTATCAACTGTTATGACCACGAACCGTTAAGCTGAACACTCCTGGAACTTAAACGCTAGAGTGCAGTCGTGTAGGAACGTGCGATCAATAAACACTCTGCTGCAATCTCAAGGCCTTTCAACCTAGTGACCGAGAGGTATGGAGACAGAGATGTATAAGGGCTACAACAGAAGAGATTAAAGCTTAAGGCTTTAATCGTCTAATACAGCGAGTATTTATACTATTCTAGGAATGTACCTATTAATAGCTACTAACTACGTATATCCCAAATACTCGTCATCGCTTTATAATCTACTCCATACACAATGCTAGAACTGTCAACAGGAGTAGGTGAGACATCGGGGTCGGGGACTATTTACTCCATATACAATGAAAGATTAGTCAACAGGAGTAAAATGACAAAACACATAACTAATACTGGAGCTGGGGAAATGCAGACTTCTAAGCATAAGTGGAGTCTCATACTTAGTTCGACGTTAGGTCATAACGATGTCATAGTGATATCATCGGGGAATGGTATGTCAGGCGGAGTCGTCCATAGTGTCGTCATTGGGAATGAGTTCGGGGAAGATGGCGAACAAGTCTTCCTCGGTGGTGGTGGTACGGGCCGGTGGTTTGGGTGGGCTCGTAACATCAACCTAATCTATGATTGTGGCTCATCGACGATATTTTTCAAAAGCTTCGAGGTGGCTAGAAGCAACCAAGTTATTCTCTCCAACCAATCATGTCTCTCAATACGCTAGAAAAGGGCAAGTAACTTTCGACAGCCAATCGCGGAACTCAGTTGTCTCTGTGGGAGAAAAGCCTTGTCTTTTGTATAATAGATACCGTAAGATATGAAAAGTGGAAAAAAGATAAGAAAAAAAAAATTGATACCACGTTTTCGCTGTTGATACGGAAATAAGAAATAAAGAAGTTCATCGCTTGTCAAAACTTGGAAAAACTTGAAAGGAGATACATCATCAGTACTTCATAACAACTTCATAAAAAACCGGCAATCGTTTACGGGATTAACATAATCCCCTAATACCCCCACCAGTGAGTATGACACACACACACAACGGACTATGTACATAAAAGTTGGGAACATCTGATGGGAAACAAAGTGAAAAGGCACAGAATTTTTTTCATCGGCATCTTCCACCCCTTCGGATTCGGGTTGGCACTTGGACAAAGTCTTATGATCGAATATCCGAGTACCAGCTTCTGAAACATCACAGAGAACACCATCTACCTCCATCTACTATACAAAAGAGCAATTTTTTTTTTACGCAAGCCCTGACATACAAACGTCAAAGATAATGGAGAAGGGACAATACCACACAATTGAGCTACAGGCCCTGTGACTTGACAAGGCAACACCTGCACGGGAGATACGGAAAGATGCTGTAAGTATTATCAGGCCGGCCTGGGCCTTTATAGAATTTCTTTCGTACCTTTTTTTCAATCTACGATGCGGTGGGATTGTGGCAGTAGCGCCCAATACATTTACAGCAAAATCATTAACAAGAGCATTGCTATAATTTTACGACGTGATCTCGACATATGTAACCTATTATTTTACTGGAGCGGGACGTCTCTCCCACAGACTTGTCCCGGAGATCTACACGTGGCAGGCACTTACAATACGTACATACTTAACAGACCTGGACAGACCTCGGCATTTGACTAGTTCGGTCCCCTATGTCATGTATTCATGGAAGGAATGTATACATGTTACTAATATAAAACTTCCCCTTCAATAGATTGTGAGATTTTGAATGCATTCGTGGACATTCGGTGGATATAGTCTTTCGGAGTTTTTTCTTCTCGAGTCATAGAGAGAGAGAAAAGTAATTTCTGATCCGTTGAGTTCAAGTTCAAGGAAATATCAACTAAAATGATGGTACACAGTAACTAATACCACTGGATAGTATGTTCTTTGATGTCTCAGAGTTTTCCTTTCTTGTTTTTGACTTGTATGAAGTGATATGACTCAGTAAAGCCTAATACCAGAGTGGGTGTTTCTGCTACGGGAAGTTATTAGGGTTTTTCCTTTTGCTCAGAATCATTAATCATTATCGACTTTGATTTTTAAAGGTTTGCAGTCGAGTCGATCCAAAGTCGATCCTCACGTTCAAGTTTCAACTTGTTTCAATACCATCTTCAAGATATCAGATCCTAGCCCGTGTTTATGTATTTTTGAATTTAAACCCGTTCCTTGGATACTTGAGGCGTATGTACCTTAGAATTGATGCACAATCATTGCTTGTGGTCCATGCCCACGTACTTATGGTCAATAGATTCAACGATTGTGATGACAACGAGCGTCGAGATTTGGGGAGCAGAAAAGTTGGGGGTGAAATCAAATTTGGAATCAAAAACAGATTTTGATTTTTCGATTCAACATCTGCATCAACGTGAGTGAACACATGAACAACAAAAACATAACATATTTACATTTACATTTTCATATTCACAAGATAAAAATTCTCTTGAGTTGATATTGAACTCCCTTGTTCATATAGGCTTCAATAGGGGATCAGCACATTAGTATGGTCGGTCGACCCGGTCATTCCGGAGTTTACTCATTCCCCTACCTTGTCCGTTTGTATGAATTGATGTACGGAAACAACACTGCCAATAAAGAATGTAAAAAAATTCCATGACATACCGACAATCGGCCAAGCTTTAACTTTTGGAAGATCTCATAATGGAGAGATTAAATATATAGTGACATAACTACGTGTGTATATCCACTTGGAGAAACCTTTCAATAGAGGGCGATTGAATGGACTGAGCGAAATATGTTCACCATCGCCATATCTAGTCAGCAGTGGAAACATTCAAATGAAAAATGGTCCTTGAAATGCACGAAACAAGTAGGTAATTAGACTAATGAGCTAAGCAAATGAACTGTTAAAAGTACAACACAGAGTGTAGAAACAAAGGATAAGTGAGAATGGGAGAGAAAACCCACTATCTTTGAGTGAACACTTGATATGAAACGGGGAGAAATAAAGAGAGAAAAAAGGCGGAAAAAGAGTACGAAGTGATGATAATCAGTCAATCTTCTTCGGTTCTCTCTTCTCCAAAACCTCCACCCACTTCTTCGGGAACCAACCTTCTCTACCTTCTCTCGTCCTTCCTTTCCACCATTCACCTTCAACTTCCAATCTCGGGTCCACTTCCGCTCCAGTTCTTGAATCTAATTTACCCATGATGGCAACAATCTCGTTCTCCTTCAAAGCCAACTCATTAGGATTTGTTGGTTGGAAGGCATACAGTGCTCTTGCGAATGTCAATTGTGACGGGTCAAGAGGTGGCAGTGGTTGACCAGGAAGAACTTGCCCTTTTTGGAGATTTTCGGCTGCGCGTTGTTGGAGGATGTGGATGAGTTTTGTCATGGCATAGGGGATACCAAAGATCGCGAGGAGGAAGATGATCAATGGTTTTTTGCTTCCTTTTGGTTGGTTCGGTTGGGGATGGGACCCCTGAATCGGTTTTCCGCTCACGAAATCCGTGAATTCATGTCGCATACCAGCAGCAGGCGTTTTGCCGGTGATGGTGTCCTTCAGCCACCTCACTAGACCGAACAAGCCTAGTACACTCCCTAGTGCATTTCGTAGATGTGTGAATTGATCCACTACACCTACCATTGCGAAAAACGAAGAGTGGGTAGCCATGAAAGTACTTTCCAGCATCTGAGCCATTCCCGAGAAGGTCTGTACTATGGAATGTAGGAGGGTGAAGGTGTGTTGTGTAGTGGACTCGAGAGTCTGTGTGAGTGTGGGGACGGGATTTCCGAAAGCATCAACGCCCATTCCAGGCATTGGGCCTCCCATACCCATACCCATTCCTCCGTAGCCCATCCCGCCATATGAGCCCATTCCTCCATAACCCATGCCACCGTACGATCCCATGCCACCATAGCTACCCATACCACCATAGCTGCCATAGCCTCCCATTCCACTATAGCTCCCGAGTCCACCATAGGTGTTGCCAAAGCCTCCGCCGTAGGAACCGCCTAGCCGTGAATATGGAGAAGCGCCATAGTTTGAGTACGGAGACATTGTATTCGACATTCCCGGTGTTGTAAAGGCGCCAGGGCGTTCGGGAACAGTAGGTATTTGTGATGCAGGGAGGGGAGGTTGTGCGGATGTTGCGGTCGGTGATTGTGTTGATTGAGGTAACGAAGGCGTCGCCGTCGTCGTCGTTGTAGGCGGCAGCGTTGAGGCAGCTGCTGTAGGGCCGCTGCGTTCCCAAGGCTTTGGGGGAGAGACCATGATTGAGAAGGAAGAAACGCACAAGGCGTATGATTAACACATTGTCACCCCTGCTCGTCACAGGTCACACCGGTCACCCGGTAACCTACCCGGCTCATTATTTTATTTCATTTTTGTGGTACACACCGCGAGTTACGCTCCTCGGGTCACCGAAAGAGATCAATAAAAGCAGGCTTTTGAGAGACTATGTATGGCTAGCTTTGCCTCCAGAGAAATTCTTTTATGAATATAGTGTGAGACTCCACCCTTCAGTGGTTCCTTGGCTAATGCCATTTATAGCTACAGTGGTTCGGAAGTGTAGTTGGACAAAGTACAAAGGACGTAATTATGAACATCGTTGCATGAGGTTAATCAGCACCCCGTTTCTCGAGAAGTCTAACTTCTGACGTGGCACCTCTCTTTTTCTTCTCCCTAGAATGCCTTCAGTAGCTCCTCCCACAACTGTATCCAACACTCCCGGAAAGCGACCGAATAGTGGCTGCTCTGTACACTCACAACGTCAATGCTGCATGGCTGATCCTAGGTTTCAAAGTTACATTGCTACTTATTCTTCTAAATCTTGCTCGGATACTACTGCGACTACTACTACTATGGCTACTCAGCACACTACTGTCTCTGATATTGGCAACAACCAAGCTTCCGTCAAAGATTTCAAGTCGATACTTGTTCACCAACGTTCTGCTAGCTTCTCATCTTCACTAGTCAATCATACTGGCAGTAACCGAAACCAAAAACCCTATGGAGATCTCAGTCCAAATCGTAGCTCATCTACAACTTCCTCTTCAACACTTGTCAGTGCGAAAGCACGTAGACGAACATCAGCACCACCAACCAATCGTAGTCGAAGAACTAGTATCACAATCATATCCGATCCACCAGTTCCAGTTCCATCTCTACCCCCAGTTTTTCGAAACTCGAACCTAAGTCTCGTTTCGTCTTCAACGAATCCGAGTCCACTATCCACTCCAACTAAAAACCAAACTTTCCAAGCACAAAGTCCAATGGATTTCTTGGTAGATGAAAACGCCGCGCGGAGATCAACTTCAACTTCTGTTAATACTCCTGAGATTATAGCGATGACAACTTCAACTCCAACTCTGACACAAACACCCTCGAATCCCAACCAGATTCCCATCACTAATCACCGTGCCTTGAATCATAGTGGTGGCACGATCAAGAGAAATTCTTCTTCTGTGACTACCATCGTTGTTCCTACTTCTAATTCTCACACTACTGGCGCTAGCACCAATACCAGCTTCGATCGCGTCAACGATTCTTCTTTTTTCCCTTCTCCTTCTCCTTCTCTATCCCACTCTCAATCCCCGTCTCCATCCCCTTTCAAACCTCAAGCTCAGGGTCATGGTCATTTGAGAGTAGAAGACTCAGTTATAGATGGTCATATCACCAAATCCAAATTTCTTGAATTCTCCACTGCTAGAAGCAGTGAAACTATTAAAAATGGCGGAAATAATCATAACAGGCTTTTCGAATCCGAGTCGTCATCATCATCTTTTTCGGACAACGCTGGTCGTGTCATCAAAACCTCAATTATGAAATCAAATCCCGTGCCTTCAACTTTAAAAGCTACAATTTCACCTCCTATACAATCTACAATGACATTGACGGGTACTAGTACAATTCCTACTGCTACTCCTACTGCTATGGGTACATTGATGGGTCAAACTCCGAGTCAAGTCAAAGTTGATAAAGTCAAATTTGCTTCTCCAATCACAGCAATCACTTCATTGCCTAGTACTACAACTGATAATAATACGAATACGACCACCGCCACATCATTAACTGCGTCAATTCCTAACACTAACATTACCTCAAATCCCACCTCTACTTCCTCTACCGCCACCTCTACTACATCAACATCTTCCTCCCAAACTATTATTGTACCAATAATAGATTCACTAAAAAAACCACTTCCAGCACCAACCAATCACGTTCATCTATCTCGAAAAACGTATTCAACACGACCTTCCTTATTTAACCGTTTATTTTCTTCTTCTTCCTCTGCTAAAGATAAAAATAGACATGGGCGTAATGGAAGTGGAAAGGGGACAGGGATAGGCCCAAAGAGAATGGGTACTAGTGGTAGTAGTAATGGTGTAGGAGGAATATGTGATATTAAAGGAACGTTTGTTATTGATCCTACTTTGGTTGTTCCGAGAGGTTTATTTCGTTCTTCGTTTTCTTCACCTAATGATATTGGTAATGGTGATAGTGGTAACAAGGGTAGAGAATGTGAACGGGATGTTGAGTGTAGTACTCAGACCGGTGATGGTTGGGGTAATGGTACATTAAGGGAAGTGGAGAGGGGGAGAACAAGAAGAATGAGTTATAGTGGAACTCCTAGTGGCAGTGGAGGTGGTGGAAGTGGAGGAGAATCACCAATGCCTAAACGCGAACTTCAACAATTAACATGTCCAAAGAAAAAGAATTTGAGGTTAGAAGTTGAAAATGGTGGAATTGATGTAGACGTTTATCTCGTTCCTTCAAAATCTAAAGCTTCAGTGGCGAAAACAAGAATTGAAGCTACAACATTGGAATTGGCACTTTTACCTCAATTATTGAAGAATAAAGTGAATAAACAATCAATTGTTGCTCGGATTGTACGTGATTTTTTATTATTTATTTCAGTTATTTGTTTTATGTCTTACATGTTTAATTTTCAAAAAGCACGCACCAATTCCTCGACCCCCTTTTCAACTTAGCGCACGTACACATACTCCTATTTCTCATACTCATATTGGTACACCTCTTCCGACATCAACTGGAACCGGGTCAACTCCTCAATCCGTACTAAAATCAAACAAAAACCTCCCCAAATCCAAATCGGAAAAAGAAAAAGACAAAGTTCGTTTCAACCTAAACCATTCCTCACATTCATCCACACATTCATCCACACTTCCATCCTCATCACCATCACCATCACCTCAGTCTAAAGTTCCTATTGAACTAGACAACGGTACCATTGAAATCCACCTACCAAGATCATTTCATGGACCTATAACTATTCATGTCGCTTCTGGGAATTTAGATGACCATATTAGTTTATCTAAAGAAGTGGAAGAGAAATGTGTTGTGTTGAGAGAAGATGAATTTGCTAGAGGGGTTTTTCTTGGTTCTACTTTTGATACTAATAATCTTGTTGAAAGTCCGAAGGAGACTTTCACTTCGGATTCTTTGGGGCCTGAACAAGGAGGTGGTGGCGGTGGAAGGAAAGACGGTGGTTTTGGAGGAGTAGGTGGGGATTTGGATGAAAGAGATAACGATAGAAGGATTGAAGAAGGAAATGAAAATACTAGTCTCGGGGTTGACGGGAGTCAATGTATGCGTTGTTTCCGAACGGTTAATATCAACAAAGATAACATGAACTTGAATTCGACTCAAACAAGTATCACGGAATACGAAGGACAAGTTCCTACCGTACAACAAAATGTCAATGCTTCATTGACAAGGACTGGAACCTTGAACGGAAGTGGACGATATGTTTTTCCATCATATCCAACTAATTCAAATGAAACAAGACCACAACCACAATCGCGACCGCGTCCAGTTTCTTTATCCTTGAATTCAACTTCAACTTCTTCACCTCATACACCCGTTCCAAATTCAACTTCATTTTCCCCTACCGGTACACCTACACCAACTGGTCCTGGTGCTATAACGACAGCTACTTTGAAAGTTTCTTGTCCAGTAACACCAACTAAAAACAAAATCAAGCGTAAACCTGTCAAATTCATAGATTCTTGTATCGATTCTCCTTTATCTTCATCCAATTCTGGTACGGATTCTTCAGATATTCAACTTCACGATCAAGAAAATGGAGATGGAAATGAAAACCTCGTAACTGGGATTCGGAAGAACTTCTTGGACATGGATGTAGATGTTGATATTGGATCTGATACACCTACACCACGTCAGGGTCAAGTTCTCTCTAATTTGAAGTCACAGAGAATGGGAATAGGAGGAAAAGGACAATCGCAATTAGGTTGGAAGTTGACTCAAACGCAAGGATTGAATGGGAGATTAAGAGTTTTATCTGAACATCAACCTACTACTATTGGTAGTTCTCCTAACACTTCACGTGTTTCTTCTCCAATTCAAACACCCATTCAGACTATTCCTATTCCAACTTCTAAACAGATGTTGATAAAATTGATGAGGAATGAAGAGGAGGATGAAGGGAATTTGAGAGTTAGAAGAATTTCGATTGAGAAGAAACGATTTGTTCCTGATGGTGTTGGTTGGCGTGATGCACCAATTGAAGATACAATTGTTACTACTAATCAGAATGGTGGTAGCAACAATAGTGATTCAACGGTGGGAGAATGTTGTTGTCAAGTTCCTGATATCCGAAATCCCTCGTACACCCATACTGATACTCATTCCCATTTGTACAATGCGACGCCTACGGTGGTGGAAGAACAAAGAAATTCGGGTTCAATGGCGGGAAGAAAACGCGAACAAGAAAATGAAAACTCGGAGAGTGAATTGGAGGTTGAGAGGGAAAAAGAGAAAGAATGGGAAGGTGATAGAGTAGATGTGACAATTGGTAATGGAAGAGTTTGGATTCAGTATGAAGATTCGGAAGAAAATGGTACTGTTGTCAAAGAGGGATGGTTTGGGTTTTGGAGTCGTATTAAGGGTTGATTAGGAGCATTACTGTGTGTGTGTGCTGTGTATGTATGACCAACGAGCCGCAGGTCGGTAGTGTCCTCTTGGGACTTTTGGACTTTGAATTGTTTGTTTGTTTGTTTTATATATCATAGCTTGTATGTTGTGACTGAACATTGAATGTTGAATGTTAAATGTTAATCGAGGCGGGAACATTTTGCACTGCAAAAATCTCAATATCAGTCGTGGACTCGCGAACCGAGACAGAAATAGATTTGATCAGTGGCGCCTCTTGTACGTCATCTTTGCTAGCTTATTCGTTCTTGGCAGGGCGAGTCGCTGCAGCAACACTTTTCCCCCTGTGTATGGTAACTCTTTCAAAAATTACTGACTTCTGTTCAGAAGTTTTTAACCATGTACTGGTAAGACAATCCAGAGCCTGAAGCAACATACTATACTCCTATTACTTTGAAATACCATCCCATGATCTTGTAGTCTTCCAAAAGGAATTCTAGTGGTAGCTCGCTTTCTACAATCATGATAGTGGCACTGCTAGTTGCTTCTAGTGAGATTTTTCAATATATATATAACGGGGACACTCAGGACCCTTGAATATCCCTACTAAGGCCGGGGGGCGAAAAACGGACAAAGAAATGAAAATCCGGCCGTAACCCGGAGGCGAAAACGGACATATTTGGCCTTTGGGACATGGAGGCCGGGTCCTAATAATGCGGACAGTTCATCGCCATCGGACGGGGCCAGGTCCAGGTGATGGACCAATTAGCCCGAAATTTTTTTTTTACCTACCATCCGAAGATTTATTGCTACAACATTTAATCCACTTCATACCTCCCATTTTGCATTGCGAGAACCTAATCATGTGTTGACAGTGCTTGAGTCATCACCAAACTATATCACGCCAACAGGTTTTGCTGTAACACAGAAGGATTTTGGAATTTTTGATATTACGCGCTAATACCATGGGAGTGCTGGCTGCGTTTTATGAATTACTAGAGATGTAGGTGTATATAATGCTGAACGACCCCAAATTTTACTTGTAGAATTTTTGGCAATTTTCTTTTGTATTTTTGAGGCCGGATCCAGGATTCCGGACAAATTTGAGGGGATGGGCCCGAGGCCAAACCGGAACAGAACCGGAAAATTTGGTCCGGACAAAAATGCCAAAAATCTGGAGTATTAACACCCGGCCTTAGTAGGGATATTAAAGGGTCCTGGGGACACTCTCTTACTCACTGTTACGAGTCCACCCAAACCACCGGCCCGTACCACCACCACCGAGGAAGACTTGTTCGCCATCTTCCCCGAACTCATTCCCAATGACGACACCATGGACGACTCCGCTTGACATACCATTCCCCGGTGACATCACGGTGACATCACTATGACATCGCTATGACCTAACGTCGAACTAAGTATGAGACTCCACTTATGCTTAGAAGTATACATTTCCCCAGCTCCAGTATTAGTTATCTGTTTCGTCATTTTACTCCTGTTGACTAATCTTTCATTGTATATGGAGTAAATAGTCCCCGACCCCGATGTCTCACCTACTCCTGTTGACAGTTCTAGCATTGTGTATGGAGTAGATTATAAAGCGATGACGAGTATTAGGTTATAATTAGTTAGTAGCTATTATTAGGTACATCCCTAGAATAGTATAAATACTCGATGTATTAGACGATTAAAGCCTTAAGCTTTAATCTCTTCTGTTGTAGCCCTTATACATCTCTGTCTCCATACCTCTCGGTCACTAGGTTGAAAGGCCTTGAGATTGCAGCAGAGTGTTTATTGATCGCACGTTCCTACACGACTGCACTCTAGCGTTTAAGTTCCAGGAGTGTTCAGCTTAACGGTTCGTGGTCATAACATTAGATTAAAGCTTCCCTTTCACTGGACCGGTAGGGTTATCCGGTCTCTCCCCCTTGGAACCGAACGGAGGATTGTCGAAACCCGGCAGTCAATCGATTCCCGTCATCTTGGAACTTGAAACGGCGTTACTTGTTCTGGTCTAACCGGTACCTCTTAGTGGTATACTGGTAGTCGTTATACCCGCTAATCCCTGGTATAACGCGTCGCAGCTCACAAAGTGATACTCCTTCGCCGGAGCAAAGTGGGAAGTCTAGGTGTTTGAAATCCTAGCCAACCGGACCGCGGTGGGTTTGTACATCGCTGAAATCTACGCATTTAGTAAGTCGTAGTCAGGCCCCTTTAATTAGGACCCCCTGGCCGTCAAGCTCTAAGCGAGCGCAAGCTGTTAAGTCAGTAAAAGCTCTAAGCGAGCACTCAAGCTGTTAGTCAGTAAAAGCTCTAAGCGAGCATTATCAAGCTGTTAGACAGCAGTTCTCCCTTTTCCATTCCCAATCCATTCCTTACACCACCACACTCCTTTATAAAAACCTCTACCAATTCTTGGGCAACCACCAATTCTGAATCATCATTTCACGACAACGAAGAACCAGCCAAACATCAGTTCCTAAACCGGAATTTGATAGGTCACAACTTCAACGAAGCAGATCTCGCTACCGAGAAACCCCTTCCACCGAACCCTTCCCAGTTCACATCCCCGGACCGATCCAAGCCTCTACCTCACAAGACTCTGGACGCTCCACCTCGTCATTTTATACACAACCACCAGTACCTCCCCAATCTCAGCTTTTCGGAGAACCTAGTCCTATACAACGACAAGGTTCGCAATCTAGCGAAACTTCAAAACAGCAATACAGAGAGAAACAACAACAATCTTCATCTGAAGAAGACGACTCAGACGACGACCCCCCGCCAATCCCTCCTCGAAGACCTAGAGTTACTATCCCGTCTCGAGTCCATACACCAATCACAACTCCCGCCAACCCAACAACTCCACACACTCCGTCATTACCCCCGGCTCCACCAAATCCCTCCACACCTACTACAAACAGCTCGTCAAGCTCAAATCCAACGATGCCCTCCACAACTACAGTCCCAGCACTCAAACTCCCAGTTCCCCCACCATTCGCTGGAGACACAGCATCCTACGGTCATTGGAAACAACGACTTGGAATCTACTATGCAGCAGATCAAGCCCGATTCCATGACAGCGAAACAAAGATCCTATACACTCTTTCCCTTATGGTTGGACCGGCAGCCACATGGGCACATGCCTTCACAGAAAGCGCATACGACGACAAGACTTCAACCTACAATTTGGGAACCTTCACAGCATTCACCAAAGCCTTGGACACAAGCTTCCGCTCATCCACCCATGTCTCAGATGCCATGGCCCGGATTACCAAGTTTAAACAAGGAATGCGCAACGTACACGAGTACATCGCAGAATTCGAATCCCTCGCACTTGAAGCACAAATCACACAAGACACACTCAAAATCCATCTCTTCAAAATGGGTCTTGAACCCACAATTGGAATGTATGCCATCAGAGCCATGCCAGCCGATACCTATGAAGCATGGAAAGGCGCTGCCCGCGCAGCCAGCCACATACTTCAGTCTGAACGAGACTATCGTCAGACACACTATCCCCAAAGGAACCCTCAAATACGTCAAAACCCTCGCTATCGCCAGGCTCAAAACTTTCGTCAACCGCAGTCTATCCCGCGTTACGTTCAACCACCCGTGGTCGCAAAAGACCCGTACGCCATGGATGTCGACTACATCGAAGAGGCAATCAATAACCTTCGCCTCAACGGTGAAGAGGAACTCTGTAACATACACGATGAACAGGAGGACTTTGAAGAAGAAGCCCCTCAGCCATCTCAAATTGATCCCGGAGAAATCCTTAATCAATTCATCGACAGAGTCTTCACAAGCGAACAAAAAGGAATTATTCAGAGATCGACTCTGTTTCCTCTGCAAGAAACCAGGCCATTTCGCCAACCGATGCCCAGCTCGACGAACTGGCCCATCACCTAATCGCCCGAGGTCAATCCCTCGCCAGGCGTACAACCAGAGGAAGGCCCCGACCAAAAATCGAAACCCCCATCTACGACGCCAGATCAACAACCTCATTGAAACCGCCCCTGAAGAAGAAGTAGCAGACGTCTACGATTACTTCTCCCAAGATAACATGAACGACGATTTCAACAGCGAAATCAAGGATTTTGCTTAAAGAGATTAGCCACCACGTCTAACTCTCTTCCATCTGTGTCTACTGCCCCATCTACATCATCATATTCTATTCCTCTTCCACTCAACGCTGTACAACTCGGAGGAAATGGATCCAACTCTATCTACGCCCCCACACAAACTTCCAGTGCAGTAGCCAACTCAGAAACCGTGGATATCCTTGCCCTCATCGACTCAGGAGCAGGAGGAAATTTCATTGACCCAGCTTTGGTAAAACAACACCAATGGCCTGTCAAGAAACTCTTAAAACCCATTACTGCTTACAATGCAGATGGTACCAAAAATGGTGTTTGTTCATTCTATTCCCCATTGAACTGTACAGTTAATGGTCGACAAACAACCATCGAAGCCAAAATAATCAGTCTCGGAAAACCTAGAATCATTTTAGGATTCCCCTGGTTACAGGAAAATAATCCAGACATCAATTGGTCTGACAGATTACTTAAATGGAGAGAAGAAGAATCAAGCGACGAGATATACCTTGATCTAATTCAAACCATTACAGATGATGACACACAACTGAACAAAATCTGCCTCGACGAGGAAGACTCAGTTGAAATCAACGTCAAAACATCATCCTCTAACACCATTGCTCAACAATTTGGTGACAAGAAACAAGACGACCCTAAGAAAGTCGTTCCTAAAGAGTTCGCCGAATTCTACAAACTCTTTGACAAGAAAGCATCAGAACGCTTTCCTCAAACCCGACCTTGGGATCATAAAATTGAACTCGAAGATTCATTCGAAGCTCGTTCAATTAAACCATATCGGTTATCACCTCTAGAAGAGAAGGAACTCGACACCTTCTTAAAAGAAAATCTTGAAAAAGGTTACATTCGACCTTCAAAATCACCTATGGCCTCCCCTTTCTTCTTTGTAGGAAAGAAAGATGGAAAACTACGGCCCTGTCAAGATTACAGATATCTAAATCAACACACTATCAAAAACGCATATCCCATTCCCCTGATCTCATCAATACTCGACAAATTGAGAGATTCGAAATGGTTCACAAAACTTGATGTTCGTCTAGGATATAACAATATCCGCATAAAAGATGGAGATCAATGGAAAGGAGCCTTTAAAACAACTAAAGGACTTTTCGAACCCACAGTCATGTTCTTTGGAATGTGCAACTCGCCAGCTACCTTCCAAGCAATGATGGACTCATTGTTTAGAAAGCTGATAGATGATGGAGAAGTCATTGTCTATATGGATGATATCCTCATTCATGCCAAAACTAAAGAGGAACTTCGCCGTATCACTAAGAGAAGTACTACGAATCCTCCTAAAGAATGATCTATTTCTCAAAACAGAGAAATGCGAATTCGAAAAAAAACAACACCTCGAGTATCTCGGTGTAATCATCACTCCCAACAACGTCGCCATGGACCCCGCAAAATTACAAGGCATCCAACAATGGCCCGTACCCAAATCAGTACGAGACGTTCGCAAGTTCATTGGATTTTGCAACTTCTACCGCAAATTCATTCGAAACTACTCCGACCTCGCACATCCGCTTAACGCTCTTATGTCTAATACTAAAGTATTCGATTGGACATCCGAATGCCAGTCTTCATTCGAAGATCTGAAAGCGCGATTTCTCACACAGCCCATCCTCACAGTTGCCGATCAAACTAAACCGTTTGAAATAGAATGCGATGCATCTCTATACGCAACAGGAGCTGTCCTACTACAACGAGACACCAATGGAGTCAAGCACCCAGTTGCTTATCACAGCCGAAGTTTCAATCCCGCCGAACGAAATTATCATTGCTCAGAGCAAGAATTTCTCGCAATAATTCGAGCACTCACAGAGTGGAGACACTACTTCGAAGGATCACCACACAAAACCATTGTATGGTCCGATCACGAAAACCTCAAACGTTGGAAAAACCCTCAAGATCTCAACCGACGACAAGCACGATGGACAGCGTATATGCAAAGATTCAACATCGAAATCCGACATATTCCCGGCAAGAAAAATGGTCCCGCTGATCATCTATCCCGAAGACCTGATCACGTACCTATCGGAGACGATAATCATGACGTAACTGCACTACCCCCGTCATTATTCTCCACGGATTTACAAGAAACGTCACTCTGCATTATTGATGACCTCATCGGTCAGAAAATAAAAAACGTCACTCAACAACGGTCTTCATCCATTCCTGAAACATACGTCATCGATGACGATGGTTTCCTCCGCTACCAGAATAAGATTGTCATCCCGGATGATCTTCTTCTTCGACGATCCCTCTTACAAAGAGTACACGACCATATCACCGCTGGACACCCAGGAATTACAGAAACTTTACGAAAATTAAAGCAATACTGTTACTGGCCCGGTATGAACTCGTTCGTACACAACTACGTTCAAGGTTGTGGAACTTGTCAACAATACAAGATCAACCGCCACCCACTCAAAGCACCTTTACAACCCATTAAAGGACCTGCTTCCATCCGTCCATTCACCCAAATCTCCATGGATATGATAACGGATCTACCTCCAGACGGCCCCTATGACTCTATATTGTCCATAGTGGACCATGGACTTACAAAGGGGATATTAATTATTCCTACCGCGAAAACAGCCACAGCCGATGACATAGCCGAGCTATTGATAGAACGGTTATTCGCCAAATTCGGAACTCCCGAAAAGGTTATCTCAGATCGAGGACCCCAATTCATCGCTAAGTCAATGCAAGAATTCTATTCAAAACTAAATATAGAACCCGCATACTCGACCGCCTATCACCCTCAATCCGACGAGATCAACCGAAAGATTCAATCAAGAGATCGAACTATTCTTATCCATCTATTGCTCTGCAAATCCCAACTCCTGGGCACGAGCACTGCCTATCCTCGAATTTACACACAATTCCCGTACCCATGCTGGTCGCACTCAAACCCCATTCGAACTAATGTATGGCTATGCACCAAAAACATTCCATACTACGGAAGAACCCTCAAACATCCCATCTATCTCATCCCGATTTGAGTACCTCAAACAAACAAGAGAACAGGCTCAAGAAGCTCACGAACATATGCGTCAACTTATGGCCGCTCGATCGAACAGACCATTACCAACCCTAGAACCAGGACAACGGGTCTGGCTCGATAACAGAAACCTCCAAATCAAATACAAATCGAAGAAAATGGCACAACGCCGAGAAGGCCCCTTCAAAATTCTACGCAAAATAGGAACAACCACCTATGAGCTAGAGTTACCAATGACGTGGAGGATCCACAACAAATTCCATATCCAACTCCTCACTCCTGTCAAAGAGAATGACGTATATGGCAAAATGTTTACAGCACCACCTCCAGACATCGTAAATGGAGAAGAAGAATACGAAGTCGAAAATATCCTGAACCACCGAGGAACCCCGAGGACAAGACGGTATCTTGTTCATTGGAAAGGATACTCTTCCACGGAAGATTCTTGGGAGCCTGAATCGAATCTTACCAATTCAGGAGCAATCCTAAAAAGTTATAAAGAGAGACATGGACTCTGACCAAATCCCCAGTTCAATGCTCTACTCTCCTCCCAATACACCCATCACTACTATCACCAATGCCCCCTCCACCGTACTCCCAACCCAAACCTTGGCTCCTACCAATGGTTCCACCACACGCATCCCTCTCCCGTATTCCCCTGACACTCAGCTTGTTCGATTCCGACTATCATGCGAAACATACATCGCTGACCTCGAATCCGTTCATCGAAACAACTCTGAACGCCGCACACTCCTTCACACCCTTCGGGAAGACCTATCTGCTTACTTTCCTCAAAGAGCTAAGGAACTGTACCTTTGGGACACCTTGGCCCACACTTGTCAAAAACTCCAATCGAATGGTTTTTCACAACCAGAGCATGCTAGCCTCCACCAGCTTTTCCAGGATCTTGACAGATCCCGAAATTCAAGACCTTCGCTCTTCAGCGTTAGTTTTGGACCACGATATGTTAGCACTAGCAACCTTGAGACTCGAAGGGACGGAATCCTTTCTAGAGACTCGGAAGCGACTCACACCCCTCCTCAGGAACCACTACATGCTCGAACAATGGGCCCGGAACCTGACCACTCAGGAAAGCTACTACCTGACCAACCTACTATCCCACCAAACGTTCCCAGCCAATGTCCCCAGACCCCATACATGCCACCAATTAAATCCACACAGCGTCGGTGCCCTGCATGTAACGGACATAACCACTTCCTACCACATTGCGAAAGTTACTTCTGCAACCACTGTAAGCAAACTGCTCCAGGCCACTATGCCAAGCATTGCTCCCGCAACAAGTACAAAGGCCTCCCTTCCAACACCATCCCGACCTCCGTTATTGAGGAGCACTACATCCAAAACCCTAAACTCCGCCCTGCCGATAAAACGGACAGTAACATTCTACAAGGAGATAGGACACTTTTACAACAGCAACCGACACAACGACCAATCAATCGAGGGACAACGCGTCCTAGCATTCATGAACCACCAGAGATACGCCGCTCACGATCGACAGGACCCCGTACCCCGATTCCGACTGGATCTCGCAGTGAAAGACATCATCGATGCCATTCCCCCACTCTCGCCAAGCACGCCGCCGCTCATGCCAGAGTACTGGATCAAATCAAGAAGACTTTGGACGAAACTTTGGAGAAGACTACGACCCCGTCGCCGAGGCCAACATCACTGGCTCCCCTTGCCGAGACCTCTGAAGTTGAGAATGAGGACATTCCCCTTAAGGAAGGAAGTAATGTTACGAGTCCACCCAAACACCGGCCCGTACCACCACCACCGAGGAAGACTTGTTCGCCATCTTCCCCGAACTCATTCCCAATGACGACACCATGGACGACTCCGCTTGACATACCATTCCCCGGTGACATCACGGTGACATCACTATGACATCGCTATGACCTAACGTCGAACTAAGTATGAGACTCCACTTATGCTTAGAAGTATACATTTCCCCAGCTCCAGTATTAGTTATCTGTTTCGTCATTTTACTCCTGTTGACTAATCTTTCATTGTATATGGAGTAAATAGTCCCCGACCCCGATGTCTCACCTACTCCTGTTGACAGTTCTAGCATTGTGTATGGAGTAGATTATAAAGCGATGACGAGTATTAGGTTATAATTAGTTAGTAGCTATTATTAGGTACATCCCTAGAATAGTATAAATACTCGATGTATTAGACGATTAAAGCCTTAAGCTTTAATCTCTTCTGTTGTAGCCCTTATACATCTCTGTCTCCATACCTCTCGGTCACTAGGTTGAAAGGCCTTGAGATTGCAGCAGAGTGTTTATTGATCGCACGTTCCTACACGACTGCACTCTAGCGTTTAAGTTCCAGGAGTGTTCAGCTTAACGGTTCGTGGTCATAACACTCACAAGCTTCTACTTCGAATTCTGCCTCTGATTATGGATCGAACTCGAACGATAAGTAAGATGTCTCTTCTAACACTCCCCCCGTTATCCTTAAACCATCAATTTTCTTGGTGACTTTCCAACTTTATCTACGGGAAATCCAAATCTAACTCAATCTTGATACATACCTCTACCTCCATCTTCATTGATAGAGATATGACTCTCAACTTCTTCACACTGACGAAAAAAGGGAAAAAGAAAAATGCTCTTCTACAAGTGCCGGCTAATCACGTATACATATCTCGCCTACGACTACCGGTTGAAGAGGTGAATTCCTGGAGCCATGCCTACAATATCTTTCGTAATATCTTCCATCGTGATGGTAGTGGAATGGAGAAAAAATACAGAGGTCCTATCATAGAGGGCACTTTTGTCCTGGATCCATATTTATCTATACCAGAGCCCTTCACGCCGGCCATGAACAAGACGAAGACTCTCGAGTTACGTGCGGCAGCTGATGGCTACAAAGGAGGAATTGACGCAGATATCTATATGGTCAATGCTTCTAAACCGCTAGAGGCTCCACGTCCGTTGGCCACTATAATAAACATGGAACTGGAATCCAGCTATTATGGTGTCACCATGTGTCCAATCATTGCACGCATTGTATGTGGGCATCTCCCTTATTTTGTTTTACATTATACATACTACACTTTACCAGCACGATCCTGCAACCGGGTCCCGTACCGCATTTCACCTCGTGGCAAACACTCGCTCTTTACAACAGCGTGAACGTGAATATGAGTCTCACTTGTACGACTCCGGGAATGACCAATGTTATGTAAAAATTCAAATACCTAGGTCATTTCATGGTCCGATCATCATGCAGATGGAAGGAGGCTCGGATGTGAATACTCACATTAACCTATCGCAAGATGTCATGAACAGGTGCACGGTGGTAAGAGAAGGAGAATGTGATCTGAACGTTTTTGTTACCTCCGAAAATCCTCAGAGGGTTCAAAAGACATCAGTCTCAGGTGTGACCAGAGGTACACAAGTTGCAGAAGGGGAGGGAAGTGTAACGGGGCGGGAAAATGATACCGTTGAGATTACCATCGGCTCTGGAAGGATTTATATTGAATATGATGATGAGGGTGAGGTAGGAAGGTGGGGCTGGTTTTCGAAAACTCGTACAAAGTCAAAGGCAAACAGGAGGGACAGTACAGTAAAACATTGAATATGTTCAGTTATCCAGACCATTTCATTACCGGCGGAAAAAAGTATATATGTGTTCATGTACATTTAAAATTTAAAATGAGATGCAATTGGTTGAAATTGAAAGCCTATGTAGCAGTGGCGAAGGATAGGCCAGGGCTTCAGTGGCTCACGCCGCACATGCTTACGTGCCACTGGTTGGTTATGAAAAGTTTAGTTAGTTGTTTACTGCTGATTCCACTGCCTACTTTTTCATTACATATCTTCTTCTCGGACAACCTTGTCTTTATATTCAATTATGAAACGAAAAATGAATATTACATTGGCGCAGAAAGGAAAAAGTTTCCCATCCCTACCAAACAGTCACCAGTAAAGCCCGAGAAGATATTAAAGCCCTCTGTTACGAGTTATTGTTGTGGAAATCCAACGCTATCATTCATACTGTACAGGGCGCTTGGGCACTCGATCCATATTTGTATGGCATTCCGAAGAAGTACAAATACATTGCAATGAAAGATTTGGAATTGAGGGTGAGAGCTGAAAGGCCCAAAAGAGGAATCGACGTCGATTGTCACCTTGTTTCTGTAGACTCACCTAAAGAAACATCTCTAACGATTACAAAAATTAACCTGGAGCTGGGCTTGGACAACGCAGATTTACATGTTAAAAGTCCACTTATCACATGCATTGTGTGTACATTGTTATTTTATTTATCCTTCTCGTTCCACCACTAAGTTACCTCCAACAACTGGATTACGCTCACCATTTCACCTAGTGGCATACTCACTTCACCCCTTGCATAATGCATTCAGCACATGGGACTACAGGGATGATGAATGTTATGTCGAAATACACCTTCCTATGAGTTTCCGTGGTCGTATTAATATGGGGTAGAAGCAAGCAATGCCAATGCTGAAATTGACTTGTCGGAAGATATAAAAAGAGGTATATCATGTTGGCAGAAGGAGTATTTGATCTGAAAGTTTTTGTATCTTCCGAGTCCGGGTGGCCTTTCGCAATGTTCCTGAGAACATTGTAGAGACACGAGTGTCAAATTCTGATAGTGAGATAACGCTTGTTGATGACGATATTACAGTGAAAGGAACTAAAGGAGAGCAGGAAGATGATATTGTTGATATTTTTATTGGTTCTGGAACTATTCGGATTCAATATGAGTATGAAGACGAAGACAAAAAGCAGGGTTACAAAAGTAGTCAGTGGCTATCAGTGTAAAATAGCAAGTCAGAAAAATAGCAATTTGCATGTTTTAGGATGAAAGGTGAAACGTTCAATTGAGTCGTGACTTGACCATTCGCTACCTTAACACAAGCTGTTTTCTTCAGTGTTCACATTTATGTACCTGATGGGCGCTCATCGGCACCATGCATGTATCTATTATCGGAGTCTTAAGGTACGGTGATTACACGTCAAAACCTCACGTAAAAGCGGTAGTAAGTTGCACGGGGAAGGCAATCGTTCTTTCTTCTCACCATCTTGTGCGAAGCTCTGTAGTTCGCATATTCCTCCTACCTCAGATCACAATTGTCAGTCATGGGAAACAGTTCATCTGTGAAGAGAGAAACATCACTGCTTCCTTCACCGACGAATTTTATCCATGTATCTCGAAAACCCCAACGATCGCGCTCCTTTATCCATGACATTATTTCCTTTTTTCGTGTACATATAGCAGGGAAGCCAAGGGTATCTGATATTCAAGGAACCTATGTGGTCGATCCGGTAATAGTTCCTCCGAAAGGGATGTTTCGCTCTTCCTTGTCTCCGACCTCAGGGGATGAGTGTTGGAGTGAGGACGAGGACGTACCTCCTATTTCCCAGCACAGATCTGGGAAAGGGAAAGTAATAATTGCCCCACCAAGGCCAAAACGAAACCGGAATAATCTGAAGTTGGTAGCTGAAGATGGAAGGATCGATGTTGATGTTCATCTCATTCCATTCTCGGCGTCTCCCACTTTGAACGAGCCATCAACGATTAATCTGACCCTCCAATCAGCCTGTAACAAGAGGGAGAAACACCCTATCATAGCACGCATTGTACGACACTTGGTTCAATAATTTGTGATAAATTTGATTGATATTTTTTCCTATCAGCATGCTCCAGCATTCCGCTCCCCGATTCATTTAACAGCACATAGCTACTCACTGCCCAGGGAGCCAACGTACAAATTCAACAACAACCATTCATTGGTTCCTGTTCACTCGCCTCCTAAACTCAACAATAATTCTGTTTATCTACATCTTCCCAGAACTTTCCAAGGCCCTATCATTGTTCATGTCGAGTCTGGAAATCTGGCTGACCATATACGCTTGTCGAATATGGTAGAGAATAACTGTGTCGTAATGCGAGAGGATGGATTTACGAGGGGAATTTTTGTCTCTTCTCCATCCGGAGAACGGTGCACGACTTGCTGTGGGTTGATTAACGTCAACTCCAACAATCATCCTACCTGGCAAGGCGAACATTCAAGTCAGTTATATGATACTGGTTTGAAAGGCTTCCATGAAAATAGCTCCCTCCTTTCCGTATCGACATTGACACATCTTAACCCCGGAGACACTGCTATCACTATGGAAGAAACAGATGGGTGTTGTTGCAAACATTTGGAACAATCCGCAGCCACCAGTTCCACCAGCGGCAGTACGAATGTGAGAGGAAAAGTGAAAGGACGAATGGAACAGGAAACTAGGAGCGACTGGAAAGGTGATAGAGTGGAGATTTTAGTTGAATCGGGGATGGTTTGGATACAGTTTGAAGATGAAGAAAAACCAAAGGCATTGTATTCTCGATGCATTTCAGGACTTGGTGGCATGATCATGAAGCTATTCAAAGAGCCATCTACTGAAGTAGTTGGTCGTAACTATGGGAGCATCCAAGTCACATTAGGTTCGTCCAAGTCGAAGCTCTATGTAGAATAAGTATGTGTAGAATGATTTCGTGGCGTTGTCTATCCTAAGTATGTTGTACTTGTACTGATAGCTCGGTGTATGTCAATAAAGCAATATATAAACCTTACCTCTCATAAAAAGTCCAATTTGAACTATCACATCTAAATTCGGAGTCCTAACTTTGTTTGAACACATGTTCTCAGAGCTGGCATAGGAATCCCACGAACATATTTCCTCAGCTCCCACCATCCTGAAATTCCCCCTTGAATCCTTCTTTTACCTGTCTTTTCTCTTTCCAGAATTGCTGACTCGTCAATGAACCAAGCAGAGCAATTACCATTACCAACTAATTTTGTTCATTTATATCGCGGCATAGTAGCGTCGCAATACCTCGCCCCCACGCGTCCAAGTACATATGATATTAGAGAGCATTTTGTGATCGATTCATCCATGGCACCACCTACAGGGATGTTTCGGCCTTCCTCTTCGCCCACAAATAATCAGATTTTGTGGAAAAGCGATGAGGATCAAGGGGTCAATGGTGATTGGAGGGTCAGAGGGGAGAGCTGGAAGAATCTGAAGTTGGGAACTAGGGGTGGGGAGATAGATGTCGATATACATCTAGTTCCCTCGGAGAAACCCTCTACAATTGAGCTGGTTGTCGAACAAGTTGAATCAGACAGAGTGGAACGTCCCCTCATCACACGTATCGTGAGTCATTCCTCTCTATGATATTCCTGATTCCTTCAGTAATTAATTTCTCTCTCAGCATGCTCCAATGCCTCGCTCCTCGCTCCATTTAACAGCGCGCACGTCATCACAGGTTGAAACACGTCACCCCAATCGGAACCCGGTTCATCTACATCTTCCCAATACATTCCATGGTCCTATACTCATACATGTGGCATCGGGACAATTAGCTGACCGTATCAAGTTGTCGAAGGAGGTGGACAACAATAGTGTTGTGATGAGAGAGGATGAATTCACTAGAGGGATTTTCGTTTCTTCTCCATCTATTCATGGCATTCCCAGGAATGCCAGCGACTATCTTCCGAAAGATGATAGTAGTCAAAAGCAACAGCAACGACAGCCTATAATGACCAATGGTACTACATCTACCACACCCGAGTCATCTTCGACGTACAGAAAACATTCCCCCAATTTCCAACCTAGAATACCTGCAACACGTAGTTTCAAGCGAAAAGGAAAAGTGGATATTGAGGAAACCCAGTGGGTAGGAGACAAAGTGGAGATTTGGGTTGACACTGGGAAGGTCTGGATACAATTCGAAGATGAAATCATCGACCACTCGAAACATTATTGGTTTCCAGTTTTCAGAACAATATTCGTGAAGATTTTTAAAGTTTTGCGTGTGCTTGCTATACCTTTAGCCGTGTACCTTGCTCGACCCTACTACAGTGCCTATTCTCTAAGTGTGCCTGGTTATCCTCAGGTTATCCAGGCCACCAACAACCTGTTACAAAAATTTAATTTTCCAATGCTTTCTCTTCTTGATCAACCTTCTCCGTCCCGGATTCACGGGTTGTTCAGCAATTTCACTTGTGGTTTCGGCCTTTTCTTTCGTGTTTGCATTAGTATTTATGGTACGGACGATTTAAGATTTTCTCAAATATTTATTCCAATGCATATGGCAGGTTGCTAGTTTTTTTTACTGTTTATAATTTAAAAAAAAAAAAAAAAAGCAAATTAGACCCGGTTTACCTTTACAATGGCGTTAACTGGTAGATGTATACCAAAACACAGGACCCCCGATTATGTTGTCCCTTCAAGCTTCAAGTAAACTGGAATCAAGAAAGTGAAGTTTGATATTCGTTGTCTTGCACCAGTGATTCGTACACTATGCCCAGAGAGCATCAGCTACGGCCACCACGTCCGCCATTTCTTGTACATCATGTATACGAACAATCATGGCACCCTGTTGGATGGCACATGCCATTGTTGCTGTTGTTGCCCACACCCGATCTTGGGGTGCTGCCACTCTTCCTTTTTTATTTTCATCTTGGTCTTGAGAGAGTATAGCGCCAAGGAACGATTTTCTCGAGGTGCCAACTAACGTAGGCATTCCCGCTAGTGGATTTCTTCGTTTACTTTCACCTATATGCACACCACAAGTTAGGCTGTGTTAAAAAGAATGAACAAAAGTTCAACGAACCTTGCCCAATCAAAACATCATCAACCACTTTTGACCCATTACGTACTAGCTCTAAATTATCTTCCAATGTTTTGCTAAAGCCAACACCAGGATCCACAACAACAAACCATCTTCTCAAACCTCCTTTTCCTTTCACAATCCGATCAACCTTATCACCCAATTCAACTCTAACACCTTCAATAATACTAGAGATACCTTCATTCTCCGCATATTTGTATTCAGAATAATCCTCATTCTGACCAGCATCAGCCCTAGAATGCATAACGACAACCGGCGTCGCATATTTCCGAGCCAGCTCTTTCATTTTATCCATAATCTCCAACGCTTCCGCATTTTGCTTCCAGGTAGTTGGCAAAGCTTTAGAACCGGTAAAGCCGTAGACATCATTAATACAATTCACTCCCGCCTGAATAGCAGCTTCTGCCACTTCCCATCGGAACGTATCAACGCTCATCAGAATGGGTGAGCCTGAACTTTGATCCGCATGACGTTGAGAGGTACGAATAGCTTGTACAACTGGTATCACGCGTTGTATTTCCTCTTCTACACTGACGGGTTTGGCATTTGGCCTTGTAGAATATCCCCCTACGTCAATAATATCTGCACCCGATGCGATAGACTTTTTCGTAAATGCAAGTGCACTTTCCACTGTTTCATGACGTTCGAGTTCATTCGAGAAGGAGTCTGGGGTCGCGTTAAGAATAGCCATCATCCTAGTCGAAACCCGGTTTTCCGGTGAAGATGGTGTTCTTGGTGAGGTTGGTTTGTACCAGTACCGCAAGGTTGGTGGAGGTTCTAGAATATCCGATTCTGGAGATGGTGTCCACGGAGAAATAGGGAACGGAATAACCTTTCGCATCGGTGGGCCCGGAACCGAATCTTCAGTAGCACTGACAACAGAGTCGAGCATGAACGTTATTGATCGTCCGAGCTTAGGATGGATATAATCCGGTATAACACTAAGACAAAACGTACGTGAGTCTGCAATATTCAGTGCAAGAAATGGAGCATTCACATACTCGTTTAAGGGCCTTAACACAAATTCTCGTTCTTGAAGGCGTGGGTGCGGAATCACAAGTTCTCCTTTAAGATTTTCCAACTCAGACCTCTGATCTGAAGGTCGAGTATCATAGACCAAATCGTCGTAAATGACAAGATCCAGATCAACAACACGAGGGCCATTTCTGTATGTTGGAATCCTCCCAACGGCTTCCTCAATTGCTTTTAGCAATTGTAGTAATGACAGTGGCTGCAGATTTGTCTCTACCTTTACGATAAAGGGGTAAGTTTTCATCAACTGGAGACAGAACCTAGAAGCCTTACCAAGCATGCTCCATTGACAAAGGCAGGTTGATCGGTAACATACATCGGAGCCGTCTCATACAGGAAACTAGTATCAACCACATTGACATCAGGCTCAAAACCAATATCGTCTTTGGAAAGAAATCTTCCCGGGGTTTCGAGAAGACGAAGCGCATATTCGATATTATAAAACCGATCTCCAACATTTGATCCCAACGCTAGCGCAGCCTGATGGTAGGTCGCTGGCCCTGGATCCTTTGGGGTGAAAAAATTACGGTATGATCGTGTTACTTGAACCTCAGAAGCACTGGCATAAACCAAGGCACAGGGTTTCGCCGCGGTGACGGTGACTTTAGGATCGATATCAGAAGAAAAATTACTTTGCAACATAGTGAGGGTATTTTGAGCAATGAAGGATGTAAGGGCTTCCAGAGTCAGATATGTTGAGTCGCCTATTTTCTGGATATATTCAGAAATGTATTTGATATGTTATAGAAGCGAGACCTACCGACCAAAGTAATCTAGTCAGTTGACGAAAGTCCATTTTTACTTGTTCCAATACCGCGTTCGGAGAGTCAATAGTAATATTGACAACCACATTCTGTTTTTCTTCTCGCTCAACATCGTTTACACCAATAATAGCAGGACAGATTAAATCCGACAAAAAGTGCTGTATACGAGAGACGCTCCAAGTATTCCCTTTCCTTGATGAAATTATTTCTAAGCCAACTTCTTTACAATGCAGAGGTGCCTTTAGTTGTATTATCTTGAGCCCAACGCGAGCAACAGATGTAAGTTCTAATTCGCTCTGTACCACCTCTAATGCATGGATAGCAACATCTTCCAAGGATTGATATGAAGGGGTTTCAGCCAGAGAACCAAGTTTCTTCGAGATGCTTGAGTAGTTGATAGAAAGGTTAAGATCATCTGAAAGACTAGAAGGAGCAACATCATGAAAGATGTCTACAGAGACAGAGATAGGTTGTAAAGTCCCCTTCCCCTTCCCAGGCCATCGAGAGCCCGATGCCAAGGCGACATTGAGCGACCGTTCTTTTACACGGATAATATCAGGCGACATCCGATCTGGAGCTTCACGATCGTAAGAGTAAAAGAGGGTTGACTTGGGTTAATGAGCCCGGAATAAGCAATCAAAATCATTTTAGTTCACATCACGTGTAACCCAATGTCGTCATCGCACAATCAAAATACATCCCTGCCACAATGTCCAGTACAGAATTTCAACCTATATTCATTAAATTTGCAATGGGTAAGGTGGAAGGAACCAAGTAACTCAACGGTGGAACATATTGTGAATTATATTTATTATTATATCAGAGCTAGTCTCGATTGTAATAGATATAACGGAACGTCCTGAGCTTTCTAAGACAAATATCAACCAGTCAACTAACTTTTTAAAAAAAAAGCATTCCCTCCTCTACCAACACTGGACCATACGTACTTCAGTTTTACGGATGTGCTGTCACGATTCCGCCGCAGTATTTGATGAATCCGATGTGTACCTGGGTCATCGAACTGTCGCACTTGCATTTGAAAAGTTCCTTACAAAATGCTCTTGTATCCGCTTTCATCCTGGAAATTCGCCCCCTAAATCGCAGTGTCTAGAACTTGAATCCGACTCATTCAAGTTAGCATCAAAGGAAAAGGAAGGGGCGAGGATAGACGAGTGGGATCCTAACCTTGGTCTCTATATTGCTCATGTTGTCCATGAGTGTTGCATACCAAATATCGTGCCGTATTCAGCATTGTTCCTTCTTATGACAGTTTCACAAGGTCCTACTATCACCACTACCACAACATATCCAGATGGTTCCGTGACTTCTATGTCATCCAATTGTCACCCGGTACGAGAGGGGAATGTGAATGGTTTATCAGAGAAGATCTCTCGTACTTTTGGATCAGGTTTACCTGAACCATTCCAACCGAAATCTCATTGGACAGGTGAACATGTTTTTGTTGCGGGACTTCTAGTTGTACTTGACGTTTACGAACATACACCTGAAACTCCTACTCGTGAAGAATTATCCTATATTACTGGATTATCGGTTAAAGAGATGCACGAGATGGAAAAGTACGTCAAAGGGTTTGTGAATGAGAAGTTGTGGTGCGATGTTGAGGAAATGATTGAAGAACAGTCGTTTAAGACACTTCCATTACATGGTGCAAAGAATCCGGCCGTAGAGGACTTGCAGAAAAAACATCCTGGTACCATGAAGAGGTGGTTTAGAAGACCTATGGAGATGAGGAAGAGGTTGGTTGACGTGGCGAATGAGCAGGCTGCTAAGGGTTGGTTTGAATTGCCTCCTCCACCGGTATTGAGGGAATCAGCGACTATGGACCTTTGATAGTGGCTTACTTGTAGGCTTTTTGTTATGTGGTTTCAGGTAATCTAACAGCATAAAGTTGACCTACACCTATAGAGGGAACAGAGAGTAATGTGTAGATATTCAATCTCAAGAAGTTGGCCGTATAAATTGGACTCTATTTGGCCATTGAGTCAAGTGAGGAGAAAAACCAACGCCATTGGTGTATCATGAGGTATAACTATGATATTAATGACACGGCGGCGAGGTCAGTGGCATACTGTGCTGTGTGATGTACAACCAATTTAAGCCGAATTATGCAATAATTAACATGTCCAACTCAGACAAGCAAGGCTGAGCGCTGAGCGCTGAGCAGTCGATTGATCTGTGTCAAAGTTTAAAAGATGCTCGTACCCAGCGAATTGGTTCTTTCTGAGAAGCACTGAAGACGGACCATATGCGGCGGGCACAACTATTTCCAGTGGAGTCAACAGTTAGCACTGTCGACCGGTTATTGTTGCCCGTGATATTATGGAGAAACAAAATATGAATATACTGGCGATGAAAAAGCAAAAGTGTCCGAGGGGGAGGATACTGGAGAGCAGTCTAAACTATCGCCTATGAATTGATGGCGATGACGACCAAAGTTAGTCTTACAAGGTTTCAGTGCAGATAAAGGTTATTCTCTACAGACGTAGGACTATTTTATGACCAATGTTCCGGTATACTTCCTACCTTGCTACGATACCTTACGATACTAAAGGCACAAATAACAATAACATTCTCAAGGCTAGTAGTATATAATCAAGATCGTAAGTCCGGTGTACTACTACATGGACACGTCTTCGATGTTCACACCCGATTCGGGACGTAATAGTAGTTATAATAATCCAACGATTTGAAAGAAAAAATGTGAATTCATACCACGCCTAATGAGTTCCTTCTCTAGTAAATAAGCGTGTCGTAGCGACCAAGTATAATAATCAAGAAAACCCCCTACAAGAACCAAAAAATGAACCGATCCTCCTCTCTGTGGGCTGCATTCGACCGGTTGGTAGTCACCTTAGCGTTTGGCCCCCGTCTTCGAATGATCTACAAGCTTTCACATTTTGTGCTTTATTTTGTCAACGTTCGTGTACGGTTCTTCTACTTCCATCGTCCCGCATCCTCGGTCTTCTCTTCAGTTCTTCGATAACGGTATATTAATAATTTCCTGGGTTCCTGGCCGGACTTTAAGTCAGACCTAGGCCCTAGAATGTCCGGGTGTTACGCGGCAAACGCAATGACAATGCATGTAAGGAAGTAAATTGTGGCCCATGGGATGTCAAAAGTCTATAATGTAATTTTTGAAGAGGAGAAGGATATATTACGGCATCTTCCGAGGTCATATGATTTGGGCCTACCAGACGAGGTTCTGACGAGGTTTTTCCTGACCATGATCTTGATAGCCTACCAACACTATCGTAGAGGATAACCTTCAATCGGCACCCTTTATATGCGATATTATCCTTTTGTGAAGCTAATAATCGGGACTCGCTCCATCTCAAGGACCCAGAAACAGAAGAGTATCCATCCACCTAGGCGTTCATAAAAATAACAATGGGACACACGTCACCAAGGTAAGGGGACAGCACAAACTTATTCTTAAAGAAAGGACCGGCGAGAAGAACTTCGTGATGGGTTCATCTTGTCACCATAAGAGCATGTAAACTGACGATGAGAATGGATCATTCTGTTCTGTCGCGAAGCAAAGGTACGCAACAATGCGAGAAGAGGGAGCTCGAACGTTATTTTAAGGTAAAGCAGGACTTGGAATTAACGGAAGCGGAACTCTGGTGCTTCGGACAAGATAGAACGAACATCCTAATTTGGTTTGCGAGAGTGTGATTCAGAATTCACACGTCTCACGGAGTCTGGGCGCTTTTCATTTGGGAAGAGGGTCCACATCTGCTATATATTCCGGATTCCAGACAGGAATTTTGACGTTGACATCGCACTGGCACAACAGGATGCACCGTGGAACGAACTGTACTTTCTTCTGGGGATTCTTCTAGTTGTCATAACAAGTGACGATAGTTCACGAAATCCCGCCCTCGAATCGGTCTTCGGTCATTTTTATTTCGTCTCATTTTTGCCAAGGCCCTGGAGATATGTGTCTAACTTTCGCACATACCGCACTGCAATTGCCATACTGATATTGGGCGCCCAACACAGGGGACACTCACATTAGCTGTTACTGCTGAGTTTGGAGTCTAAGGCCCAGCTTCTCGAACATCCACGCGTTGGTTATGCGCCGTAGATCGTTTCTTCGGCTTGATGCGGTGGGCTTCAACTTTGTACAAACGTTGCGTTTATATCCCTGGCGCTTCTTTGGGACGTTCTTGACGATAACGAAGAGAGCAACAACACTTGACCCTCACAAGAGAGAGTCTAAGAAGTCAGTCAACCGGATTTGCCCTTGCATCGTGCTTCTTGCTAAACGGACAGAGTGTGCAGATCTTGTCAACGGGAGTTCTTTATTAGTCGCATGTGGACAGGTGGAAAGTTTCTATGGCATCTAGAGGTTAACTCTAGTTTGTCTTTAAGGGAAATGAGGCAGCCAGAGGGGAAATGATCTGGTAAAGGACGGAAGGGACGTTGCATCTCCCGCCCAGCTCGCCGCCCCTCCGCCACTCAATCTCCTCGGATACACAACCAGTCTAAAAAGCACACCGCGCGGACTCGTGTTTCGCCAAAACCCTCTCTCCCTAGGCTTCCTCATGATTTTCCCGTTCTATTTATCCGCTCACCAGCGCGCGTGGTCTGTTGTCGTTTTTCTCT
The DNA here is from genome assembly GCA_034638255.1 of Coprinus comatus. Lineage (NCBI taxonomy): Eukaryota > Fungi > Basidiomycota > Agaricomycetes > Agaricales > Agaricaceae > Coprinus > Coprinus comatus. Next base: position 288,340 of record JAWPGT010000016.1, read on the forward strand.
TTTCCTCTGCCTCGTGTTGTTTTACTTATTCTTTCGTTGCAATGTCGTTTATAGCGTCTGGAAGCAGAAGCAGAGGCAGTCTAAAATTGACTCCTTGCCTTGTTCCTATTTCACCAAGCTCACTCTCTCGGACGAAAAAATACATTCCTTGTCCCTTTCTCAGCTCGTTTCACAATGTAGAGCTGGAATCATCTCCCCCTCACAGTCTCTTTTGTCATATGCCAAGAAAGCCATCAGGGCCCACCAGGTAACAAATTGCCTATCGGATATCATGTTCAAAGAGTCTCTTTCCACACCAACAATCGCGAATTGGGGACCCGGTGTTGATTCAGACAGTACAAATGACTTGTCGGCTGGGAGAGAGCGTTCATTGATGGGAGTTCCTGTTAGCATCAAAGGTATGTTATCAACATTAATTATCTATGACTCTCGTAATTTCGGACTGGGAAGGGATCCAAGGGGACTGACGATTCATGATCCCTTTTGTTCATTTTAGAGACCATCGACATCGCCGGACACGATTCAACTATCGGGTATTCATGTAACGTGAATAAACCCGTCAAAGAATCATCCGCTATTGTACGGCTATTACAAGATGCAGGAGCACTAGTACATGTCAAAACTAGTGTCCCTACCGGTCTTCTCGCTATTGAAACTACATCAGAAGTATTCGGAAGAACAATAAATCCATATAATCCGGGGTTTAGTGCTGGGGCATCTACTGGCGGTGGCGCAGCTCTATTAGCAAGTGGGGGGAGTAAGATTGAAATCGGGACCGATTTAGCCGGTAGCGTGAGGATTCCGGCACATTTCTGTGGCGTTTGGAGCTTGAAGGGTAGTGCTGGTAGGTTTCCGATTTGGGGGAATAAGACACCGATGAGAGGGTTAGAGTCATTACCAATTCTTGCTGCACCTATGGCGAACAGTTTGGAGGATTTATCAGAGTTCTGGAAGAGAGTGGTGGATATGAAACCTTGGCAGTATGATCATACAGTAAGTTTTACATATTAATTTTTTTTTCCCCCTTTTCTTGGAACTTTGACCACTTTTTGTGTGACTGGCTATTCTATTTTTAGAATGCTATACTAAAATGTGGATTATGCTATATAGTGTGTTCCGCTACCGTGGCAACAAGTGGACTTGCAGGATGAAGGAAGGCGGTTGAAGTGGGGAGTTATCTGGGAGGATGGTAAGTGTTTGATGTGTGAGTTTGGTATGCGAAGTTAATTTGCCTCTGCGCGATTTGATCCAGGTACTATCCCTCCCACACCAGCTTGTAGGCGTGCACTTTCTTTGGTTATCAATGCTTTGAAGAAGCAAGGTCATGAAGTCGTGGAGTTGTAAGTGATCATTATCGTTTCTACATCACGGGAAGGTTAAATCTCCGTGGTTTCTCTTTGTTATCTTGGATTCAGTACACCGCCCTCCATTATGGATGGACTAAAGATAGGGTATCAGCTTCTATTTTCCGATGGTGGTACGTGTTTATCATCATTCACTACACCTCACTTGGGATCTGGCGTCCTGACTGCGCCACTGTATGCGATGTATTTGTAGGTGAACAAACACGCGCTCCTCTTCAATCCGGTGAACGTACCTCCCCAGCAACAGACTCCGTTCTCTCTCTTCTTCAATTCCCTAAGTTCATCAAACGGTGCTTCTCTTATATCATGCGTTCTTCATTCCTATCTGGTATCCTACTCTTTGGATCACCTGCAGACCCGTTAAGTGCGGATTTGTACGAAATATTGCACAAGAAGAGTGTTATGGAAGAAAGGGAACTTGTGGCAAAGAGGGATGAGTATAGAGCTACTTGGCATAAGAAGTGGGTGGAAGAAGGAATTGATTTCGTGTTAACTGTTCCTCATGTTTTACCTGCATTACCGAACGGGGGTAGTGAGAAGGCTACACTCATGAGTGCTGGGTATACGTTTATTTTCAGTTTGGTATGCTCCTTTTGTCTTGATTCCAAAATTTTACTGAATTTATTGAATGTAGCTTGATCTTCCAGCTGGTATCATCCCAACAACAACGGTTTCCGCGGCTCTCGATGCACTTGCACCTGACTTTCAATCGACGGAAGAATATAAAATGCTGAATTTAATTGCGAAAGGTGCATATGGAGAGTATGATGCAGAAAAGATGGATGGATTACCTGTTGGAGTGCAGATCATTGGTAGAAGAATGGAAGAAGAGAAGGTTTTGGAGGGGATGAAAGTTGTGAAGAAGGCATTGTTTGAGTCAGGTGTAGTATTTGATGCAAAGCCTAATATTGCGTGAGAAGGTAGAGGGGTCTTTTCTTTTCGCTCCTATTTCGTTCATTGGAATTTCATTGTGTGATTTTTGGACACCATTTTGCTTTTTGTTTTCCTTATTTGCTCTCTTCGACTGTAGCCTTTCACTCGTTTCTGATCCTGATTTCTGGTCTCGTCACTTTCTTTGATTGATTTATACTTGTTTGATTGATAAAGTATTTGTATAATCTGGCTCGTAGTCACTCCTTTCGTTCAACTCGTAATTCTATCGTTGTACCCTTTCTGTCTTTACATATCTCTTTTTTTATATTTAGTCTTGTCTCGCTCTGCCGTTACATATTTCTTTTTATCTCGTCTCTCATCTCTGTCGTTACTGTATCTCGTACTCTAGTTGGTCTTGTTTAGCATGTATCCTTCCTTACCCTTCTACTCCTTTGGACAAATACACTGCGTGGGTGACTCGATAATCTAACTGGATTATTGAGGACATACCTAAACTTTACTCTGAGACCCACGCTCACGAGTAAAGTAAAGCTTGGATAAATACTCGCTAGTACTTGATAATCTGTGTGGATTGCCAAGTCACTGACACAGTGAATATAGTCTGCCATTTTCGTCATTTTCGGCTAAATATAAATGTGAGTAAAGTCACGTGCGTAATTGAGAATTGTAATGACTGTTGTGGACAGGGCTGCTATTAGCGCTTGTCAGCAGACGACCACAACCAGAGTGTTACACACTCACAGTCTCAACTACCTACTACAATACTCTTATCATTTATTGACAGAGTAAACCGATACCCTTCCACAGAATCCGGCCTCCAGGATTACATATTCTGCACACCCTCTGAAAGTCTTTCTTCTCACAAACTCCTCTTCCAATTCAACTCTTTTCGAGTAACGAGGAAACGAGGACAGGAGTACGAAAGACCTGGTCCGTATTTGATAAGGCTCATTACACACGATCAACTTTGAACGAAGAAACAAACGAACGAAAGGATACTTATATTTGAAAGATGGCTTCTGCGTATTACGAGTTTTACCGTGGGTCATCGTGAGTTCTTTTATGCAATTTATTAGGTACCTATTGGTTGAATTTATGTGTGTGTAACCTCTCAATAGAATTGGGATGGCGTTGACGGATTCATTGGACGAATTGATTACCAGTGGTGCGATTACGCCGCAGTTGGCTATGAAGGTGTTGCAGCAGGTACGTCATCATCACTATGCCCATGTTACGTGTTACGTTGACTGATCTCTTATAGTTTGATAAATCACTGGCTGATACTATGGTCAAGCAAGTCAAGACCAAGACGACACTGAAGGTATGTAGTCATTTACTAATATTCCCCATTTGTAATATATTGATGATTCATAGGGGCATTTGCATACGTATCGTCTATGTGACGATGTATGGACATTTATTGTGAAGAATCCATCATTCAAAATGGAGAGCAATGAGATCGTGAATGCGCAACGGGTGAAGATAATTGCTTGTAAGAATGGAGAAGCGATTGAAGCTGCGAATAAGAAATAATTGTTTTTGCGGAGTTGGTAGTCGGAGTTTGTAATTGGATAGGTGCTGTTACCATGGGCTGTGAATTTATATACAATTCACCTTCTCTTTTCCCTTCCCTTATGGCCTTCTCATTTCCGCATCCTGCTACTCAAGATTCACTTGCACACGCAAAGCTTCGTCTCGAAAATACTCAAAATGAATTGGTTCAGCTACACACTAAAATGGTCTCTGCTCAATCCGAGCTAACTCGATATCTAATAGAAGCGAAATCCACAATAATGGAATTGGACCGAGAGAGAATTCGGTTGAAAGACGAAGAGGCTGCTACTAAGGCTTATCTCAGTCCCATACGAAGACTTCCAGCTGAATTACTCCGAGAAATATTTCTGTGGAATTTCGAGGAACATGCATCTTGTGCTTGGGTTTTGGCTACTGTGTGTTCATCTTGGAGGGCTCTCGCGTTAAAGACTCCTAAGATTTGGTCGAAGGTGAGGGATCTCTTCTTATCACACACCCTCCGTGTTCATTTTCATCCCCCTCTCTCCTGCTGGCATGTGCATGTGGCCAGGATTGTGTGGGTGTGAAACGAGATGATGACGATGTGATCATCATAACCCTATAAATAGAACTTCGGATTGCGGACTAATTATTCTTGCCGCAGATTCGTCTCGTAACTACCCCAACCTCATCACCCGAACTTCTAAGATTGTGGTTGGAACGCTCGGGACATAGGGTACCTTTGGATATTGAAATTTACCTCCGTGTGGTAGATCCGATTGTCATGTTCAATGAAGCACAAAAACGCCGAATACGCCGAGCATCACCATCATCTTCGTCTGTGACTTCAACTAGTCCTTATCTTAATCCTACTCTTCAATCTCAATTGTCATTGCTATTGTCACCTCAAAATTGGGCACATATTTCCCATAACAATACTTTTACTCCTCCACTTTCTCCCGCCACATCAGACTCATTGACTGGGGCATCAACCATGCCAATGGCTAGGCCAAATATTCATTGGGCTCATATTGCGTTTTATTACCTTGTTGAACAAATGCCGCGATGGGAGAGATTCGTTTTTCGATATGATAAAGCATTCAAATCTATGACGGCTCTTGCTTCTATTAACGGTGAGTTGCTATCTATTTTTATTTTTTCATTGAGTGTCCTCTTGTTGTCATCCAGGAAAAAAACTGAATCTGTGTTTATTTTTATCTTTGAATACACACATTTATATAGGAGATGCGCCAATGCTTAAAGAATTCGAAGTATCAAGTGCCGAAGGAGGATGTACAGGCGATTGGCCATGGTTACCGAACAACAACGATACCTCATCATCCACACCATTCTTACCTAAACTCACATCATTATCACTTCAAAACGTTCCCTTCAAATGGTCTTCGTCCATATTTTCATCTTCGCTTGAAAATTTGAATTTAAGAGCACCAATTAATCCACCTTTACCTTTGGATAGAATCAAATTTATAATCCAAAATATTGAAAATGTGGAATGTTTGTCTTTACATTTTCAAGGTGTTTTGATTAATGTGCTTCCTTTATTATCTTCAAAAATTATTCTTCGGAATCTTACCAATTTGAAAATTGGAGGTCATCATTTGTTATCTCAAATTTTGGATACTTTGGTTTTACCAAATTTACGATCGTTGGCGATACTTATTGATCCAAGAGAATCTTTGGATGAACCGATTCTTAGTTTACTTATGAGATCTGGGTTTCCCGCTTTGGAAGAATTGAATTTGGGGTATGTGGAAAGTAATTGGATTGTGGGTGGTTTGGGATCAGGTATGGGTGTACCAGGAAATGGGAATGGGAATGGAGTGGCTTTGGGAATGGGAAATTTGGGTATGGGAATGGCTATGGGTGGCTTGGGTATTGGACCGGGACCGGGACCAGGACCAGGAACGAATATGGCTGCTATGGGATTAGGTTTAGGTGGAAATATCTTTCATGGACCTGGAAATTTACCAGGAGGAGGACAGGACCAGGTTCAGGTTTCGTCTACTATATGCCAAGTGGAATTGTGAGTAGTTGGAGGATTTTATTGGAGAAATTGGGAAATTTGAAAGTGTTGAAGGTGGGTGGAACACCTATCGAAGGACTTTTGGTTTTACTTGGAACTGGAGATAATGGGAATAATAACGTTCAAAATAATGGACTTGGTGGAGGAGGTGCTCACAACATCAACGTCAATTATATTGGAAACAATTCTGGAAATGGAAATGGTTGGGTTTGTCCGAAATTGGAAAGTTTGTCAATGAGAGGATGTATGATGCATTCTGAAGCTATAATGAGACTCGTTCATACGATTGAAGTGAGGAATCCTGATAATGGTTTCAATTCTAGTAGTAGTGGTGGTGGTAGCGGTGTTGGGTCAGCATCATTGGCATCGATATTGAATACGAACTCGAACTCGAACTCGAACTCTACTTCTGGAGTGAAGAGGTTGAAACATTTGGAATTGCAGGATTGCGAATTAGGACCTGATGTTGAAAGATGGTTGAATAGTCGCGTCGAGAATGTGGTTTGTTCTGATTCAGGTCTTGGTGATAGGTCAGTGTTTTTTCTTATTTATAATGATTCCCCATTTTTTTTCCTTTTCACCTTTTAACCTATAACGTGGTTCTCGTAAAATTTAATCGCAATTCGATTTTTTGTTCTTATCTAGGGGATTTAGGAGAAGGAGATACTTTTGATTTTCTTGGGGCATTGGTCTGTCTCTATATCTTTTTCACTCACGCACACATACACATACACACGCACACATTCCATCTCACTCGCACAGTCTCCATCAGATATCAGTGTAACCACAAAATGTGGAAAGTGAAACAAAGAAAAGCTCCGGTAGCTTGATTTTACACCACACATACTTAACCCTGTCGAGATTATCGTTTTTTTTTTGTTGTTCAAGTTATTGTTTTTCTTTTCGTCATTTGTTTTCTTGAACTATCTATCTTCTTTTTACTTTTTCCTTTCTTTGCTTTGGTACTACTTACAGGACATAGTTCATAACTATATACCTGTTGTATCGGTAGTATGTGTTAGTAGTCTCGTAGTCAAAATTACGAACTATGATGATAATGATGTTGGCTTACTATTAGTCTAATTTTAACCCCTCAAAAAAAAGAGTCTTCTCTGATGAAACCATGTGCCTACAACTCTAAATTGCACCCGTGTCATAGGGAGAAACTAGAGAAGGGTGAGTACTTGCAGAACCTGTACTGAGGGCCGCCTAATCCTTCCCTTAAATTAGGCTCAAACAGGGGGGGGGATAGTTAAAGCTCGAGCTCAAGCCAGGGAATCTATTAAGATGGTATACATAAAATTACAAATACATAATCCTCTTTGTTGCGGAGAAGGAAGTCCGTCAATAAATGGTTCCTACGGTTTCAGATTGGCCCTGTACAAAACTTATCCCGGGTCATGTTGCAGACGGCCGGAACTTCAGATAGACGACGATGTTGTGGTGGGCTGATTGCTGAGAAGCACTATCACATTGGAACAGTCTTGGGGTGATCGATTGATCGCAATTCGTCATAACCGACGTAATGTTGATATGTACCAGATATATACTCTCATCTGGTACTTAAGTAAATTGGGGTAGAAAATAACTTGATGGCGATATGTAAATGTTGTAACATGTTGCCTCAATTTCAGTTTATTTGTTTATGATATGCATTGTGGCTACACCGCTTAAAGGTAAATTTTATTTAACAAACGTGTTCTGGAGCCTGGTTAAGCGCTTTGCGAGGCCCCAAATCTCTTCCCACAGTTCTCTCAAAGACTTCCATCAAGAAAGTAAACATGCTTTTGGTCAATGCTGCATCCCATCTACCCTTTGAATTTTCATCACGGATGAATGCGTGCTGTGCTTGTACTTCCAGGAACTATAGGCGACTGTAAGCGATAAGAACTTGAGATAATCGGTAGCGAAACCTACCGAACTTATAACTCCTGAATCTTCGAGAGTTTTCCGTATGAGGTCTCTTCCTTCTCGGGGAACATGCGTATCCTAATCAAATTGAATGAGTGCCTTAATCAATTATAATGTTCATTGTCGCCGTACTTGTTTTCCAAATATCATCTACGAAACATCATGTGAGCAATTGAAACGAAGAATATTTCGTAAAATAAACAGACCACAAGTTCTTTTCCTTCCAATTCTCCATTTCTAACTCTCAACAATGTATCATCAGATTTTCCTTGACCGAGAGTCGCACTATGTATATCTGTGGCAAAGAAGCAAACGGAGGAGAGAACTTTGGGATTGAATGCTGCCTAAAGTTCACATAAAATTATAATCTCATCAACGTGTTGATGTTAAACTTACACGAAATGCCTGTAATTAGGGATTAGGGATTGAGTTTTTAAACCGAAATCAGGAAGATTGAGCACGAACCAGATGTCCACCGAGACACATCCCTGTTGCTGTAATATAGTTCAGTGCGGGTTTCTCATATATTAATAAAGTTGAGAGATTAGCCTCCATTGATACATACCTGCAATGCGACCATTACAATTTGCAAGTCCGGTTAGTAGATCCACACATATATTTGCGTCCTATCATACGTAATGGGTGAATAACTCAAATCTCAGCAAGATCATTACTATCATATCTTACCTCATTATAAGCAGCAATTTTTTTCTCCACCTACAAAAGTATATTTAATATATTGTAATCAGAAGTTCACAAAATCGATATTAATCACCTTATACTTATTTCCTCTGTCCGTTCCTATGCCATAATTTAACTGATGATAATGACGTTTCGATACAATGTGTCGCTTACCTTCCGTATCATAGGGGAGTGGTTCTGGGCCCTCAAATTCGTGATATACAGAAGGACAAGCTTACAATCTCTGATGAGAATCGAAGCGTACAAACCCACAATACGATTCGAATACATACCAACGACGTATCCTTGACTTGCTATCTGGCCTGCAAACCTCTCAACGGGCCAGTTACTTGATAAATCTCACTTTTATTATATTAGAGATTATTGAATCAGGATTCTTTTTATGATATGGTTTTCATCGAGGATCGCACCTGAATACAACGACACCTATGAGAAAGAATGGATGCAGTGAGCTTGATTATAAAATCGCCGTGAAGACAATGAAATATACCAGGGAATTTAGCCTCAGGGTAGTCTGGAACATTGGGTGAAATGACGTAGACCCTGATAGGTCGCCCGCCATCTTGTGTAGTAGGAATATCGTAATGAGTCTTGGTTACCAACATTCTGAGTTTACAAGAGAGCAAGCGGTTAGAAGAAGACTTGAGAGATCAGGATGTTGAAAGGTTCTCTATAAGTATCTATTATGCTTATAAACCAATGCTCGAAAAGGGGACGGATAATATTGGGAAATATACGGATAAGGTTTGGATAAATGTCAAATTTGTTCATCGTGTACATTTTTGTTTCTTTAGACGTCACTGAACCCGTGACGAGGGCACTTACTAGTACACTTGCTATGCAATCGATACACATTAAGTTCTATTCCTCTTCTTCTTCCTATTCCTGTTATTCCCCATCTCTCGAAGCTTTCATCCCCATCCAAATTGATCTCCTGGTGATTCAGAAAAACGAATCAGAAACCTTCGATTAGTATATAGAAGGTAGAAGTCCAGAGCCTAGAAGAGCCTTTGATATACCAATATATCAGCCCTAGGCCCTAGAGTGTACAGAACAGATGGATTACCGCGGTGTTAATACTAGTGTCTAGGCCTCCACAGACTATCAGATATCAGAAAAAGCGTACACCAATAATATAACAATGGATCATATGCATAAATTTGAACACATAAAAACAAAAAAACAATCAACTTCTAATTGATCACGGGCTCGCTAATCGTTACCCAGTGGAACATGATCCAGAACGTGAAATCGTACCAACTGGGTAAAAACGCCACGGTGTCATGTATGTCGAATTCCGATCGGTTTTCCGCAAGGACCGTAATTACCTTCCGTATTATAAGTGATGGTCTCGACCGTGATCTATTCTCGTAGAGGACCGGAGACGGGCAGAAGTCTTGAATTTGTATTCGTTTTAAAGTTGAAGCTGAAGGAAGGAACAACAAGTACTACACGGGATGGATCATGGAAACCGCTTACTATGGCCAGCTGCTTGTAAACACATGCTGATTAATCATTTACTGAATCAACTATGTAGTCGGTACTAAAAATGACGAATTTGCGTACAACTTGCAACATTTCCAATGATGACACTCAAGTATTCACTGAACGCGTTTAAAAATTCCTCCAAGGGAATGTCAAAAAGAAAAAAAACAGTTTAAACAACCAGTTGATCAAATGCTTCGCATAAATAGTTCAATATACTACTACATGTATACAATGCCGAAAAGATCCGTCATAGAAATGCACAAGAAATACACGACCCAATCGAAATCCAAAAATAAAATGCCAAGAACCAAAAAAAAGAAACCGAAGACCAAAAAAAAAAAAACCCCGGAAAGCTCGCAATGAAATTATCACTGAAACATGTAATAAAGTACCTTTTTTTTAATGTGGCGAAACTGTAACCCCCTTGAATGTGAAGTCGAAGGTGAATTGACGAAGGGTGGAATGATGAGTGAGAGAAAGACGAAAGAGAAACGAAAGGCACGAATGTGCTTAAACTTTTTTTTAAAAAAAAGAGAAGGAAATAGAGAACGCTTTAATGTCTCAAACAACGGTCCTCTGTCCTTCAACCCATCTATCTTTCCTTAACACCAACTCCGTAACTCTCTTAATCTCATCTTCAACTTTACCCTTCCCTTTTGTTTTCTTCTTCCCAGTGCCATTAGAATTATTAACATCGGCACCAACTCTATCATTATCATCATTATTTTCATCCTTATGTTCAGTATCATCACCATCACTAACACTCAACCAAGCTTCCAATCTTCTACCCAACTCTCCACCTCTACCACCACAAATATCACCACTAGTAACCAACATTTGTTCTTTCTTTTTAAATTCCTCTACAAATGGTAGTTTTTTCGATTTTAGGTTTATATTCTTCAAATTTATGTTCGATCCTACTCCTGTACTGGTTCCTGGTTTATTGATATTCCAATTGTTGTTGTTGGGCAAACTTGAAGAACTGGAGTTGAGTTGTTGTTTTGATTTAGATGCCGACAAGGATACGGATGAGGATGAAGAATTGGAAGTGAGTTCGGGTTCTGGAACGACTAGACCACGGTTCACCGTCTTCGAGTTATTCCCCAGTTCTTGAATCTCAAATCCATTTCCAAATTCAATACCACTAGAAGTATTTGACGAATTTGAAAAATCATCAGACGAAGCTGTATTCGTGGTTGTTGTCGATGTAGATGCAAGTGCAGATACGGAAGCATCCATAGAAAAAGGAGGTGTGGATTTGAACCATTCTTCTTCAACATCTTCTCCACCTAATATACTTTCAACCAATCCTTCTTCCCAACCATCCCATTCAGCGCATCTATGAGCCATTCGTAGTTTCATACCAGCCGACTCATAATAAGCCCATTCTTGACATAGTTCTTTTAAGGATTTATTTGGTGGAAGTTGTGATAGTGATAGTGATGATGAAGATAAGAGAGGATCGTTAGGTAATTCAGCAACTGCTTGACGGAATAATTTGGATACGAAAGGTGATGATTGAGCGAAAGCTGGTAAATGTGCACATGCCCAAAGTGGTCTTGTAGTAGTTGATTCCCAATCAATAATGCAAGTCTGTTTACGAAAGAGTGAGAAAAACATTTGAAAGGAGAAAGGAAATGAGATACCCACAATTTTTGTATTGTCCACTTCATCCACAAATACATTCTCCAAACTCAAGTCATGACAATCCAATCCAAACTCTTCAATTTCAGTTTGATTTCCCTCCCTTCCTTTTCCTTTATCAACGATCTCTATCAATCTTTCCATAACACTTCTCCATCTCTCCATCTCCCTCTTAACCGCTTCCTGTCGTTGCGCTATGTGCGTAAACAAAAATGTACTCCTCTGATTTCTTCTATAATCCGTATACATAACATCTCCAGGACCTTCGCATTCTTCATCACTCTCTTCCATATTGTATTCATCACTATCGTCGCTCTCGTCTCCTGGAATAGCTCGTAAGCGATGATGACGTGAGGATAGGATCTCATCAGGGTCCAAGTGTAACCGATGCGGCGCCGACCGACCTTCATTCTCCCTGATCACACCCTGAACTTCACGTTCAACACATGAGGAGAGATAAGATTTTGTAGTTGACCAAGGGCCTCTGTTTAATTCGTGTGGGTGTGCCAAATCACCTCTGTTGGATCCGAAAAAAGGCCATGAGATGATGGGTCCCATTTTGAAGGTTGAATTGGCTGGAAGTGAGGCTGACGGAGGTTTTAGCGATGCTGATGACGAAGTTGTGGTCATTGCGATGGAAGCGGCAGGTCGAGGGGTCAATGCTGCTGACAGTGCTAGGAAAGGAAATGCAATCCCGCCAATTTGTTGCATGGAAGAAGCTTTGGGCGTCGGAGCTCCAGAAGAAATGGTAGGTAGTGGGGCTGGGGCAGACGGAGATGCGGAATAGAGAGAACCTATCTGGGAGAAGCGATGTGCAAAGAGGGGTATGATAAGTCTTGCAGTATTTCGAATCAGTTTGACAAGATCATTGTAGGCTAGTGTGTGGAAGACCTGTGCGAGGGGAATTCCGGGGGCCTAGAAAATGAAAAGACATCAAAGGATGAGCACGTATGGTGTGGAGTTAATTTACCTTCGACATCAGAATGAATTCTCCGCCCAGACGGTTGTACGGGTTGGAATCATAATGATAAACGACTGGTACAGGTATATTAGTTTTTTCACGGAGATATTTCATTGTTGCGACTTCTGATTCGATCTTTAACCTGGGCATGAACCGACGGGCAACACGTGCGACGAGCTCGACATGGTTGACGAGGGAGACAAGGTATGCCTGTTGCAAACCAGGTTAGCGCATCACAACGTGTGGAATACTTGTAGTCCATGCCTTGTGAAAAGTGCCTAGAATGTTTGATTTGAGATGATTGATTGTCGACCAGACCTAGAGCACATACCAGCAGATAGAAACTTGATCCTTCCGACTTCAATTCCCATTTTTTCCTTAACAACGTCCTTCAGGACCCGTCGGTCCACTTCAAATGGTGCAGCATCCCTCAACGTTGCATCGAACTTGCGTTCCCGTTTTCGATCTTCGTGTTCAACATCCCAGTCCCAGACTAGAAACGGCTTTCCAACATTCTTTGGTTCGGGTACAAGGGTCTCCTGGAGATCTAGCGATAGCTGGGGGCCATTTTGTGGCATGATATGGCTGTTAAATTGTTCTGTGGTGTGGCTGTTTGAGCTGTAGGATGATATGTAGTTGGTGGTAGTAGCAGAGGACGTAAATACGGAGGACTAACATCATCTCTTCCTGTTTGTCTCTGTTTGTCCTCCCGACCTCCGGACAATGTCCTCTCCGCGCACATCCCTGAATATCACTGGCAATAGGAAATCCCATGATTCCGAGGGTGGTTTAGTGGGGTTTCTTTTGTTCTCTTTGCTTATTTACAAGTTATATATCTACGGGATGACATGGATGAGAATGAAATGTTTTGGCGAATAAATTGCAGGTGTTTGCCGGACCCTGTGATTCTTTTTCTATCATCTAGGGTTTATCTGCGCCAAGCCCCTGCCAAGATATCTCATCTTTACATAACTGCTCATTTTCGAAGTTACTCATAAATAGAATTCACTATGAATAGAACAACTCCATCTCTTCATTTCATCCGACCAACTACATCGACGACCTTGGCAATCTAGAACCACTATTTTAGCTTACTTGGAAAAATAAACCACATAATGCGAATCCGTTTTTAATATGACCCTGGGATAACGGATCTATGGTTTGCCCAACTCCATCCTTCGCCACATACAAACTAACTTCGGGAAGGTCACTCAGGTTACTCTGATTTGATAACCTAATTATAACTATAGATACTCCCATAAATTCATCCACCGCACTTCCCACTCATGGAGAATCTCACACACAGACACATTTGCACAATTGATAAGTAACACAATTTTCGCATTTCGCATACATACTATTATCTCGGGAATAACTTCAATCGGGTATAGTGCGGTTTTGCGCGCTTTTCTCTAGGAGCTCCTTTTTTACTTACAAGTATGACAAACCACAAACTCCGGTAGTTATCTGTCTCTCTTGTCGATTGAACTATTTTATTCGCTTCGATCAAAAAGGATCCACACGGTTTTTAATTCTCAGAACCTTTTGTATTTATTGAAAAATCAAAGAGTCTTCGTCTCCGAGTCAACCTCACACGCAAGAGTATAGAGTACTTTACTTCTGTTTTTCCATGTTGGTCATTTTACTACTACCGAACTCGGAGTACGCGCGCAAGTTTATGTGGATGCCAAGGAGTCTTGAATCAAACCCATGAAACGAATAAGGAATTTTCATCTTTTATTTCTTTTTGTAGTAGTACCGCCGAGACTGTGATGCCGCACTACGTGTACGAGCAAGACTTCAAAACTTACAACATACGTACTTAATAAGATAAGTTATTCGGTTTCGGAGATTCATGTTCATTTTTTATGACAACATATTTGATACGAGCACGCCATCACCGCCCTCATCGAACCTGAAATTTGAAACCTCGATTACGAGATATTGATCAAAGTACAACAATTGATGTATGATGTCGGGGATGTACCAGCATGGACTCCACACTCTAGTACATAATCGTAAAAACCGGAGATACAGATCCACTCGTTAGTTGTTACAGAAGGTTAGAACTAACCGATGCAATGCCGGATTCAGAGTATCACTGACTTACTAGCTGAGTAAATGAGAGCAACGGGTGTATAAACAGGAACAGGTTTGAAGAGTTAATGTGTGTGTAACTGGTTTAGTAGTAACGATGACCATTTAAAACGATAAGCGTTAGCGATATCAGATTATTATAAGTGTGTAGTATGGGGTCAGATTTATATTTGGTTCTTATCAATGATATCTACCTATTTAACTTTTGCTCCACTGTGCCAAGACCAAGATAATCTAAGCAAGGTCTAAATGTCGCCTATGTACGCACGTTGCGGAATTAATGAAGAATTTGACTGATATCATGAATATATAGTACTATAGTTTTCTGACCGCAGTCATTGATAGCAGTGTTGCCCAGTGCTAAGTATTGACGGTCAAAATTACTACTAGTAATTGATTAATTTTAATTTTGTTGGAAATGTAGACTAGTACTAGTGTGTAAATATATAGTACAACGGATATATAGAAAGTCCACTCAATGTTGAAACCGCATTTGTCGGGAGAACAACGAGTTACCAGGTAGCCGTAAGCATCAACTCGAACTTCAAAGCTGATTTCTCAAGAATTGGAGTCCGTCGATCAAAAGTCAACAGTTTTAAGAACTTCGAGTTCCAATTAATTACCAAAGGTCAAAGCTACCATCTCCACCATTAAGAAGTTCAGATGACCTGGACAGCAATTTCATCTTTATCAGGAACCTTGAATTTAGGTCGTTATCTCCACCATTTCGTGTAAATGTAGTACCTTTGTCTTCTATAAAGCCAAGAGTATATATAATAGAATGAAAATGCGAAGTGACGCCGACAGTTGTTTGATATACTTAACTTGATCGTAAGCCATGAGGTAATAGTAGTAGTACCACATATAAACTACTGGTATTTCTCATGAATCGAAATGTAACCACCAAAGCGGCCTCACCAACCAGAAATCACAAAAGAATGAAATGACGAGAATCCAACATTCAAAAGTAAGTACTTTCTACAATGCTTACTATACAAAACATAATGAGTCGCTAAAACTAAAACCCCTCGTATGCCAAGAACAAAACCTCGACCTCAACTCTTAGTAGATGTTGAGCAAGTCACGTAGGATACTAAGATCGAGGGACTACTTTTTTTTAGAGTCGATCGAACTCGTATACATAAAAAAAGAGAACATGAACCTTACTTATGCCCATAATTAAAATTGTGGTCAATAGTAGAACATGTACACAAAAAAGGGTCATCTAAACTCGACAAATGCATTATCTGCATTGTCGAAGTGAAAATGACTCTTGTAAAAAATAAGTGATCAAAATTCCAAACTAATAACGACGCAGTGGCTTCAAAGAATTAATGAAGCCCCACAATGTTTAAATGTTTTAAGAATATTTGATCAATTGTTGATTTGAACTGGGATGGATGATTCCAGTTATCGAGGTTATAACGTTCATATGTATAGAAATATACATTGGCACCGATAGGGATTGGGTTCCGACTCCAAGTTCAAGTAGTGGATGACATGAAATAGAAGATTCAAAGGAGGGTGGTGGGATTGAGGAATGGGCCCAGTCATTGACGGTTTTACTTATGGTGTACGGTTATCGATTATCGATTATCAGTGATTTGATCTCTCACACGAAGAATTGCTTGATGTGTGCCGTAACGATTGAGGTAAGCCCTGCTACTAATAGATGAGAAACCAGGTGAAGGTGAGGGTATAGATATTTGTATACTGTGCTTCAAACATGATTTATCATCATATCCATCATTTGAAAAAATATGTTCAGAGTCACGCTGGTGTGAGAAATTAGAATTTAAGATAAGCAGGCGATAGTATTTATGATAAAAAGTCTTTGCAACGTAATTTATTATCTCCACCACTGGCATGATGGCGCGCACAACCGTATAGTCTTCGTTACTCTTCTTTAATGATATGACTGGATACATGTTAAAGCTTCTTGTCAGAGAGGCTACAGGTTGGAGTAGACACTTATCCGAATATGCTGGCCGGAGCACCTCCTTTCTTCGAATTGGTATCAACGCCATTATTTAGCAACTGATAACTTCGGCTAGTAATATGATAGTAGTAGTACAACTTAGTATATCTGTGTCATAGATTGAAGTGAAATGTATAACAACAAACATATTTATCAAAATGCAAGCGGTATTAAGATTCTTATATCCACATTGACATTGACTCCATAGTATTCTATAGTCGAGCTTATCAATGAGTTTACACTGATTCAAATCAATAAAGTTCAACTTGCTCAACATTTTAACCTATTGTTCTATATTTAGATTTTCTACTAATCAGCCCGACGTTCATGAAATGCTGGTGATACGCGACTCTTGCTCTATGATATTCCATATTACATAAAACGTACCTTCAAAGCTTCTTCGGATTTTCCTTGGAACCTTAGACTCGCTAACCGCTGCCGCCGCTTTACTAATATCGGACGAGGCGATTGAATTTATGATTTTCATTCGGCGTATCTATTAATAACTTGCCTCAGACATCTGGGTTGCGGTAAGTTGGTATTTGTTGGATCGGATTTGGTAGGTGGAGCATGATACGGCGGTACATCGTCGGGTTGCGATGTGGTTCGGACTTTTTGAGTATGTGTACCGAGTTCAACCTGAGGCTCGGTGGATATCGTAGTAGTTACTGATGGATGTATAATGATAATATTCATTGGATTATGGACACTATAAACTTGAATTGAGAAAGTTCATATCAGGACCCATGAATTTTGCAACGGTAAATTTGAACAGTACTGTACACATACCCGGAATGAACCAAATTTAAAGCACGAGATACTTATGATGACTTTTGCGGGAACCTGATTGTGGACTTTTTACTTGAAGTGGCTGGCGTTCCGTACCAATGTCTTCCAATAGGATGTCAATATCATCTATCGGTAATAATGCGGACGAATTTGTTCCTCGACTTGACAGGATAGGTCTGAATAAAGAGAGGATACGACTTGGTTGTTTTAAGGCTGACGGGAGGCAGTTATATGCCCAAAGAATACCGTAGCGTATCCTTCTCATAGATATTGATATACTGATAAATTATATGAATTATTTTTATCTAGAGAGAAAAATTAAGCCAGGAATAATTGCGTACCATAGTAAAAGGAACAGAAGCACAAGACAGAACTTGAAGTAATATACTGGAGTAGGTGCTAAGGTTGGAGCTTCAAGATCGCCATTGTCGGGTTCTGGATCTACAGGGGGTGCATTTTCTTCCTCTTCTCCTTGTTCTTCATTGTTGTTTTTGTCATCGTGATCGTGATTCGGCAGCTCGCTGATAGGAAGAAGTTTGACAATCGGACAAGCACGTTTGGATCTCCATTCAAAAACGTGTGTTCCATTCCATCTGTAAAGAAAGTCCAATCTCGGATTTTCCTGATCCACACCAAAAGACATAAGCACGCGGTAAGTGCTCGGGTCTTTTACTAGGTGCAGTGATTATAAGTGATTACTCACTTCATCACAGATGATATGAAAGACAGCCTTTTGCTTTTGATTCTTATATTTTGTACCATGTACAGTCAACTGTAAATGTTCTCCTTCGTGTTCTTTGTCGGACCCAGTTGGCTTTGTGATACGAAACTTTGGTCGAATGGTATCTCCTGACGCTACGGAAACGACTTGTAACACCCTTGCAGGTTCTGATGGATGATTCGGTCTCGTATTGATCACTGTAAGACACATAAAGGTATTATTCGGACACTAATATGAACGCAACGCAGAGTTCGTGAATATAATATGAATGCAAAATAAAAGGATAATTCACTTGGAGGTCACTGGGTAACGTTCCATCCCTCTTAATACCATTTCCCAAAGCAATTTCATAAACATATTTCGTATGGGTAGGAGGAGTTTCTTCGTTTATTTCATACTTGAATGGAAAATCGGAAAAGAGGGGACATAGGTCGTAGTTGAATTCATGAGTGGTGTTAATGTATCTATACGTGTAATTCACTGAACATTGGGATTGAGATAGTAGTGAGAATAAAGGGGTAGGCATAAGTGGAGATAGAAAAGAATACATACGTTACATGGTTTGGGCTTTGGGTGGAGATTGGTTTGTAGTTGTAATTCTTGTGAGCTCACTCGCAGAGAAGTGACGACATGCCGTTCCGGACCGGTGGTGGCATGTTCCGGATCGCCTCTCACATGACCAGAACACGGTCCGCGATATTTCACCTCTCGCATCTTGGACTCTACTTTTACTGGCTGCCGTGACTTATCATTGAAAAATATCACTCCTCAAAGCACCCGCAACATACCTATATATCTATTAGGAATATTTTGCAGACAAATACATGTCTTTCAAGGGTACCAGTCAGGCACGCACTAACTTCGGATGGAACACGCGCCTACGAACTTCGAAGAGTTGTATCTACATACGGTGAAGAGAACTATCCTTATTTACAAACACAGAAGTTGCACCATATGCTGCGGTCCGCTAAACCACTCACCATTATGGCTTCACTTCTCTCAGGAGTTCACCATTGAACACATGATACAGAGAAACAGAAATATCCTGGAAATATTATAACTACAAAAGATCCTTAACAGCTACACGGTCTAGTTTTTCACATCCTGACGAAGCCCTTTTGTACTCTGCGCTCCACTTTATCGTGGAAGGTGCATCTTTCAAAATGACATCGAACAGCGCAGAACTTCATTGGTTAGACAACTCACTACCACCTTTCTTACCCTCTGGCACATCTTTTGGGGTTCCTTGGTCCCCAGGACAAGTCGATCGTACCACTCCATTCAAGCTTACGGCTTCTGGTTCTTCATCGAGTATTCCGTTGCAGAGTTGGCCTCTTGCATAGTAAGCCTTCGATGTCAACGGTATATTTCAGTCAAATTGAGCTCGGTTACCATCATTTACATATATACAGTTGGCCAGATGGTAGCTTGAAATGGACAGGACATACACTTCCAGCTAATGCTGGAATTAATACTGAAAAATTGACCGTTTCAACTGGAACACCTGCAGAACCAAGTACACCTATTTCTGTATCAGATAGTGGAGGAGCTATCACAGTGACGACCGGTAATTTCGGTGGTACGTACCTTCATGCGAACGTAGGGGTGAGAAAGTCTAAATAAATATTTTATTTTGCATGAGATAGCTCGTTTCAATGCAGCTGGATCCACAACTCTAATCTCCTCACTCACACTTTCCAACAAAACTCTTGCTAAAGATGGCTCCCTAGTCCTTCACATTCAAGAGGGGCCCGAACCTGACCTCAGCTCGGTCCAATCTGGAATTACTCAAGTTCCTCGTGTACAAAAAATGGTAGGAAAAATCGATAACATTCAGGTGGAACAAAATGGTCCTGTTCGGGCGGTAATTAAAGTAACTGGAAAATATGTTGCTACTTCCGGGGGTAATCATAAAGATTTTCTTCCTTTTACTGCGAGGTTTTATGTTGCTGCTGGTGCGACTGCGCTTAGGATGGTACATTTTTTCGCGTTTGATGGCGATCAGAATAAAGATTTTATTAAAGGATTGGTGAGTGTTCATGAGTTCATTCTCGACTTGCATAGTTTTTTAAATGTTATGAAATAAACATAGGGAATATCTTTCGCGACACCTATGACGGATCAACTACATGATCGACATGTTCGCTTTTTGTCTTCTCCTTATCCAAATGCATCGCTTTCAAAACCTTCCGATTCTAGTTCACCCGTTTCTGGTAAGATCCGCTTGCGTCCTTCGCTTGTCCATTCAGCTAATTCACTCTTCAAACTAAGGTGTCTGGGGCGAAGCGGTTCGAACAGTTTCAGGTCTTCGAAGAGACGCAACAGCACCAGTTCTAAACGCTCAATTCAATGGTACACTAACTCCTGCGACAAGTACTTGGCCTACATCTGTTAGTTCATTCTTAAACAATCTGGCAATTTGGTCAGATTATTCGCTTGATCAACTTTCGTCTTCATATTTTTCGATAAGAAAGAGAACGAATGCAGGTGGGAATGCTGCTTGGGTTGATCATGCAGGTCATGGGGAAAGAGCTGCTGGGTTAGGTTATGTTGGTGGTGCGAGCAATGGTGGGGTTGTTTTTGGTTTGAGAGGTATGTTCCTTTTATGAAGATGATGATTGTTTTCTTGATGTTACTCTATAGACTTTTGGCAGGGTGCTCCAAGGAGCTTGGACATTAGAGATGCAGGTACGGATGATGCAAAGGTCACACTTTGGGCTTGGAGTCCACAGGTGAAGAGTCTTAACGATTTGAACCATCATAATTCGGACCTGAATGATATTTATGTTATAGGCTCCTGCAATGGATATGAGGCATTATGATACTGTGCCTCACGGAGTATGTTTTTCTTTCTGATCCATGTTTTTCTTAGAATAAGTGCTAAGAAAAGGGATACTTCTCTTTAGCTTGATTTGGCATATGAAGATGTCGGAAACCCAAATCCTGATCCAAGTGGTATTGGAAGATCATACGAAGTTACACTTCAATTGTTTTCTAGCACACCTAGTCGTGCTGACCTATCAAAGCTCGCTGACGTTCATGTACGTTTTTCCTTTTGACTTTTCTCCCTCCTATCAAATGTTGAACTTCCTTTTCCTTTTCTAGACACGTGTACCTCAATTAGTAGCCACACCGGAATACTACGTTTCTAAGAAATTATGGGGTGGAAGATGGAATGTGCCTGATACGAGCAGAAGTGGTGCAGTAGCTATCGAGAAACGGAAAACTACTCTGTTGGATTTCTATATCAAGGTACGTATGCGTTTGACCTTGTATGCATTACCATTCAATATACAGCCATTAATACATCTACTTTGTCTTGTACAGGACATCGACCAGAGACAGTTTTATGGGTTTTGGAATTACGGAGATGTTATGCATACATATGACCAGACACGGCATGAATGGAGATACGATGTAGGTGGATTTGCATGGGACAATGGTGAACTAGGTGCGACTTTGTCTTTCTCCTTTTTGTTCTTTTTTCATTTGATTCTGATTTTCACCATCTTACTGTTAATATAGGAACCGATTTATGGTTATGGCTTTCATTCTTCAGAACTGGCCGTTCAGATGTTTTCCGTCTTGCACACGCAATGACAAGACATTTATCTGAAGTAGATACACACCATATCGGAAGTTACGCTGGTTTAGGATCAAGACATAATGTTTCACATTGGGGTGATGGTGCCAAAGAAGCTAGGGTTGGTGGTAGTTGGTTGAGAAGACCTTTTTATTATCTAACTGGTACGTCCGACCCACTCTCGCTCCATTAAAACTCTGATTTTTGTGAATATCAACATTGATAACATATTTTTGTGGGTACACAGCCGATGAATTGATGGGAGATCTTATGGATACGACATTACAAGCAGATAAATCGATTATAACTTGGGAACCTTTAAGAAAAGTGTTGGGACCTCCTCCTGCTTCTGCAGGTCCCGGAAGAGTTCGAATTGGGCCGGATTGGACAGCTTTAGCTGGGAACTGGTTCACCAAATGGGAAAGAACGGTACGAAGCTTAGCTTCAATGCATATGTTTATCTCTATGTATGATTTACTGATATTCCTTTTAGATGGATGATGCATGGTTGCAACGATTGAAAACTGGAATGGTACGTCTTGATTTCTTTGATAAAAATTGATATTGTTATTGTTGTTTCTTACTTTAAGCTCTTTTTAAGCGAGACATTGGGGGTTTCAAATTTGGCCTATTCACTGGATTCGCATCAGCGGTAGGATGGAATGATGAAACAGCACATTTAATAGATATAGGTGGAGAAGGTCAAGATTCGTAAGCTCCCCTTTCACTTCCCATTTCCCTCATTCCTCTAATTCTCTTCCTAATATTAAAAGGTATCATCTAACAATGTTGTTCGGAGGAGGAGAATTCCTAATGGAAGTTATGGATATTCAAAGTATAAGAGATGACGTACCTGAATTCGACGCTGCGTGGTTGGACTTTTGTAGACTTTTCAATGGAACCAATGCAGAGTATGTCTCCACCCCCTTCTTCTCCTCTCTTAACAGGTAAATTTACACACAAACTCATTTGTGTATACAGAAAGATAGAAAGATATGGAAAATCATTCTCAAGTGGTGGTTTCCAACAAGTACGTCCAGCCATGTCCATGTATATCCGTGTCACGTACCAAACACCCTATCATCATAATTTCATAACAGTTATACGCAAAACTCCAAGCATATGCAGGACAAAGACTCTCGCACCAACTCTAACTCAAGCAGCTTGGTCGATTCTAAACTCAAATAAAACAGGGGTCTACCCCGATGCCGTTATAATTGGTGGCTCAAATGTTTTGAATCCTGTTTTCGAGGTACGCATTCTTTCTGAATGTTCTTTTTTTCAAAAATACTTGATGGAACATCTAAATTTTTAGATACCGAATTTGGCTACGAACGATGCTGCACATTTAAGTCTGGCAGAATATGCAGTTCTGGCCATTGCTCCGGACCTTGCTCCGAACTCGATCCTTGGTTCGACAACGAGGCTGGTTAACACAGTTGAATGTAGTAGTTGCCATGTCCACGTGGAAATACACGAGGATGAAAATGTAGACGATGAAGATGGGAAGACTATTGTTGGTGTGACTTCCACTGATGCCAAGGATCATGACAAGAAGTTGGAAGATGGTGGTTACAGCGAGGAGGAAGAGAAAAAATGGAAGAGATGGTTTTGCATGTAATGTGGAACATAATTCTTATCTGTAGTAACTAGTAAGCTTATTTCACGGAGCATAAATTAGCCAATTCGTTCGTAGCAAGGCATTTGAGGTAAGTGCTTCTGTATTTAGGTAGACCACCACGGTTGTACAGTACAATGAGAAGATATAATGCATGAAGTGAGGACGGAGTAAAGGAAACATCGCTGTAGGATTAGAAGTCATACCAGAGCAAATTTCAAGAGCTCTCATATGCGAAATGTTGTCGAAAAGGATGGGAAGAGCCAAAGTATGATAGGGCAGTCTAACAAATGGAAACGCGACCTGGCGCCGAATACAATACCAACAAACTTAGAAATCAAAAATTATTGAATTAATAGTACAATAAATAAAAGAATAAGGACAAAACCAATTATCAACCAAAGCAAAAGGTTTTGAAAGGCGAGTTACTCGCTAGGGGTGCGAGGGCCCGGTGTTGTCACAACCTCAAGAGTACACCATTCATGAAGAATGGCGGAGCTTTACCGGTGAACATGGTGGTATAAAACTAAGGAGAAAATTTACACTGGTGTTGTATTAAATGCCACTACCCGTTTCCCACACAGCCATGAGGCTGTCCCCACAGTTTAATAGGAGAACACTGGACCCAATACTTGTTGAAAAGTCAAATTGAAAATGAACAACGCCTTGCGTACGCGTGAACCACTTTGCTCAGCGCTCAGTGTGATCATGTATGGGGGTCGCAAGATATGGGAAGAGAAAGAAATGTAGCAATGCTGTAGAGACAATCATGAAGGTTTCTATAGGCCCGAGATGCCCCTTTCCTCGTCCTTGTTTCGTCTGAGATCTAGTATGACCATTGAGGATGAGTACCACACATGGCGAGTTAACTTCAAAGTTGTGTCAATGCTCGTCTGGCATTGGTATGAGCCCCAGATATTCGATGGACATGTCCCAAGAAAGAACCACCTGCTAAGTTTGCTTAAAGAAGGGGAAGAAGGGGCCAAAAGATGATGCAGGATAGAAGATGGATGAGCAAAGAGGAAAAGACAGGGAAAAGGTTCGAATGGGAACCCGGTCGGCGGTCCGGAAGCTGATGGCAATAAAACTAAAGATACAATGTAACCCATGGTGCTTCAACTGCAGTGTTTTCTATCATGCAAGCAAGTAAAAGGCAACGAAGTGGATAGCCAAAGTTGCAGCAGAGAGGAAACACTTGAGATGATAGGGCTATATTTTAGGCCTCCTAGTAGGAGTCAGACCACACATCAAGTTCAATTTTTTTTTCGGCCTTGTATAAAGAAAAGATCCCTTTTGTTTGGAAAGGATAATCAGGCCTTGAAGAATAGGTAACTATCGTACACGACTATTGTGGCCATCGTGTGGTAAAATTAGAATATACATAATTGTGTTGTCACCTGTGGATCGTTAGTTCGCGTCTCCTATTCTCTCCTTTATATTGTTACTTGAAACTCCCTTCAATAGTCCTCCTATACCAGCACCGACACAACATTTATAACAATAACGGCTAGTACTGCGGAGCAACTAAGGTAGGATCACCATCAAATCATGCAGTGCTGTGTTTTGAACGCTCAGTAGCACCCCATGATCCATAGCACAGGAACAAACCGCGGAAACACATAAAAAGCTGTAGGTCTTACTAGATTATAATTACATTCCCTTCTTGACCTTCTCTTTTCCAGAGCACCTGATCCATCGACTAATCATCGCGCAATGTCTTCATCCTACGGAACATCCATACACACCTCTAATATTGGTGCTTTGTCCATTCTCTCTACTGAAGTTCTATGCGAGATTATTAAGAAATCTCATTGGAGATCAATATTAGCTATACGACAGGTACAAATTTTTATTATTCAACTATGCCATTTTCTCATCCTACATCCACAGACATGTAAGACCTTTTCGTCGATTACTAGAGTGAGAGGACTATGGAAAGAGATGGTAGAACATCTCCTTCAACTACCATTTATATCCCCAATGGAAGAACCAATTCAGGATTACACCACGGAGGAACTGGAAATATGGGCCTTGACACGACTTAGAGCGCAGGCCTCTTGGTATTTGAGACCCCTAACCACTTTACCAGGTCGCAAAATCGTCAATCCGGATAAAAAATCCATACTCCGAACTATGATTATTCCTGGGGGTCGTTGGCTCCTTATTCTTAAAGATGAAGAAATCAACTACTGGGATCTTGACTCACCTGAGAATAAACCCTCTCTGCTATTACGTTTTCCATTTCAAACGACTCAGTCAACGGTATGGGGCATATGGATTGATGACTCGGAGCCAGAACAGACTCGTCGATTGACTTTCCGTCTGGCTGTAACAAACTGCTGTTCACGAGGTAATTCAAGTAAGTAACAATGAGTCTGAGATGCTTTCAAAATTCCTAATCGGAGATTCACCTAAATTAGTTGTGCCACAATATCACCAAGGCTATATATACCAGATAGCACTCGCCGGTCACGGTTCAAATGCCCGATTGAAACAGATCGGAGACACTCCTCTTGTGACTCTTTCTGTACCTGCAATGTCCACCAATCCCCCTGTGATCGCCATGGATAAGAGTTTCTGTGTTATTGCGAGGGTGCCATCCATGATCGCGGCTATTCGAGATACTAAGAGTTGGCTGCATGTCTACTCAATCTACCCTATTGCTACTAGTACTAGTCTTGTTGGTAAACCCGGGGGTATCCATGCGCAGTGGGTTGGAGTTAGTACAAAGGATTTTCTGGTAAGTGTGCGACCAGCTGATGAATATTTACTTACTTAGAGAAGATTGCAGCAAGATTTATTCCTGCTTCGGACTCACTTATCTTAATAACTGACACCGCTCAAGTTGATATCTACAATTTTGCACTGATCAAACAAACTTCAAGTTCGGAAGTTATCATTGGACCGCTTCGTCGAATATCCCTTGATCGATGCTATCTGCAGGTTTTTAATCCGATATATATAAATCAGACGACCCAGTTTATGTTCTTCAACCTCATAGATAAAGAAGCTACTGTGGTGTCCATCCCTGATAACCTGGAAATGATGCAATCTACACCCAATACTATTTGGAAGCTCTCTAGGATGCCCAGTGATGCTAATGTTTGGGGTATGGGGTGTTGGGTGAGGTATATTCAATCACTTACCACCAAGGAGAAAGATTCCAATGTACTTCGGAATTTGCCAGATCTACAACAAGACTCAATAAGACTACTAGAAGAGAATCGGAAAATCTTACGCGCTTGTAGTGTGAGCGAGGAAGTAGGTCGTTGTGCTATCACAGACGTTGTTTTCGACAGCACATCAGGAAAACGGAATGCGTCCAATTAATCAGGAATGTAGATGACATTATGTCAATGATAGCCGAATTTAACAATTTGTTGTAGAAAGTTCTTGAAATGTGATAATAAATAGATCGAAGAACTCTAGAAAGTGGTCCTATCCCGTACTGCTAGGTATACGTTGATCAAGATTCTAATCTCACTGAGGGCTCCCACTGTGCCACCTTCGGGAGTGTAATTACTAATTATAAGCACTGAGCAGGCAATCATTAATCATCATTGTAATTTTTGGGATCTAAGAGCCCAAGAGTCCGTTACAGTCACAGACGCTAACATGCTTTTCTTCTTCAAGCATAATTCAGAGATAAAATAATTCTAGTGACCTATCGCTATAACTTCTCCAAATTTTGTGAATATTCACGTTTTATCATATGATTACCTAATTCTAATTTCGTCATCGCAGACAGCTCCTTGCTTTCCGCCTTACCATCAACATGGCCTCATTGACGAACCTCAAATCAAAACGAGCGCAAAAATCCACGTCGTTCATTGTCAACTCGAATGACAATGGCAACAATGAGATACAAATGGACGAGCCCGAGACTACGTTAGTCGATTCCGAAATTTCCTCAGAATTACCTGAACAACTTGAACCGTCGTCGGTTACTTTTACTCCTGGACAGAAGACTCGGAACATAGATGTTTCTTCAACGTCAATAAAGTTGAAAGATGTTGATTTACTCTACCCTTCACTTCCTAATACTCTCCAAATACGTGATGCTGGTTCACGTGGAAGAGGTGTTTGGACTACGACTCCAAAACGGATGGGTAAGTCTTTCCTTCTTAAGATATGAAATCATTATAGACGTGCCTAACATGAGTTTCATTAGGTGAAATCATATACGCAGAAACACCATCAGTAGCAGCTTTATCAACTCGACACCTCGCCACACATTGTTCAGCATGTTTTCAGGAATCAAAAACGGAATCATCATCACCATTGAAACGTTGTCCTTCATGTCGACTAATATATTATTGTGATTCGGTAAGTCTATTTTTCGCCTTGGTAGATCGATTAATAAATAATACATATAAATGTAGGAATGTCAAACTAGGGATTGGCCTTCGCATAAACGTGAATGTCCGGCGTTGCAGAAATGGATTGCGGCAGCACCTGCCACTATGACTACCACTACTACGGAGGCTTTTGATGATTTGAGTACGAATGCTGGTTCTGGTCCTCTCATAGCTAGTGATGCGATTCGTGTTCTTGGGAGGTTGCTATGGAAGAGGCAAAGAAAAGGAATAGATAATATTTGGGTGAGTTTTTCATGTTTTGAACCTATTTTTGCATTGGTCTTAAAAATGGAATCATAGGCTAAACAAATAGATGCTATGCAATCCCGTATGTTTCTCCTTATTTTCCATTCCCATCTCGTGTTTACTTAAGTGCTTACTGTAGATCGTGCAACTATTTCGAATAACGAACAATCTTCAGAATTACACACCCATATGGTTCATGCTCTCGTTCGTTACGTCGGAATAGAATCTGCTAATGACTTGATGGGATATGGTATCTCATCTATTGGTGCATTGGTCGATTTGGTATCTCGCGTGCGTTTTTACAACCTCTTTTTGAGTTGTGTTTATATTCCAACTGATGATATTGTTTAGTTCACGACGAATGCGTTTGCTGTTACAACACCATCTTTAACTCCAATCGGTGCTTGTATTGCACCTACTGTTGCACTTTTTAATCATTCTTGTGAACCAAATGCTGTTTTGGTTTTTCCTCGTACAGGTACTCCTCAAAGTTCGAAAAGGGAACAACCGTTACATCAAGTTATCGCTATTAAGAATATTGAACCTGATGAAGAGGTGAGTTACATGCGCCTTTGTTACTCACACGAATTTTAATTTTAATTGTATAGGTTGTGATATCATATGTTGATACGACTTTATCTTATATTCGAAGACAAAAAGCGCTGAAAGAAACGTATCATTTCATTTGTGAATGTTCTCTTTGTACCAAAATCAAAACTCGTCAAAACCAAAACCAAAACCAAACATATGTGGATCCTAGAGAAGGAATGTATTGTCCTAAGAAATGTGGTGGAGTTTGTTGGTTACCTACTGAAGGTATGTTCTCAATTTGGCGCGTTGCCATTTTTACTGATTGGTTGATTTTTTAGAAAGTGAAAATGAACTTACAAGATGTATAAAATGTAAAGCTATCGTGAAGGATACGGATGTTGTGTTAGATGCAGTTAGGATAGGACAAGAAGGTTTGGATAAAGCGGATCGAGTTCAATTTACCGGTATGTCTTAATTCTATTCTAGACTTCAAAGAAACTGAATGATATTATTTATAAGACCCACAAAAAGCGATTCAACTTACTTCGAATTTAATCCCCATTCTAAGTTCCGCTGGATTACTTCCTTCGTCACATCCATTACTTGGGTTATCGAGGTTACATACAACACTCCTCATCACTTATCTACAATCCCCTTTTGACAACTCCAACAACAATAACAATAACAATGACGATACGATCGAAATCGACTCTCCTCAAATTCAAGACCATTATCATCAGTCAAAACCAGAAACTCTTACTACTAACATCAAAATGCAAGACGCACAAGAAAAGTTGGATGAAACTATACGTTCTGCAAGTAGAACTTGTAGTGCTTTGAATCAAGTTTTAAGTTATGGGCATCCTGTTCGTGGAATTGCGATGGCGGAATTAGGCAAATTGCTTAGTGTGGATGAACCATTACCGAAACATATTGTTGATGCAAATCCAAATTCAGATTCAAATTCAAATTCAAATCCTTCGCATACTTCGACTACAGCACAATCAGAATCATCATTTCCACCTCAACATCAAATTCCCAAATTGGCCGGTACTTTCCAATACCCACCTTCAGGACCTCAAAGATTAAAACTTGCTTATGAAACTTTGGTTAGAGCTAGAGGAGAATTGTTAGTTGGATTTGGAGGTGGTAAGAATGAAGGTGGTGAGGTTGGATTGGAGATTAGGAAATTGATTGTTGATGTTGAGAGGGAATTTGAGGTTTGGAAGGATGGTATTAAAAAGGCTATGAATGTTCAGTCTATGAAGAAAAACAAGTAGGTGATGAAGAAGTATGTAATGAAGAAGATGCTGGAACTCACATATTTATCTCGGTTGATACGCAAATGACAAGCTGGCGTAATCTATCAAAGATTGTAAATGGTTATGCGTGAACCTTTTATCCTACATACGTATAAATTGCTCGGGTTTGTTATTCTATGTAGGTTAGAATGGGGAAGTAGGATGCATTTTCGAAGTCCGACATCGTACCTCCTGTCGAAATACTATACGAAACTTCATAATAGATACTGTATTATTTATAGAAAACACAGTCGTTCAGAGACACGTTGTGAGTGTCGTAGAACTATAGTCTGTCAACAACTTTCCAGTCTTGATTGTCATGTGCGACTGGCGAGTTTATCGGCACAAGAAATAGCAATGATGTACAATATTGGAGTGGCAGTTTTATGTTTCGTTAGTATATGCAACTTAGGATATCACGAATGAATTAGTAGATACTTGAACTGTAGGTATCTAGGACAAAAGAACCATATAAAAACAAAAAAAGGATGAACAACCACTGAGGGCAAGACAGAGAAAGAAAAAGCCTATTGCTTCTGTTCACCAATATCACTCTCAACATCATCCTGTTTATCTGTTTCCTTCTCGACCACAGCTTCGGCTTTGGGTTGTTCGTCGTTTGATTCAGCTGTGACGTCATCCTCTGGGATCTCTGCGGTCGCTTTTGCAACTTCTGCGGATATGTTGACTTTGGAAGCATTTTCTTCCGATTTATCTTCACTTTCAGGCTCATGTTCAGGCTCAGGCTTGACATCGACAGTCTGCTCATCTGTGTCTTCAATGTCTTTTGTAGTTGACGCTTCTGGTGTATCGATTATCTGTTCATCTTCCTTTGGACTCTCCTCTACCTCCTCAGTCTTTGTTATTGTTGTCGTCGTCGTCTCTTCTTTGCCTTCTTCCTCTTTTTCCGCCTCATCCTCATCCCCCTCCTCTTCTTCTTCATCTTCTTCTTCTTCATCCTCTTTTTCGTTCGCTTTTTGTTCAGCTTCAAGCTTTTCACGTTGCTCTTTTTCAGCACTTTCTCTAGCTTTCGCTTGACTTTCTCTTTCTTCACTTTCTTGCTTCTCTCTTTCAAGTTGTCTTTCTTTCTCCTCTCTTTCTCTTTCTTTTTCTCTTTCTCTTTCTCTTTCCGCCTCACGCTCTTTTTCTCTCTCATTTTCCTCTTTCTCCTCTCTTTCCTTCTCAGCTTCACCCTCTCTTTGTTCTTGTTGTTCACGCTCCTTTAGTTCTCTCTCTTCTTGTTCAGCTTTAGCAGCAGCAGCAGCAGCAGCAGCTTTGGCCAAATCATCAACAACAGTAGATACTTCACTATGAACCATCGTATCAGTTCTATTCCTTCCAATCTTTCTAGGACTCTCTTGAATTTCTTGTGATGTATTAGGCTGAGATTCTTGAGATTGGGATTGTTGTAACGAAGGTTGTTGTTGCTGGGTAGAGTATGGTTGGAATCGAGGCTTTGGGTATAATCCAGGCTGCTGAGTAGATGGTTGTTGTTGTGCTGTTGTTGTTGAGCTCTATGATCAAAGGAAGTACCCAATTTTGCTTCTCTTAAACCTATACTTTCTCCTCTACCTCCTTCATCATTTCCATCTTCATCTTCACCTTCGTCATCATGTGAAGGGATGACTAAGAATTCATTTGGTACGAGTTCGAATTTACTAGTTAGAGCTAGGAAACGAGCGTATAGTGACGATTCTGCTTCCGCTTGTTCAAAAGCTTCACGATGATGAAAGTATGCATGTGCGAAGATTCTTCCTAGTCGTCTTGCTAAGGAAGAGAAATGACGATGTGATGACGCGGGTATTTGAAGTCTATACATTCCATTGTTAACATCACAAATATCTAATAGGAAGTAAACACATACCTTGAAGGAAATGCTTTTGGAGAGTTGAGAAGAGCTGTTGCACTGTCAAGGGTATGGAGAATATAGTCGATTGCACAACATTGTTCCATTGCACCTTCATTCCCATGAGCAACACAAAGATAAAGCCATTCGCCAGCCTTCATTTCTGGACAAGAAGAACGTGAACACTCTTGTTGAAGAGTAGTTATCAGTGGATGAGACAAGTCCTGAGCCAGTCTTCGTAATTGTTCGTATATCCAACACGCTTCATCAACACTTATCTCCTTATCCTCTCCTCCCTCTCCTTCCTTCTTCTCTTCTCCACTATCCTTCTTCTCCTTCTCCTTCTCCTTCTCTTTATCTTTATCTTTTCCACCAGGTAAAGACGTGATAGTCTCTACATCATGAACATCCAACCTAATCAACAATGAGATATACTCCTGTAATTGAAACGCGCTGTCTAAAGATGAAAGTGCAGGAAGTGTCTTGACTGGATAGAATGTTGAAATCCTAGATCCACGTGTAGGTCTTTGAATTATAGGTTCAGCAGTAGTCATCTTCAACCTCGTTATATATAAGTCGTTGGTTGGTGGTCGTGTGTATCCTTCCAATAAAAGTAATACACAACAATAAATTCACTATTTGATTACATAATAAACAATGGTGATCTATTTTTGGGAACGGGTGTTTCCTGCGGGTGCCTCTTCGACAGGAATGTCAGCTCCTTGTTCTACACTCCCAGATTCTTCAGGACCTGTAGAATCATTCATCGTGACTTCTTCAACTACATTTGATACGGCTGATTCTTCGACAGGTTTATCTTTATCTACGTCATTATCTTTCTTGCCACGAGTTGAACGACGATTACCAGTTGTTGAAGCTGTAGTTTTGGCGCGTGCTCTACCTCTACCTCTACCACGACCACGACCTGTTGGCTTTGAATTCTCGGTTGTAATTGAAGTGGTTTTGTGTTCGGAATCGAGTTTTGGTTTCTTGGTCTCTGGTTCTTTGACCTCAGAGTCGTCCTGTTTGTCTTTGTCACTACCTTCTTTCACTACCTGTTCTTTGGATTCACCCTCATCTTCTTCACCATCTACCATCTGATCACACGATTTTACACTTGAAGAAGCGTCTTTACTTTCCTCTGATTTACCCGAATTTCCACCTTCACTTGGTAAAGGTCTCTTATCACCAACCTTCAGTTCCTTCTTTCCTTTATCCTCTTCTCCTCCTCCTTCATCATAATCTCCCTTCATCCTCAAATCCTTAATCTCCTCCTCCTCCTTTAACTCATCATCTTTCTTCTCATCATCCTTCTCATTCTCATCAACTTTCGTCAACTCACTCATCTTCTTAACAACATCCTGACCAAAACCTTCTTCTCCTTTCCTATCAACTTTAACAGCAGGATTCTTCTCATCTCCTTTCCTAGTAATCGTATTCCCTTTTTTGGTTTGGATTTGGAGTTTGGAGTTGGGTTCGGTTTGGATTTTGGTTACGATGCCTTTTGGATGACCTGTACTACCATAATTCCATTGAACTTGATAGTTTATTGTTTTTTTAATAAAAAAAAAAAAAAGTGTTGATGAACCGTTGATTCGAAAGGAATAATGGGAAATCGGATTTATGAAGAGGAGAAACGGGTTATGTATGAGTAATTAATTAGTGTTGGAAATGTTACCTTTATCACCCTCTGAAATTTCTTTATCTGACATCTTTTTTTCTTTCCTAGCGACTTTTTTTTGATGATGTATTGACGAAGAGATTGTTTAGAGAACTGGGGGAAAATGTGTTTTTTGTTGACGAAGAGGTAGGTGTTTGGAGAACTGGAAATTGCGGGGGGGGGGGGGGTGGGGGGGTGGATCTTTATGGAAATTCGGGGTGAGTGGTAATTAGTAAAAAGGAGGAGTGGTATGTGGAAATTCTGATTCAGACTAAGGAATATCCAGGTCGAAACGAAATAAATGATTTATAATGCATATATCTATATCTCTGCAGAGACAAGAGAGAGAGAGAAAAGGTCTGAGTTTGAAACAAATTCGCGGGGACCTCTCACTGGCACATATATCCATTTTTTGTGATTGTGAATTTGTGATTATACCGAGTAGATTGAAGGTCCCTGGACCACCGGGGAAGAGCACGTAAGAGAAAAGGGAGTTTTTTAAGGTACAGTTTTGGATCGTGTTTTTTGAGAAATCTTGTCCTCTTCAAGTTCAGAGTTGTAGTCACCATCATCATCAACGATCTTGCGTTTCATATGTCGTAACATACATTTAAATTGAGGACGTGGAAAAAATGGACAGGAGTGAAGTTTTGTTTTTTTGGGGGTACAACAGGTGGCCTAACATTGACTCTTGGGTTCGTTAAGGTCTTTAAATACAAGGAAGAAAAAGAAAATTGAACGGACATGAGAGTAAGATTTAGGGTCTTTCCAATTACCCTCTTCAGAAACGGCGAATCATTTCATCCATGAAGTGTTGTTGTATTTGATTCATAATTGTTTGAAGCCCATCTTTCAGTCCAGGGTGAACTTGGTTCTGGGGAAGAGACTGCTCGATTGTTTTCGCAAGTATATTTGCTCGCTTGGGAAGTAAAATAGTAATCTCTCCTGGAAGACGGCTGCCGCCCATTTCTCAGAGTCCCCGTGATTAATTCCGCAGGTAATCAACCATAGGAGAACTCAGAAAAGAAATTCCAGGTCGTGTTGGTGATTATGCAGAAAGGCAACTTCCTCAGACTTTGTTGGCATACGCCGGGTAGCCATAGTTTTCTCTTTGGAAAGTCGAGATCACAGTAGTAGATCTCGTCATCATTGAAACTAAAAAACCAACAACCCTCAAATATAATAAACACTCCTTTAAGATCTCTTTCAGTAATTGGTTTGACAATGCAAATGCTTGAGGGTTGTGGATCTTAGGATTCCTGTGTTAAATGTCATATCAAGGCCTAGGTTTCGAATTCTTCAGTGGTACATTCCGGCATTGGTTCTTCCATGGAGGTTACATAGGGTAGCTTAAGTAGATCCTCCACAATTCCTTGCCATATTGCTCTTGTTTTTGTAACAGAAAAAAAACGTCTTGCATGCCTACGAGTGTAAGATAAAAAAAAATCTGTGTGATGGAAATCGAGAAACGTAGATAGCAGATACCCACTATGGAGCCAGTCTCATGGCTGTGTGGGAAACGGGTTAGTGGTATTTATTGCAACACTGTAAATTTTCTCCTTAGTTTTATACCACCATGTTCACCGGAAAAACACCGCCATTCTTCATAAATGGTGTACTCATGAGGTTGTGACAACACCGGGCCCTCGCACTTCTAGCGAGCGAGCAAGTCGCTTTTCACCGCAGTCACGGCAACGATACCCACAACCTGAAGAAAAAAGAGCAAGGCGTAAAAGATTAATGCAAAGGACCACTTGGAGGCCTCAAAGGCCGCATTACCATATTCTCCAATAAGCCCGCCTAGCTCAATCGGATAGAGCGTCAGACTCTTAGGCAAAAGGGCTTTACAATCTGAAGGCTGCGAGTTCGACCCTCGCGGTGGGCTACTTGATATGTATCATTTTTACGCTTTTTTATCGCCATTAACACGACCTGTCACGTCTGCACGTCATAGGTAATCAACGTTAAACATTAAACAGTCACGCGTTTCCTCTACTTGACCACCACAATGAACACCACAAGCGTCGCCAACACATATCCCATCGACACCTACAATCCGACGATTTGCACTTTCACAGATATATAAGCCACTCAATTCCTCCCCGCTTGCTCCTTCACCTACAACTCCATCCAAAGGCTCGTTTGCAAAACGTAGAGCGGCGTACAAATCCATCTCTGGTGGACTTTCACTTGACCCACAACCACTGTTTCAACCTCGTACACCTAAACATTCCACTTCCTCACCCAAACAAAATATCTACACCGTGCAAAGAAACGTAGAGGAAGACCCTTCAAAACAATTTCTACGAGACAAGATCAAAGCTAAAGCTTTCGCACGAGCTCAAAAGGCTAGAGAAAGAGCCATTAAGAAGAGAAGGTATACTGGCTACAGTGATAGAAGTTCGGATGGATTTGAATGTGATATGGATGGTGACGGTGATACGGATGGTGAGGTTTTTGGAAGGAGTGGGAATGGAAGGAGAGGGAAGTTGTGTTTTGGTACTAGTAGTATTGGGGATGACGAGGATGATGAAGAGGATGATGAAGAAATCATGGACGATGAGGTATGTTTTATTGATTTATGAAGTTGAAGTTGAGTCTGTACTGAAAAGTGTTATGTTATGATAGTTGTTCAGACGAATCATGGCACAAACTGATAGAAAAACGAATCACGCGTATAGGGTTTCGTATGCTCTTGAAGTTGGATCTTCATTTGATCCGGATTTAGAAGATTTGGCTGAATGGGAGGAACCAGCATACTCGAGTCAAACTCAAGTACCGTCATCATCATCCGCCAAATGTATGTTCTGTTCCCCCTTTACCACTTTCCCCGTATACCTTACTATTATTTTTGTTTCGTTTTTAATAGCATTCCCGTTACCACCAGAAGATCAAGAAGATTTATCACCTGCAGAGCTGTTGGATGAAGAACTGGAAGCATATGCAGAAGAATATGCAAGACAAGCTGTCCTTGATGAGTTTGCTGATATCCCGGAAGAAGATTTATTCCATTATAGTGATTTTGAAGATGACCTTGACTTTGGAGCTGGTAATGAAAACAAGACCGAGAACATGCAGAACGAGATGGATACTTCGTAAATGTCCGCTTCCCACCGTGATTGGGTCCTTTCACTTGTAACATTATTTTGATTTATTTTCTCTTTCTTTCGAGTTATTGTGTATTATATATTGGTCTTTTTGGATTTACATTGCTATCTTGTTATGTTTAAAGAGTTGGGAAATGTCAAATCGAAGGTGTTAGTTGGACGTTTTGGATAATATATTTTCATTTAATACTTATCCCTTTTCCAAAGTTCCACCGCCTTCAGGACTACTTTTCGGTACACTTCAAGCACGATTGGTTCAATTTCTAGGGACTTATTAACGTCATGCCCTCCATTCTCATGATTATCTAGAGGTTCCGATAATTTACCTGGATTTCCTGGTTACAGCAACCCAATAAATACTCCGATTAAAACTCCGATCGATTTCGTCAGGATCATCGCTGTCATTGGGAGGCAACGTGTATAACTCAAGTTCTACTACATTACATCCCTTCTCAGTTGACAAGAGTGAAAGGTCTCTAACCTAGGCTGCCAGTGATGACCAGTAAGTTCATCCAGCGTACTCTTTCTGCCTTTTTTTTTTTTTTTTGCTTCACTCGGAAAGCGGTGGCATGATTCACTAAAATGTCTTGTCACTCCCTCGAATCGAAACACACAGGAGGCAATCAGCGTGAGATGGATCGTTTGAAGGCAGCGAAGAAGGCTGCAAATCAAAAGAAGCCAAAGGAGAGCGCCGCAAACCTGGCCAAACGAAAGGAGGCGTGAGTGACCACTTTCCGTGTTGTGACATTCCTTTATGTTTTTTTTTTTTGGGTTTTATTCAGAGATGCCGAGATTCTTCGAGCAAAGCAAAAGGCTTGTAGTATATTCACACCATCTCGAATACGCTTATCTAACATATCTTCTTTTTTTTTTCTCGGAAACAGAAAGCTCTTGAAGAAAAGGAAAAGGCTAACCTTGCTGAAGGAAGTAAGAAATAACGTTTACTCGTCGAAGAGGTTCACATATGTGTACTCTTCATCCCCTCTCGGTACAATCCGAATTATTGGAAGGAATTAGTAGTATTAATATATCGCCAAATACCTCAAGTTGATTATGTTGGTATAAACCCTGGATGCACGAAACTTAAACATTTATCGATTTATCTGTTCTATACATAAACAAGAAAAGAAAAAAAGGAATTCTTTAAAATCATAATTGTATTCTGACTGACCCGTCCCGCATTATCTGTGGTTACCTCAACCCCAAAGATTAAGAAATCTCCTCTTCCGCTGATCATCGTCTCCATATTTATGTGATCCCACTTCAAGGCCATATGCATATGTTCGAACGGGAGATTTAAAATTGTGCCTTTCTTCATCAAGTGTCATCTTCGCAACTCGGAGACTATTGGCAGGGAGCTCCAATCCACACTCAGACGCAGGGAGGGTTGGAACGGAATTAATCTTGTTCCCCAGTGTCGACTCTGATGAGAAATCTTTAATGCGACTACCCAAGTATAAATCTTTTAGAGGTTCTTTATCCCTTCCTTGCGTAACACATTCGTGCTGTTTGAATGACGTTGCAATTATACTCATCTTGCTCATTCCATCAATGATGTCATCCTCACTAGATCTCTTGATAGGGGAGGATGCAGAGTAGGGATGATAGCGGGGCGAGGAACGTTTGTTCTGGGGGGTTATTGATTTGGAATCAGAATCTACTGCGAGAGTGCCTGTTCCATTTTTCTCCTTTGCTTTCTGAGCTTTCCAGGCTTCTATTACCACCCTTCTCTTTTACGCAAGCCGTTATTTGGGGCTTCGCCCTACACATGCGCTGGTCCCTGTCAATCATTGTAACCACTAGTGGAGATAACTGCGCCTGCGCTTCCGCTACTAGTATACCAACAGTAAATGAGTAACGGAAAATAGGATAATTTAAATACTGTACAATCCATAGCCATTAGTGTCTTGCTCGTCTTCGAATTCATCCTTGTGTTATGGGCATGTTCTACCATACCCTCTGGCAAGGTGTGTTGATATTCAAGGTACAGTTTATCCAAGTTATGTTCTTCACGCCCTATAAAACAAACAAATCCATCACAAACATCAATATCCTCTACCAGTTTTGTCAAATCATTTTCGAACACTCACAACTACTAGAATCAAGGTCAAAAGTAGATCCTTGTTCCCAAGCAAAAGTATTGTTCGCAAATGGAAGCGACATTTAAGAGGACTGTTAGGAGGTAAGGAGACCAGGAGGCAAGAAGCAAACTGAGAGAAACGAGTCACATTTGTACAACGAGGATAGTGACCCGAACTGTATTGAATTAAATTAAAAACGTCGCTTGTGATTATCAACTGATGCATCACGCGATCCACCTTTTTTTGGTGAGCGATGATAGTTTTTGTGGAGTATGTGAACCTTATGCATTCCTCCGAGCATGCTTGTTTACGCCAGTCGATTTTTACGAGACAACTCTAACTATCATGATTCAGTAACTTAATATAAATAAGATATACGGTCAAATGATGTCAAAATCGATGGCTCGGATGCTTTTGTTTTCTTAGTCCTGTTTGTACCTTTCTGCCAAGGTCTTTCTGAATTAATATCCTTTTCTATCTTCAAGTTCGGAAGTATTTGCGGTATTTTTGGTGCACACTTGACACTTCGCTAAATAATCAATTGAGTTTAACGAAAGGTTCCTTTCTTTAGTATGATAGTGGTTTTCCAAAGGCCACACCCAAAGAAGATACATTTTCAGGAAGTATTAATAGCATACATGCATATATAATGCCCCGGGTTTTAATTTTAGGCCTGGGAATCTTCAAGTTCGAAACTTCGATTTCAGCTATATTTGGACTAGGATTGGATATTGAACAGCATTGCTCAACTACTTTTTTCTTTGGAGTTCTAGTAACAGAAGTATACTTTATATTCGGCTACATTTGTGATCGATAATAGGGGGTGGGAGTGAAAACATGATAGGAGTGAGAACATGAACCTTAAACCGTCAACAAATTTAAGTCTTACACACCACAAAAACATCTATATAGCCATTTAATTAAACAACAAGTCGTTGGCTACGGTTGTCTATCTCAACACATTCAGCAATCTACACTGTTTGGGTCTCAGTATGGACATCACGCTGTTGATAACAGATACCCACACAAAGTTCCTCTCCGCTTGTTCTCCGTAGAGCACCGTTTCAAGTTGTGTAGTAAATTAGACTACTGTCGAACATCACGTGTAGTGTGGGCTTTGACGCTCAATAAAAGCACTCATGACCCACAAAGCTGTGTCAATCACCCATGCGGTCCTACTTATAATGACAGGTTGACTCGTTTTTATCTAATTTAGGAAGAGTATCTACTATTCTAATCCGAGTTCTGGCCACACTACACCTTATAGTCTCTGGGAATTTTCAAACATGAACAAAGCGTAGAAATGCATAAAAGGCTGTAGGACCTACCTAATAACATCATTATCTCCTTGACCTTCTTACCACCACCAGTGAGTCGAGATCCTTTCCTCCGATCTAGAACTTGTTGGACTAACTACTCTCTTCTCTCCTTAGTGGATCTCAATCTAACATCAACTGTGTGGCTCGATGATCATCGATGACCATAGACTCAGCTACTGTGTCTGTTCGCTCTTCATCATGCTATAGTCCTCTCCGCTACTGTTGTAGCCTTTCAGGCTCCTGGCCCCCCGGTGTCATCAGGTTTGCCACTAGCCACTCTCACAATGAGTCGTCTTGAAGTATGGTAAGTAGTGAACAGCTGTGTTGAATGATCTGTGACTTACATTTCTACAGCAACTTCTGGGTCTCACAATATTTCAACGCCCAGAGACCCCAAGTCAACTTTTAACATGCTTCACTTCGTGTGTGATCTTATGAGTTTTTCCCCGATTCTTACTCCCTTATTCATCTTGCGTGATTTTGTGTGATATTTATATTAATTTGCGTGATTTTATTTAGACTTTTCTCTCTTTTCCCGATTGTTTATTATTTTTTTCATGGGTTTTATGTCGGCTTCTCTCATTTTTAATTTCTGTTATATTAAGGAACTTTTCTCGTTTCTAGTCTGAGTGGTTTCATGTAGATTTTCATCGCCTTTAAATTTGTGTGATTTAAGTACGTAGACTTTTCCTGTTTTTTTTTTTTTTTTTTTTTTTTTTTTTTTTTTTTTTTTTTTTTTACTTACTTGTGTGATTTCATATGTAGACGTAGTGACTCCTTTGGTTCTAATTCGTGTGATTTATTTTTTTGTAGAATATAGACTAACTTGCGTGATTTGATATACTTTAGACTTCTCTTTCTTTCTTTCTTTCTACCTTGTGTGATTTGATGCATGTAGACTATATTTTGTTGCGATATATATATATACGTATAATGCTCTTGCTTCTGAAAGGCGAGTTTCTCGCTAGGGGTGCGAGGGCCCGGTGTTGTCACAACCTCAAGAGTACACCATTCATGAAGAATGGCGGAGCTTTACCGGTGAACATGGTGGTATAAAACTAAAGAGAAAATTTACACTGGTGTTGTATTAAATACTACTACCCGTTTCCCACACAGCCATGAGGCTGTCCCCACACTTCCATTCACTCCATGGACGATCGGGGATACACCAGGCCATGAAATCTGTCGAAATTAACCAGGGCTAACGCCGCCCGCTTTTCCCGTCATCACAATAAACTCAGCTGATAGGATTCTGTTATAATTCAGTAATAGATATGTAACCGCTAAATTACAGCCTAAGATCCTTTCAATTCTACATGCACATATACAAAAAAACTATGGGCACAATCACACGCCTCTTCCATCGGTATAGGAGAAAAAAATGAGACCTCATTAACCTGTTATTCAAACTTCTGCACCAAGCTCTTCATCTTCATCTGCACTTCTTCTAGCTCCTTCCTCACTTCCCTAGTTCTCTCTCTCTCTTCATTTCTAATACCAACAAGCAAAGGAACCAACTCGTTCGTAACTTCCCAAGCTTGACACCTCTTCGCTACCACTGTCAAGTTAGCTGCTTCTCCCTCGTCTTCGTCTCCAATCTGTAAATCCGACTCCAAAAAATGAAAACTCTCATCCCAAATCAGACCCGCTTCAATTTGACATTTGACATGTAAAGGGATCATCTGACTCAAGAATATAGCAACGCTCTGCGCATTATCTATAATCGAAAGTCCCATTGAAAGTTTTCGTAAAGATTTAAAGACAGGATATTGAGGGATCGTAGATGAGAATAGTGGTACTCGTTTCATTGAAGCATCAATGAATAAAGCAAGATGAACCAGATTCGGACAATATTTCGCGAAAGGAATGAGAGCTTCCAATGTCAAATTACAAGATTGGTAATCCGAAGGTTCGTTATTGAGTGTAAGGGTTTCCAAGGAAGGCCAACGCATCGCTAGCAGTTCCAGATCCTGCAAGTTGAGATCCATAGCGAACTCGTGTATGATTTCGAGTGCTGTTAGGTTTGGACAGGAGAGGAGTGGTTTTAGGATTTCCATGTTTATCCTTTGGCTTGGGTCAATCATTGTGGATGTTGATGATGTTGTGGTTGGTTCGAGCTCCAGTGCTAATCTGACAGGTCGTCTCGGAGAAACCAAAACCAAACACTTGAGTAATTGGCAGTTTTCTGCAACAGCACTGATAACCTTCTGGACCTCCAAGGGGGATTCGAAAAAAGGAGATTCGATGTAAAGCAATGTGATGTTCGATGGGGCAAAAGGTATACTCAAAAACCTTTGAGCATCAATGTATCCAGCAACCATCGAAAGATCCCATAAAGCTGGAAAAGCGCCTTCTTCCAAATCTGGTTTGAAGTCTCTAATATCGTCTTCATCCCCAATTCCTTGTTCTTCAAGATATTGAAATTCGATAACTCCGAGTTTTGGAAGTCGAGATAGACATTGTGCGAGGCGTGCGGTAAAGTAGTATCGTGGAAGGGTGATTTTTTGAAGTTTAGGAAGGTTGGACAATAATTGAATAGCTTGATTTTCCACTTTCCTCATGGGTATGTTCGTTCGAATGTTCAGATATGTAAGGTTTGGCATACGCGCATTAATATCTTCAAAGAAAGGCCTAGGTGATGATGCTCCAATAGCTTCAGGCAAATGGATAATGAAATGCTTGACTTTGGAATGCATGAACATTACACATAGTGGAACGGCAGCTTTCCAATTTAGTGTGTGCATGTTTGGAAGGATGGCGAGTGTGATTCTCGTTCGAGCCATGTCGTCGAATACGGATTGGCAAAGGGTATGTTCGTGAGATGTGGTTTCGTCATAGATGAGTTCGCGAACGCGCTTCGCGTAACGTTGAAAACGGTGCCAGTCGCTTGATTCTGGGAGACGAGAGAATTCCTGTGATTATTGATTTTATATAGGTTAATATTGCAGTTAATAGATGCGCACGTAGTGCCTTGAGCTTGACTGTCGTCTCAAAGGAGCCAACAAGTTGAACAGACAATAGAGATCCTTGACTGTTCTCCAAAGACTATCGAGTGCAATATCAGACCATTTCTTGCATACGAGTGCGTTATTTAGGTTAGAGAAATCATCCATCATACGAAATATGGTGTCAAGAAGTTCAGGTATAGCTAGAACACGATGCATGGTTATGGGTGGATGTGTGCATTGGAGCGGTTGTTGGCGAACATTCGGAAATGATCACGTGATTACCGACCACGGAAATGGGAGAACATACAACATTGGGACGGCGGCGGTTGTGCCTTGAAATACCGATAACTAGAAGACTTCGTTCCAGCACATTGCTACAAAATTCAAGTTTGGTTTTTGATTGTTGGGCCCAGTCGAGTGTGAAATTTTTTTGTTTTTGCTTTGACCCTCGTTGATAGTCATGGAGCATAGTAAGTGTAATCAGACAATCTGGTCCTGTTTTCTCCATACTCATTTAGCTTATTACATAAAAACTTACTCGTTTTAAATATCTCACCCCTGAGTCGCACCACAGTTCTCCATCGATCTTCCTTGACCACAAATTGAACAACCCATGCAATCCTCAATTCCCCCCGAGTCCGTACTCAAACACGCTCAAGCGTTACAAGAAACAATTGACCGCTTAACCGAGCAACGGAAACTGCTACTTCAGGACGTCAATATCCATCCTCCACCGTCTGCTTCGGATCTACCCAACGAAGTTTTATCCCACATCTTTCAATACGCATGTCAAGATCCTCTCCCCTACACGGGTACCCCATTCATCGTTGAATACATCCAAGACCTCGATAGCGAATCGCACGATGGTGATAAGAAAGTGTCAAAGTTTCGTAAACCATCCTCGTTTCCAATTGTTCTTGGAAATGTATGTTCCAGGTGGAGAGGCGTTGTTAGATCCAAACCTGAGTGCTGGACCAAACTCGATATCGAAGTTTTTTGCTGCACATTGAACGAGGTTGTACACCTTGTCTCCCTGCACGTGAAAAATTCCGCACAATTGACTTTGGAAATCCAATTTGATTTCCGGAGACAACAGAAACTGGCCGAAGAAGAATATCCTCAGCGCATAGCCGCTGACCTGGAACCTCTTCGCAAGTTGGTTTTTGACGAACATTCCAGTCGCTTTGAGAAAATGCAATTACTATTCCCACCATATTCCTGGCAGAAGATGGAGAGCAACGCATCTAATCTCCACTCCGTTTCATTGGCCTACGTGATCGCAAAAGTGGAGCTCCAACAACTTCCTCGCCTAACCCATGTCTTCCTCTGTAGCATCTCTACTTGTGACTTGCCCTGGAAACAACTCACTACGTTGGAGATGGCGCGCATGGCTTATGACAGTTGTGTCTGGATCTTGAAGGAATGCGAGGCGCTTCGTTCTGTTAAAATGTTGGAGGCTCACCCACCTATTGACATGGAATATTCGAATAATATTCCTGTTATTACACTCAAACATCTAGAGAGTTTCGAATGGAGCTTCCCTCGTGAAATGGATGTATACCATAACAATTGTGCTCTAGAGAAATTCCGACTACCTGCTGTCAAGAGTATCGTATTTCGGGAGCTCTTTGCTCGAATCAGCTCCCATCGATACGAACTTCGCAATTTCTATCCAACATTGCCTAAATCATTTTCCTCCATGACTTTTGATTTTCGCCACATTCTCCAATTCTATGATGGAATGGATGCCGATTCGTG
Organism: Coprinus comatus; assembly: GCA_034638255.1. Classification (NCBI taxonomy): domain Eukaryota; kingdom Fungi; phylum Basidiomycota; class Agaricomycetes; order Agaricales; family Agaricaceae; genus Coprinus; species Coprinus comatus. The sequence goes on from JAWPGT010000016.1 coordinate 332,801, forward strand.
GAATGATGATTTATTAGGGTATATCCAATCAACACCTCGATCCGTTACACACCTCCGATTTGAAGGAACTTGCCTAGACTTCCTCGCTGACTTTTTCCGACATATGCTTTGGAGGTTACCCGAACTATCACATCTTGAAATCGTCAATGCACCTGAAGCTGAACATTCGTGCACATTTCCCCATTTTCATGGGACAACTCGCTCTTCAGGGTGTTACAGGAATTTTTTAATCGAGATGGCGGATGTGTCTGGGTTGAAAAACGGGTTTCGTTTAGGCATTCATGGTTATGGAAACAGTGGTAATTGGAAGGCTTCGTTTGAGAGGATTAACAGAGAATTTAGGGAGAAGGGATTTAATGTTAGTTTTGAACACAGTGCCTGATGTCTAGATCATAAAGAGAGAAAAATGTTACGTTTAGTTGAGACGATTATCAGACTTCCCCTTAAACCTCTAAATGGAGACTCTAAGGATTGTATAAACCTTTCTCGGGATATTTGGGGCCTTTCAAAAAACCCTCTATACATATCCCTGATATTTAATCCATCAAGTCATACTAAAGCTAACATTAAATTCCCTTCGTTTCAATTCTGCGACTTTCCTCGTGAAATCATGGACCCATAACCCAGCATCATTGGTTTGATAACCATTAATACTCAAATGGAATTCGCTCTCCAGCCCAAATCTGCGTTGTTTCGCACACAGGAACGTCTCCAGTTCGCTTGAGAGAACTCGTGTTCCATGAGTGTGTGGGAAAGTGCATTTTGGAGCATTCATCTCTTCCGTGGCTTCAGTGATTTCAAGACGGTTTAACAGTGGAAATAATGTCTTCTCTCGTACTCGTATAGAGTTCCATTCTGCAGATATATTGAGGAAAAAGTCACTGATGAAACCAAGGCAGATGTTTTGGAAGTGAAGGTGTGTGACGGATTGAGGGATTAATTCAATACACCTCCATATTTGAAGTTTCCACGAGAGAAGTTCCGCTGGTCCATGAGCCTCATCGACATAAGCAAAGTCAAGCGTTAGATTGGTTAAGGAGGCTGGGAGGCAGTTGTAGAATTTAGTAATGAATTCGGTTGATTCGATAACGCGTTTAAAGAGGCTACGCAATACGATCGTCTTGACAACAGGTAGTTGTATATTTTGTAGAGTATTTGCGATGGTCATTGATATTTCTGGCGACGAGTTGGAAGGATATTCAAGGGGGAAAGACCATTCGAAGTACTCTAGATGATCGAGTGTAGTGATGGGAATGGGAATACCATCATCCTCTTCACAATAGAAACAAATGTGCGCCATTGTAACAGAGCGAAGTCTTTTGCATTGTCCCACAATATCCATGCAGATGTCATGGGTGATAAATACCAATTCCAATGATACAAGTTGTTCCCAACGCATGCTGGGAGTGCACGATGCGTACAATGAAACATGAGACAACAGAGGATATGCCTCCATATTCAGATGGTCTGACAAAATATAAATGTTTCCTGTAGTTGTGGAATATCCATCGGTATAGGCAAGAGAGATGGTATGAAGATTGGAGAAGATGTTGTTTCCGACGTCTATCCAATTACACGGAGGGTCCAAGAGCCGAATCCCTGCAAAACGATTGGGATGTTCCTGAACTACCAGCTTGCGGAGTGGCTCCAATAAATCCTTAAAAGGGATAGGATTTATGGACTCATTGTCCAGATGCATTTGTCTCCGGAAGTCAAATTGAAATTCGAGGTTGAAATTTCTGCAATTTTGTTCGTGCATGCGGACAACGTGAATAGTTTGCTTCACATTGCGGCGAGTAACTTCGATGTTGAGCGTCATCCACAATCGAGGACTGGAATGAACGATGTTACGCCAGTGAGAGCACACACTTCCCAAGACGACTGGAACGGAAGGCTGCTGGTGATTGTCCGCTTCAACATCTCGGGGTTCCATGGCTTCTAGAGCGTTGGAATATGAAACGGTATCACAAGCGTTTTGAAAGATGAGGGATAGTAGTTCATTCGGCAGCGCCTTGGTACTGGAGTAATGGAGGTTAGCTTGATTAAGCAATAGCTGCCGTTGCTCCATTAGTCGACCTATTGTCTCTTGTAACACTTGCGTGTGTGCGATTATCGACTCCAGGGGAAATTCTGCCATGATCTCCAACTGCAAATGAGTTGAGAGAGCTGGTGGAAATTGGAATGGAGAAAATTGCTAAATGACGGTTAAATTTAACTTTATGGCACGTGCGAATTCTAGATTATGACATCACGGATCCTCACCACGCATATTCACAGTATGATTTACAATTCACGGCGACCTTACACCTATAGGTTATGTTATGAGTGGAAAATGATTCCAAGACATTATGGCGGCTATAGTTACCACATAGTAGGAGGCTAGGGGCGGGCGGGGAGCTACCAATGACCACTTCAAGTTGAAGATCTTCAGGTTAGCCAACGTGTGTTTCTAAAGCTTCAACCCATAAGTATTAGCAGAATGTGGCAATACCTTTGTTTATTGTTTACTTCTCTATTATAACCTTCCAAGAACATCTTCCATGTTGTAGTAATCCGTTCCCGGGGCAAGACACTACAATCCCCACTGAAACTGGAGACAACGGTTAACTCGCCTTGCAAAGAATCGAGCATGCCCATCGGCTGAGCTCTGGAATATACCTGAAACACACAAGTATATATAGATTATATAGACGTCTAACGTAGTGCTGTAGTCGAGATGTTTAACACGGAACTCTGAGTCCTAACAATATCAATATCACATGAAGTTCAAGTAGGAGCTGGCGCCGAAGTATTTCCAACATGGAGCCCTGGCCTGATGACGCTACTGAAATCCCCTCCATGTCTTCCGAAGTCAAAATCAGTACCCGTACTTCCAAACCCATTGATTGTTGTTTCTTCTCCAACTCCGCCCTCGTGAGGGTGGCGAGGATGATGTAGGTGCAATAAGCGCGGGTCTCGGAGATTGAGCATAAGTCTTGATACCATTATGGATGAGATGACATTGGTGAACATCGTTACGGACCCTCTACTCAGGGGCTATTATTATTATAGTCAGTATCAAGTTATGTCAGTTTTTTCGAGATAACCCACTCCGCCGAGCTATATCAAACGAAAAAGTTAGTTACATTTTCATTTTCAAGTAAAAGGATGAATAAAACATACCAAGAAAGTCAATATATTTCCTAAGTTCGCCACGACCATAACCCTATTGATTGCCATCAGTAAGCCATATACTACACTGCCCGAAAAGCCACAATCCCTCACCCAAAATAAACCGTACCTTCATGTATTGGTCAGTACCCAAGGTAAAGGTTCAGAAGCAAAAAAAAAAAAACTTACCATCTCTCATTAACATCATTAACAACCCTATAGTACCCGAATGTGGCAATGCCAAAGTTTTATACAACGTCATAACAAAAATTAAAGTATCAAAAACCAATTCTGTAGACCAAGCTGCTACAAGATCTGCCAAGGGAGTTCACGATGGTAATCAATAACCAGAGGCCAAGACTTGAACAGGAAAGGATACTTACAAGTGGACCTAAAAACATTAGTAAAACACAAATCATTATCTCCATCAGTATGTTAAGTAACCAGATGGCATCGGAGAGTACGTACTCCTCCGAACCAAGTGTAATACCACAACCATAAGGTATAGCAATAATGGGAGAATCCGCGTTCCTCTTACTCGTTAATATGGCCCACTATGATTCAGGATGTCAACAATCATTGATCTTTCGAGTCAGTGCGCACGTTAAAACTGGAGTGGCTTACTATGCTGACTGAGATCGCTGAACAGCAAAGTACGATATAGAGAACTGCTACCCAGAGCTTCCGTTCGTAGAGGGCGTATATCCGCATTATCATCATGACTAGTCGAGAGAAGACAAAGGCGGGAAAAGATTTGGTGAGTGTTTTCGGAAAGGAAGGAATAACATACGCACAAGCAACAATGATTTGGATAGTCATGGCGAGAAATTGGTGATACACCTGTAAATGATAACACCTGTATAAGTTTATCAATGTGTTATTTCACTCCACAGTTTGGGTTTAATAACTTACACCTAGTGGGGGAATAAGTCAATATAACGTACTGTGTATTTAGAATGGAAAAGACTCTCGACACTCACAAATGCTTTCGTTTGCGTACTTTCAGCCCTCCAAAAATACTCCCACATAACAGGCACATGTCCAATCAACGCCACATACCGATTCAGGAAAAACAAGAACGAGGCCCAACTAATTCTCTTTCCTCCGCAGCTTCTCCCTTCTCTTCGTCGCCTCCCTTCTCGTTTTCTCCGCATCACTTCCATCCCCGCCCTCATCCTTCCCATTATTAAACCCGGGACCCCTGAATCTTCTACATATAGACGGTTGTCACCTCCACGCCCAACTTCCTGTACACTTACGTCTTCAGAATCACTGATCTCATCTTCCACCAAAAAACGTCGTAGAGGAACAGCCCAAAATCGTTGAACTTCGTAATTGAACGTGAGTATATATTCGTGAACCAGTAATGCTGCGTAATTCTTGTCAAAATGAAGCAAGATCGTTGGTCAAGTCACTCACAGAACGAGATAACAGCGAGTGTCCAGTTGATTTGTCTATTTAAATATCACAAGAAAGCATATCAGGATCAACGTCATGAGAAAAGATATAATTGGAGGAGGGAAAAAACTATGTTGTGTCAAATAGTCGGTGCGCAGAGTTCACGACACGACAACCGCGAGTATATGCTGTACATGGCTACTACCCCAGTCTTCGCGCAGACAGCAACAGCCGGCCGGAGAGTTGTAGTTAGATGTACCATTGAGTTTGGAAAGCTTACAATGACTGGTAGTCCTCCAGGTTAATTTCCATATCGCCCTGTGTTTCTAGGATATCAATATTCTGCGAGCCAGTCTTGACGTTTGGTGTATTTAATGTACTGTGAACAGAAAGTATTCCTAGACTCGCGCGCAACAATGCTGTAGAGAAATGTTCAAAGCGTGGTTTGAACCCCAAGCAGACGAGGGTAGGTCGGTGGAGGGGTAGGGTTAAGCAAGCGGCTTTTAAACATCTCGTAGTAACAGTTTCTCCGATCCTTTCTCAGACTCTTCAATTCGAACATGATACAAGCTGATACGTTTGTTCAATCTAACTCCATGGAAATAAGAAAATCAATGACAGAAATGTCACCACGACAAGACTTTTCTTAATTTGGTACAGAATGGCTGTGAAGCTTGAAAGGATGTCAGCTGGAAACATATTCATATTTATGTTGGAGGCTAGTGTAATGGAATACTAACCCGAGGTTGACGTTGACTTGAATCTCTCATTGCTATTTCCAAAAGTTTCCGCAGCTGAGCGGCTTGGACTAAGACCACTTGGTCAATTACGGACACAATATAGAGATGGATTATAATTATCGTGGGCAAATGATGGGGATTAAGATGTGATATATTGATGTGATAGGTGCAAGATGGGTGGTAATAGGCAGGTAATAGATATGATCGTCACTTCTTTGTTACATGATAAATTAAATATATAAAAGTAGTCAAAATCTTCAATATCAAGGCACGAGGTGCTACAAGATCAAGTAAGTACTAACGGCATACACAACGCACTTCAATCTTAACACAAGCCCTTTCCAAAACATCCCCTTGGCAAGAACTCGCGTCAAATTCCGATACAAAGGGAATCGGTACAGAGCAGTGCGTAAGTGTATAGATATACAATATGGATCAGGTATATCGCCAGTCATTCCTACTAGGGTCTAGGCATACATTCCAGTGGGCCCTTCAGACAAGATTTCATACCCCTGTCCCTCCTCTTTCAACAATCTCTCCACAATCTTCATTCCTTCCAAAACTTTCTCTTCCTCCAACCTCTTTCCAACGATTTGAACACCAACAGGTAGTCCATGCATCTTCTCCGCATTATAAACTTCATATGCTCCCTTCTCAATCCTATTCTTCGCCTTGAACACATTCGGTAACAAATCAAGTGTCTTGTCTACTTTCGTAATTGGCAATACTCCAGCCGAATAATCCAACTGTCATATTTTTCATCAGATAAAATAAAAAAAAAAAAAATAAGAACTTACGATATTAAACAAGAATGAATATCCACAATTCCGCCAACCTTTCTTCATACCACCATGAGGAACAGAAGGTAAAGCGTTCGGTGCCGTAAGTACAAAATCCAACTTTTCTTCTTCCCAAAACTCAAACCAATCTGCTTTATACATTTCCTTCGTCGCAATCAAACCCCAAGTTTCCTTTGCCGATTTAGCATACCAACCATCCAAAAGTCCAGCATAAATTTCATCCCCTTTAATATACCTAATGTAGAACGTGTATAATTTTCTCAGGATCGTGGAAGTTCTGAACATTCCTAATGCTTCAACTACACCTGGGTCAATGGTTTCACCCCTGCGAATAGGGTCAGAACAAATCTGTCCTAAAATAATAATCATCAGTTAGGGGGTGTGAGTATCATTTTTCACGCTAAAATATTACCTCCGTCAGCATAAATCAATTGAGAGCCAATACGAATACCATCATAGGGATTTGGTGGCGAACTGTGAAGCGAGCGCTTATTAGTACTTGTCGAAAAATGATATCAATCCTTTGACAACTTACATATCAAATACTTCATGACCATTTCTCTTCAAAACGTCCACAACAATATTCAATGCCCTAGTACAAGCAGGAGAAATGCTTACAATCCCTGAGAAAATGACAATCAAGAATCAACCACACAAACCTGAACTTTTAAAATTATTCACTCACCATCGCTTCTCATAACACCCCATCTCAACTTCCTTTCTTTAGGGATTTCAAAGGGTCTCCATGGAAGTGGAACCACACTATGATCATATTTCCACGGTTCCATTCCAATCACAACTCTCCAAAAATATTCCAAATCATCCAAAGTCCTAGCCATAGGTGATACAACCGGTGAAACACCTTCTTGTCCAGGTATACTCGAAGCACCACCAGTTCTAGGAAACCTTCCTAAACTCGCTTTTACCGCATAAACTCCCGAATAATGACTAGGAACCCTAACTGATCCAGCAACATCTGTACCAATACCAATTCTCGATCCACCAAAAGCCAATAAAGCCGCTTCACCACCTGTTGATCCGCCAGGAGAATAATCCTTATTGTGAGGGTTTGTCGTTCTTCCAAAAACGTCGTTTGTGGATTCGAAAGAAAGTAAAGTGATAGGTACGTTCGTTTTGACGAATGGTACTGCACCGGCATCTCGGAGTATACGTATGATTGCAGCGTCTTTTTGAGCTGGTTGTCCAACTTTGGCAGAATATCCGATACATCCATCCCACCCCTTAACTCCAATAGACTATGTTTTGAAATCATTCAAGTCAGAGATATTATCCTTGCACCAGGAAGAAGATAACTCACATCTTTGAGGCTGACAGGAACACCAGCAAGTGGTCCATCTCTATTGCATTTCTGTGCAAACTCACGAGCACTGGAAGCCATGACTTCCGTTAAGCAATTTGTTGCTTCATGTGCTTGTAAAGCTTTGCGAGTGAATGCAGAAAGTACAGCATTCGGGTCCAATTTCCTCGATTGTACTTCAGCTGCTATCTCAGCAATAGTCCTATTCAATATACGAGCATCCTCTGCAGTTATAGCAGAAGATCCAGCTTCCAGGATTCGACTAGCACGTTCATTCTGTTTATCCCAACTCCATCATAAAGTCAGGACTGTAGTAGTGTTGAAAGACTGTAAGACATACCACGTCCTCTTGTGTGTGAAGTAGGGGACTAACATGGTTGTGTGAGCTTTTTGTGGACCAGGGTGTCATGTGTATCTTCATTCTTCTCGGGGAAGAAGCGAGGCTTGAGCAAGGCGGCATTTCGAGATTGTGATGGCTGGTAATTCACGTGGTACAATAGTGTGTTATTTATAACCGCCAGACTTCCTTCCCTGTTCCTTTCCCCATTTATATTCTCATTTCCAATTACCGAGCCTGTATGGGCTCACACTTACGCCATTCCTGAAGCTAAAAATAATATATCTTGTTCAAGGGCTCAAGAGATGTCGATAGCGGTTGGTTCGCAATCAGACCATCAGAGGTTTCTCTTACTAAGTCTTAGACTTCCCACCCGTCTGATGTTTGATTCTTGAATAATCCACATTTGCTTTGATAATGCTCATGCATTTACACTAGTAAATGTATAATCCTTCTTCCCAGCCTGACTTACTTACAAATATACTCTAACCCAAGCCAACAACTGATTCGGCCCAACTTATCTACTTACAACTGGTCGTAAAAACCGTCTTCAAAAGCCATGTTCTATCCTCATATATCGTGGGTTACATCCCATTTGTATTGTTAACAAGTTGTTGTACTATAGACATTTAGAGACATGTTATCTGTGCGTAAACTCTTCCTTCGTACTCTACATCCATTTAATGGCCCATCCCCTTCAGCTTCTTTCCCTCCACGGTGTTACTGGCGCGATCGAATCCGTCATTCTGAGAACCGAATGAACCAAAGAAAGGAGTTGCGGGGCTGAGTGTCGAAGGCGTCTGGGAAGAATACGTCAGAGTAGGAGAAATCAGGGAAGGTGAAGGTTGGCTGTCCATGTCGTAGGTGCTTTGGTGTAGTGACATATTGTTATGCTGGAGTTTAGAATGGAGTTTGTTGGTAAGATGATCGCGTCTGCCAGAATGCTTGTCGAGTCCATCCGAGTCTTGGCCAAAATTGTTTAAGCCTTGGCCCATAACTGCAGTTGAAGCGTGTTGAGGGGTTCGCTGACTGATCGCTGGCATACTCATGCTATTGTGCTGTTGGTGTCTTTGGTACTGAGCGGGAGTAGGCCTGTATGGGAAGGTAGTACATCGAACATGTTGGTGATGATGCTGCTCGGCGATATTTGTTGAGCCAAATTGGGACTGAGCAGCTACGATAGGGGTATGAACTGTGCGGGATCCAGGACGAAGGGCGGAACCATTGTTGGTGCGAGCGTTGTAGTCTTGCCCCATGGACCCAACCGTAGCGTCCGGATCTTGTTCGTTATGCAAATGTAACTGGTCTCCCTGGCCGCGTGCAACAGAGGTGTGGAACTCGTCTTCATTCATCGGTTCGATTTCGGCCAAAGTAGTGTGTTGATTCCTCCGATCAAGAGATACAGCAGCACCACGCACACGGTACCCTCGTACACCAGTTGAAATGTTGGCCGCAGTAGCCTCGGGATCGCAGTCCCTGCGGCTACGGACCGGAGCTGTGACGTCGAGAGGCCCATGTCGACGACGCGCGTCTACATGAGCCCGCATAATAAACTCCTCTGTCGCAGTGTAGCCAGTACGAGCATTGGCGGGGCCGGGACGAACTGAATAATCTTCCGAAGCGTACTGTTCGTTCGGAAGTGTTACGGATTGGTGCAAATAAGAGTCATAAGCTGCTTGGGCGTTACGAAATGTTGTGGAATTACTACGCATTTGGTCCATAGCAAGGGGCAACGTAGGCTCAACATTGCGAGGTAGGGATCTATTGTACGTCTGAGAAACTGGGTTGTTCGTAGTAGTTGGAACTGTGATGTGAGGAACAGCTCTTCCGGGAGCAAGAGTATAGTCGACCTCGAATGGACGAGACATTTGGGAAAGGGGGAGTTGTAGTGCATTTGAAGGTAGTTCGTTGTATGAGGCGTCCGTGGCGTTTAGGTTTCGACGTTCTCCAATGACTGGTAGAGTACCAATGGTAGCCTGTCGAAGTTCTTGCCCACGAAGATTAAGAAGCGCTGCCTGGGCAATGGTAAGCTTAGAGGATGTGAGATCACCCTCTTTAGCTGCGCGTTCTGTTCTCTTCTCAAAACAGACAAACACATTGGTCAGTTTTTCTTCAAATGACACTGATAGAATGCTCACCCGCAACTCTCGCTGTTCAGCGGTATCCGCAAACCGGACCGATATACGACTCCCAGTGTCATTCCAGCCTCTCACCATCCTTCCGTGAAGACGTTCGATGATTTCTTCAGCTCCAGCTCGCGTCTCAAGTCTTTAGGTATGTCAGCGCTTGAAAGGAAGGTAACCCGAGCAAGCTTACCTGACAAAAGCAATAATACGAGGCGGGTGGCTCAACCGTGTTTGGAAGAATCGACTGCTGCTAATCCGATGAGGAGAAACTAGTGCAGCCAGTGTCTAGAGCGCATTTGTTCTCAATTCCTTGTCGTTCAAAAACATGATATAACCATAAACTTACTGGTTCGTCTATGCTTAGCGGTAACCTGAGGACCAACAGGATGAGGAAATAAGTCAAAAAAAAAAAGAAGAAAAAACCACACGAGAAGTACATACCCTTCCATATAGAGGTTTGTACTCGTTGGGTCGTGAAGACTTTCCATGCGACGTTTAAATGAATCACTTTCATCTCGCTTGGAGTCCCAGGAGTTGACTGAGTTCATGGACTCTGATGCTTGTGCAAAGCTTTGCGCATATATTGTTCCTGGTATTTTGTGTATTTGCTGCGGATACAATACGATATAAGCGATCGGTAACAGAAAAACGGATCAGGGTTCTCACCTTGGAAAAAGTCGGATGGAGATTGCGGTACTTCCTAAGCGCGATTATACATCTTTCGGCAGCGTCGATAGTCTCAAACCTATAAAACAGTTAGCATGAATATAACTTTAAGAGTTGTTCAGACTAACAGAACAAAGCCATATCCGCTCTCACTATCCCTTACATGGCGCGTGAATGTCCGAACACTCTTTACTTCTCCAAATGGGGCGGCTAGAGCAAAGAGCTGACCCTCGGGGAAGTGCGGTGGTAATCCATTGATGTACACATTGGGGGTTTTCTGTGAGTCGTCCAGATATTGCGATCCTTCATTATGTTGGGAATGATCCTCGGAAGCTTGGTAGTCGCTAGTCGATGCGTACGTAGCTTGACTACTGTCGGTATGAGGTTGAAGCTTCTCCAAATAGACAGTGTCGTCAGGACAAGTCGTGCTATTCGATTGAGGAATGTAGGAGGGGTTGATGTTTGCACGGTTGGATTGAAATTGGTTACTGTCCTGTTGCGATAATGATGTGCGTGGAGGATGATTGGGTGCGGTATGAAGATCCTGGGATTGACCACACTCTGAAGGAAGAAGTCGAGTCACAGTGGGGTAACGGTAGATTGGGAGTGAACTCAATCTGGGGCGGTTTAAATTCAATGCCCGACGGTTTAAATTCGACCAATGGGGGCTTGAGTTCGATCCCCATACGAGGCTTGAAGTCAACGCTAGTAGGATTGAGATCACTGGAGGTTCGCGCAGTCTTGGAGAGGGCCGTCTGTGATGGCGTCACTGCTTTGGTTGTCTTCGTTTGACCTCGTAAGGCGTGGTTGTCTCGATGATAGTCCCCTGTTGGGATGTGAGATGCTGGTGCATAAATTTGAGTTAATCTGTTCTTCCGTGATTGCCATTTTTCAAACGTACCGTCATGATCGGATGCCTGTACCTGGACTCGTGTGATAGACTCCCCACTTTGCACCATTGGAGAAATACCCTCTTTGACAGTCGCGTTTAGCTGGTCGTATACATGATCGTTTGTGGAAGCCCGTCCCTTGACATCTGGTTTGGTGACCCAGTCATTACCACCCTGGTCGATTGTATTGTAAGTTGATATAAGGGTGTGTTTGTCTGCGGGTATGGGCATGAGGACGCGTAACAGAGAGTAAACAATCTGCTCACCATTTTCAGGCATTCCAGGAGTCGTGGCAGAAACAGAGCGGAAAGGAATAACAGCGGGAGGCTTAGAAGCGTCTCCTTCTGGTTATAATTAAGCACAAAATCCCTCAAATTCATACATAATAAAACTCACCGGTAACGGAGCTAGACCCAACACAATTCATCCGCATTGCAGAATCACCCAAACCTTGAGCCTCCAAATATATCTCCACATCGGAGTTGGAACATTCTGAGATTGAATCTTCTGGAGCAGAGCAACCCGCCTCTGTCAACGTACTTCCAGCTGCGCTCGCAGTCTCGAGTTCTGTGGTGCCAGGGTCGGATTCCGTCTTTGAACTGTCGGCGTCCGTCGAAAAACCTTCTGTACCACAATCACCATCTGTGTGACGATGAGACCCAAGTTCGGCATGTGCACGCGCAGTACAGTAATCCTAAATGTCATAAATAAACAATACAAGAACTTATGTATATGCATGTACTCACATTATCTGAGCTGGTGGAAGAATCGGAGCAGAATTCGGCGGCAATCTTACGTCTAGGTTTTGCGCAGTGGGGAGAGATAGGAGAGTGCATAAGAGTTATTGGGGGTTGCTGGTACGATGGAGATGGTGTGTGTACGCCCTCCCTGGGAACGGTAAAATGTGTTTGTGTACTTATATTATCAGAGGCGGTATCCGTAGGATTAATCGAGGGAACAGTTAAAGTTATACCAGGGGTATTGGTGATGGTTGCAAGTGAAATACTTTTGCCCCTGCTGCGTCCCGTAGCCGCTGGCGCCTGGAACCGCTGAGGTTGAGCGGGCGATTGGGGGGGAGATAGAGCCCCGGTTCTGACATTTTGCGTGTAAGAACTGGCTGGAAAACAGTTCTCGTCAAGTCTGGCTGAGAGACCATCCTCCACTACAATAAAATTGGGATCAGTAACTATATGCGCATATATTGAGATACTCACCTCCAGAACGCTCCCTCTGAGCGACACATGGATCGGGTGTAGGGGTAGTTAAAGAAGAGTGTGGCGAAATCGATCGGGTACAGCTTTTAGAATCGGCCATCATTAAAATAAGAGAAAAGGCAGCAAAAAGAAGAAATCAAGTGCTGATAAAGTAGGAGAGCGATAACGATGCGAAAATAGACGTTATAAACGTTGTAGGCAAAAGACGTTCAAAAATGCGGTGGCGCTTTGAATGCAAAGTGCAAGAAAGCGAAGTAATGACACAGACTGAAAGCCTGATAGAATATTATAATAATGATAATGAAACGAGAGCTTGCAAGGAAAGCTAATGATGCGAGACAGAGCGTTGACAAAAAAAAGAGTTCAAAGGGACGCCAAATGGCTTTTAGGGGAGGAAAGATGACTATATGCGCTCGAAAAGCGACGAGGACGACGGGGAGGGCGAGCCTCGACAAGTAGCGGAGTAGAGGATAGCGTAGAAGAGTAGAAGGGGTGCAGCCGCACGGAGAGTAAGAGATGCTAGTGGTTAAGAAGAAAGAGAGACAAGGAGGGTCTGGCGTAGTTGAAGGATCTGTGTTGTGATCTGTTTATGAACAACTGGTTGGCCGAGGATGGAGAAGCAGAGTCTGCGACAAGACAGCTGATGGCAGCGAAGACTCTCCTCTGTCAAAACAACCACCGACTCTTTATTTTTCCCGGTGCCTACCTTAGTGTGTGCGTTAATATGCCAGGGCTGGCTTTGAGACACCGTGTTTATGAGCCTGAACAGCACCGGATTATTATAGACACAGCACGATGAGCAATGCAGAAAAGCGCCCGAGGAGCACAGACAGGACCAGTTCCAATCGTATAGAAGACTGATGTAGTTGAAAAGAAGCTGATCGTCATGTATATGAGCCTTCTTTCTAGGTTGTAGACTGGTGGAAACGCCCAATCAAGCGCTCGTTCACAAGAAATCTTTCTCGCAGCTGTTTCAACAGCCCAATAACGAATAGCAGTTTCCCCTTTGAGCTTGGTTCATTTTTTCCGTTAGATACGTATGCATTGCGACAACACAAATTGTGGGCCCATCGAAATGCTTCGCGGTTCAGAGAATGCCATGAATTTGGCTCCTGCCACATCACACAGGCATGATAGGAGCCCCATAGTACAGTGCAGGAGCACAGACAGACACCACCATACGCGAGATATGCCGGGACTCGAAAGCAGAGAGTGTTGTTGTATGTTCAGAAAACATAGTAGAGAACGTAGGACCGGAAGATGCCGAACAAGTCTAGTTGAATTCCACGTGGGAGAAAGACCCTTTAACTCTTCAGTCCTTCTCCTCGTCTCTTAAGCAAGCTTCCCCACACTCTTTGTAGGCCCTTCCTCTCCTCTGTCCAACAGCTACTCACACTCATCCCAGAAAATGGTTGCATTCACTGCCCTTGCCTTTGCTGTCTCCCTCGCTGGTTTCGCCGCCGCCGACCTCACAGTCACAAAGCCTACCTCGAGCGTCTGGTGGGGTGAGTCGGAACACCCGCACGCATGACTCCAAGCTGACCCTTGACACAGTTGCCGGTCACGACAACGAACTCTCCTGGTCCTGCCAGGATAGCACACACGACACCTTCACCATCTTGTATGACGTTAAACATCTATTAAATTTTTCTTCTCATCACTGAACTCAAACTTGTAGCGTTGCAAATGACGTACGTTCTCTGTTCTGGAGCCTGATCAACTGAGGCTCATTGCAAAATATAGGATATCAACGTTCTCACCTCCCCCATTGCTATCAAGTCCATTCAGAACAACTTCGATTGCTCCCTCCTTGTCCGCCAAACCATGCTCAACCAAGGCCCTGGTAATGGATACCGCGTTCTCTTGACCAATACCCTCAACTCTAGCGACGTATGTGATTCCGAAACCCTCTTCTAACATTGTTTGACCCCTATTCCAGGTTTACGCCAGGTCTGAACCCTTTGAAATCAGACCCACCACTGCCAGCTACCCACCAACTACAACTGCTGCCTCTCCTGGTGGATCCGCCACTGGAACTGGTGCCAACGCCAATAACACAGCAGGCGCATCTGGACAAAATAATTCTAACGATGCCACCTCACTCAAGAATGTCGGCTTCGGCCTCGTTGCCGCCGCCGCCGCCGGATTGGCTTACCTGTTGTGAGAACACTTTGTATATACACATTCACCTCCCTTTGTTACGCTAGGACACTACGTTATTTTTCTCCCTGTATCTCGCCTGACCTTATTCGGTTCTGAACCTCTGTCCCGAGCTTCTTCCCATGGCAGCTAGGTCTTATATTTCTATACGGATTTTGTTGGATAGTTACGTATTCTTTTTTACGCTTCCATTTTACCTCCCACGGATGCCTTCATCCCCGATGACTCTGAAATTGAGGGATTCAAAATGTTCTTTTACATATGCTGCAGTTTTTATGTAGGAGTCTTACTGAGTGCTGATGAATATAAGTTGCAACCAAATGATGTTAACCAAAACCAAAAAAAAAAACTCAGTTGAAGGAAGTATATGCGACGTTGGATTTGGGAAGTACGTTTATACCCCTGAACGTTGACTTTCTGATTAGCGAGAATGACAATGAAAAAGTTAAAGAATGAAAAGTATGATGGTACATAATATACTTGGGGAGGGGGGCAAACAGGACCCTTGAATATCCCTACTAAGGCCGGGTGCCAAAACTCCGGATTTTTGGCATTTTTGTCCGGACCAAAAATTCCAGTTTTGGTCCGGTTTGGCCTACGGCCTACCCCGTCCCCTCAAATTTGTCCGGAATCCTGGATCCGGCCTCAAAAATACAAAAAAAAATTGCCAAGAATTCTGCGAGTAACATATCAGGTCGTTTAGCACTATATGCACCTAACTACATCTCTAGCAGCAGTTGTACAATCAAATGGATGCTTTCTGATGCCTAGTTTATAAAATGCAGCCAAAACAACTATGCTATTAGCGTATAATGTATCAAAAATTCCAATCCTTCTGTGTTATAGCAAAACCTGTTAGCGTGATGTAATTTGGTGATGATTCAAGCACTGTCAACACATGATTAGGTTCTAGCAATGAAAGATGGGAGGTATGAAGTGGATTAAATGTTGTACCAATACATCTTCGGATGGTAGGTGAAAAAAATTTCGGGCTAATTGGTCCATCACCTGGACCTGGCCTCGTCTGATGGCGATAAACTGTCCGCACTATTAGGACCCAGCCTCCATGTCCCAAAGGCCAAATATGTCCGTTTTCGCCTCCGGCCTACGGCCGGATTTTCACTTTTTTGTCCGTTTTTGCCCCCCGGCCTTAGTAGGGATATTCAAGGGTCCTGGGCAAACTTTGGCCCCTCGCTTGCTGGGAATTGTAAAAATAGGTTATCAGTCTAATAATAAACAGATGCCTACTGTAACTACTGGGTAACTACCCGTCCATAGTTATAATCAAAACATATAATTGCCCAAATCCATAATCTGATCACTCATAGTTAGACTTTATGGGGTACGTGCGGGTATATTGAAGCGCCCATAAGTCTGAAATCACACAGCGCTCGAGCCTCGTGTATGAAAACGAACTCGATCCTACTATGTTCTACTAATCCTAATCCAGTTATCAGGCGCTCCACTACACACTACATCATAATGGTTATATAGCAAAGTCAGTATAGAGTTATTCTTGTGACATCCTTTACTCTCAATCACCGCATCATCACTATGTCACTAGATAATACTTTGGAAAAAGGTGTTTTAGTGCTAGAAAAAGACGACTCGGAATGGCTTCAAGATAACGAGGCTACTGGTAATCACATCGATAAATTCCGCATTATTAAAGAGCTGAAGGATTCAAACATAGGGTTTAATGAAGAATTCCTAGTAGTTGATCCGAGTCATTCGCGAGTAACAATAACTGATGAGCCTGGGAATCAGAAGAAACGAAAACGTGAGTCCGTGCTAAAATGACGCGTGTGTAAATATTCTATCATCTGATTTAATGTCCTTGAACAATCACACAGGTGAGGGATCAAGTCAAAGCTTTATTGTTGACCTTACTGCATCCCGTCAAGTCGAACCTCAGAAATCGCGAAAGAAGAAAACCACTCGCACTCGCGTCAATCTCACACTATCCCAAAAACTCGAATTCTCGATTGGTACCATCGAAATGGGAAAAATCAATCAAAAACGGCAATTGAATTCCGAAATCGATTTGAAGGATTTACCGTAAAACAACCAAACCTATCTGATTGGTTAAAACATGAAAAAACGCTTCGAAAGAGGTATCAAAGTACAGCTTCAGGACTTGGAGCAAACTCAAAGCGAGTTATACAAACCGAACATCCAATGATCACAGAAATGTTTGAACTTTGGGTATCACGAGCTGCTATGGCGGATGGTATTCTATTGACTGGACAAGTTTTTCGTTCACAATGGCAGAAATTTGCCAATTTACAAGCAATACCGGAGGAAGATAGACTTTCATTAAGCGATGGGTGGCTTTCAAGTTTCAAAAAGAGGAGTGGTTTAAAAGAGCGGAAACGTCATTTGGAAGTTGGGAATACTTTGGAAGAGAGTGTTTTTGGGGAAAGGAAAAGGATTAGAAAGCTCATTGAATCGAAAGCATATGGTCCGAAGGATATATTCACTGTAGATGAAACTGCTCTTTTTTATGCGTGAGTCTCTGTTGATACTACGTTATCATAAAGAGGATTGGTCTAATCTTTAGTCATTATTCCAGACTACCACCAGACCAAGTCCTAGCTGATAAATCAAAACCAGGTGTTAAAGGAAGAAAGATCCAAGTCATATCTGTTTACCGTCAATGCCAATGGATCCGAAAAGCTCGAGCCACTTATAATTGGAAAGGTTGAGCAACCACGTTCATTCGGAAAGAAAACAGCAGCTCAGTTAGGCTTTTCTTACACAAACAACGCAAAGGCTTGGATGACGATGTCAGTCTACCGGGCCTGGCTTTCAAATTGGGACGAAGAACTTCGCCTAAAGAATCGAAAAGTTCTTTTATTTCAAGATCTTTTCTCCAGATTTGTAGTTCCTCCTGAGGGTATTACAAACATTGAAGTGGTAAACTTCGTACCAAACTTGTCATCCCATGCCCAACCATTTGATCAAGGGATTATCCGTTGTTTTAAAACACATCATCGGAGGCTCTATATCGAACGTTCTATCGACCGCTACTATGGAGAAGGCAAAACATCTAGTGAAATTTACAACATTAATCAACTCGAGGGTATGCAGCTTGCTCGTTCTGCTTGGCATATGGTGGATACACAAACCATTCATGGCTGTTGGTTGAAGGCAGGCGTACTCCCTAATTTATTCTCCTTTCCTGCTCCCGATGCTGCTGTACAAACAGCTATGGGCCTTATCACATCACTTCCCAATTCCCAACATGACTTGAATCCTCTGCAAAAGATCGAACGACAACTCGAAGATACTCTTGATGCTTTACAGGCTACGGGTATACTACAACATATAAATCGAATATCAGTCGATGATCTTCTCAATCCACCCGACGAACGATGTACATTCGACGAAACAACAGAAACGGAAATTTTCGAAGCAGTAACTAAAGTACACTGTGACACCAATGACGACGATGATGATGATGATGACGAGGACGTGGATGTAGATTCACTCCCAGTCCAGGTTCCGAGCTCCAAAGAAGCTTTACAAGCCTCCGCATTGCTCAAACGGTATTGTGCTTCAATGGTCGGTGATGAACATCGTCATATGGAGTCAGAACTTATTAAATATAACCGAATGATTCGTACTGAAATGATGAGTAAATTAAAGGATACCCGGCTTGAAGATTATTTTGTACCGGAGGGGGTGTCACTAAATAGTTACCCCTATAAATGGCGATATCAATACCACCATTCAACTGCTTCTTGTTCAACTTCCGATTCGTGCTGAGAGCCTGAGACTCAGGCGATGATGAGTTAAGACATGATATTTCCATTTCATATCCACTGATTCTACTTTACATTATCTGTCACATGTACACTACATTGACAACAATACAGGGTAGGTAGCACTGATACAAAAAATAATTTAATTTACCACCCTGCTTGGTCTAGCTCAAACTCTACTCAAGGCTCCTATACATCGTGTTCATAAGAATGAAGCCCTCGCTTCTTCTTGTCAGTTGAACCCTCAACATTGTGGGGAGCAAATATCATAGTACTAACGTCATCTGTAGACATTACCCCAAAACGAATGTTCCCACCACTGCCCGTGTCATTGGGGTGTGTTGAACTTGCGTACACCTCAACGATGCTTGATTCATTATGATAGTGATGTCGCTGATTAAGGAGGATCATGAAACTGTTACTGTACCTGTTGATGACGTGAGTGTTCAGAGTTAGTATGCGTGAACACTAAACGCACAATTTTCCAAGGACGAAACCGCTGCGTAATATGTCAGTCTAAGAATAAAAATACAATGCGGGTAGATTGAAATAAGTAGCACTTACCCTGTAAGGTAAATCTTCGTTGCCTAAAAATATAAGTGTCAATGTGATAAGAAAAGCTTGTCACCATAGAATGTTTTCTTACAGGAGGTGCCACAGATTTTACATAATAGATTATAACAATCTCGATAGCAACAGCGGCTTATCACAAAATGTCAATCCACGATAGGCCCACAACAGAAAAATATAGCTCACCAGTAATAGTGTTTGTCTCCAGTGTTAGAGTAAGGATCCTCATTATCTTCTTTACCAATGATGGACTACTAGCCGATTCCTTATGCATTTTCAGTAGCTATGGGATAGAAAAGGTTCTAACTCAGTCACGGTGTTTCAAAAAAAAAAAATAGCAGACAACTAACGTACCAGGTAGCATGTACTCGCAGCAATTAGGACATCTGCACCGGCGCTCGGGAACATCCAAGTCTATAAACAGAACATCGTCGATATGGGGTTTGTCGTTGTGTATGACTATACGAGGAATCGAGCTTACTGCGACACCAACGTAGTAGGAAGGGTTAAATGCTACATCAGAAGGGTACTTCAAATCCTGTCGAAGATATCAGTAATTCACACAAAGCACAAAAATAATACATAACTCACCATTGCGGCTATGAATATTCCACTCCCAAATCCAAGCAAAGCAATCTATATTCGTTGCTAGGTGTCAGATATGCTACCATACCAATACACTTGATAATAAAAATGGGATAAAGTGAATAGATAAAACACACCAATGATATGAAACCAGGTATAACTCTCCATCCACTCAATTTATTAATTCTCCAACAATAAACAAGTTGAACCACAAATGCAATAATGGCATCCATCAACGCCATGTTAATCGCGGAATAATGGAACTCATCCAACTTGGCGGAATTTCCAAAGTTGTATACAAACCAATAGAAGGCGTCTTCCATCATAAAAAATGTCGAGAAAGTGTCCAGGAAGAAGATGAAGTGAACTTTAATAATGAACCACAATGAGTCTTTCAGGTGTCAAGGAACAGTGATAAATTAGACTTAAACTCACCGATGGCTTTGAGCACCTTTGGCTCCATCGAGGTCATTTTACTTAAGTACAGGTCTACACAACGGCGGTGGTTAACTGCAGATTTTTGGGGATAGAGGCGTTACTGACAGTATTGGACGCATAGCACGCCATAAAGCCACCAATTAAGCACAATACCAACGAGCTGAGTAGTAGTGAGCTCGCTTTTGTGTAACATTAGTTAAAGTTTTAAGCAATGGGGCACGTACAATGGGCCCTGCACTGTGTAAATTCAAGATGTAAAAATAAGTCATTCATTGAACAATCTAGTGGCTGGCACTTACTGGTAGGCAATGTCATCAGGGACGGTGACAACGACAGGCATGAGCGGAACCTTCAAAGCAAGGAGTTATTAAACCGTGGTCGCTGCTGTATGAGTATTTTGGCTTATATCCACATCCAACTGCGGAATGGCATGTCGTCACATGCTGAACCCAGACCGTCACTGAAACATGAGGCGTAAGTAAATCATGATGGTTGATCATTGTCAATATGATGATAATGATGTGATATGCATGAATTGAATCCACACACATGTACTCTTGTAGCTTTGTATAAATGTTCACATTGAGAAGGTGAATGGAAAAACCAGTATGGTTATGCCTAGATGTTGTATTCCGGATGAAAAGGAACTGTCAACGAGTATCTAGTGACCGTTGATATAGAATCATCACGATGTTAGTAACCTTATTTAAGATACGGACGCTTTGATAGACTGAGCACATCGGCAATTTAAACTCTCCACTCTGTCTCTGATGATACGCGAGTTGATCCTGGCAATACTAAGTTTTAATTATATATCATGGTCGCCTGACACCTGGAATAGGCTATGTATGTATTCATCAATCGATCATGAAAAGTCTGTATTTTAACAGTGATCTCAAGACAGGGTTTACCTGCCTCAGACTGGCATTGGAGAAGCCTCCATCTCTAGTATGAACACTTGTGCTCTAACTCTTTAACGCTGATTCTGTCCCTAGAAACTTGCGGAGATCACAATTCAGATCTACTGGTTGCTGTTGCTATACATACAAAGTCAATATACATGGTGATACATCAAGTGGCCAAACATCTCGGTCAACTCCTTCCGATGCAGACTGTTATTACTCAGTTTGTTTCAGGTATGATACGTAAGGACTATGGACAACATGCTTAGCAGTAATTCGCCCCTGATGATCCTTTCCTATGATATCGTAACGTCCGTATTGGAGTGGTTATATATATATATTGCTCAGTCAAGTTTTTAATTGATTCATCATTCACACTGCTTTAAATAGTCAGCTGGTGCAGGCTAGGGTCGGAGAAACGTCGGAGTTTGTATTGGACCGTCACAGCACTGGTCACCTATCGTGACAACGCTACTCTTTATTTCATGTGCTTCTATTCTCTGTGCTTATCTTCTCTCATGTTGTTCTAATGGGAAATCCAAACGAAACACCGTGGATTTATAACCTGCGCTCTGGTCCCCTTTATGACCCTGACTCGTCCGACGACGACGATGATAGTAACAAACTGCAAGGGATATCTGAAGACTCACGTTTGCTACAAGAACTTGACATATCCTCCCGCAAGGAAACGGCCCAGTACAAACCCAATCCATTCAGCATTGCCAAAATCAACGCTGTAATACGATCAAACATCATCCACCCCACGGAGAAAACCATCCAACGACCTTCTAATGCCTCGGGATCTGCTTTTGTTAGGCCCGCCTCTGATGCTAATGCGCTTATCAACAAGAAGAGTATACCCCTTCAAAAAACTTCTTTGCTGCCTCAAATTACTAAAAAATCGAACAAAGCCGATGCTCGGACGATGGATGCTTCTGCTAGTACTAACCCAGCTGTTCGATCCGATCTCACTGCTCTATCTGGGAAGGCAACCTACAGCGAAAAACCCTACCCACAACGACCACCTAGATTTGCTCCAAGAAGTGCGCATACGTCTACTCATACTCTTGCCTCTTCCTTTACAAATAACACTCATCATTTCAAAACATCACCACTGGCCCCAATGCTCAATCCACAAGTGTACTATGATACTGCGACGTCTTCAACGCAGGGTATGATCAAAAAGCCCAACTGTCATACTCCGCGAATTAAGCAGGAGTCACCTTCCAAGCCAAGACAATTCATTCATTCATCCTTCCCGCCTCTGTCCTCTAATGCCCATGAAGCGCTGCCTCTCCATGGGCCGAAGTTTGAAATTGATAACCATAGGATTCGCAAGGACGAAGAAAGCTCTACGGTGAAGAAAACTACCCATTCCTCACATCTTGGTTATGGCTCCGTAAAAACAGAAACAATCGTGGCACAAATTACTCCTGCTAAACGTCCCAACTGCTATGACTTCGGAGACGATACAGATGCCGTTTGGACGACCCTTCCCTCGAAAAAGCAAAAGACTAAGTCAAGGTTTTTATCGCTCATTTATATTTATAATTTTATCTGCGTCTTGATTTACATTGAAAAAGCACCGGATCTAGTATCAAGGGAATGAAGACGAGTGGAACATTTCGTCTACCACTGAAGTTAACCTCGACAGCTCACAAGACTGGTATGAGTGCTACCTCCACGGCACGAGTGATTACGTTCCTCCCTCCTCCGCTACGTCAGTATCCCAACGGTCCCGACAACGCTCAAAATATAGCAGAAGATAATCTTGAACATATCTTGTCCCCACAATCCTCGCCACTTTCACTATATCCCAAGTTCGACGGGGACAGCTCACCTCATCGTTTCTCGTCTCCACTTACTTCTGATCCAATCACGGCTGAAAATGACGTAGAAATTAACTGGGACGCGAATAAGAATAATATATCCTGTCGTTACCCACATGTATATGAGCATGTACAACAGGTACGTAACACAACCTTTTTCTTTTCGAACAGAAAGCTTAATCCTTTTTTATTAGTAGCATAAGCAAGCGAAAAATCGTATCTGGGAGCTTCTAGGATTACCTAGTTGTTGTTACGTCTCTCGGGACTCAGTTACTGGTAGATATGGTATTACACAGTGGGATGGACCTAATAATTGTTCTGATCAATGATACAGAGTTAATCTTATCTATTGTGTCACCTTCCAGTAACATTTATCGTTGTTAGCGGTCCAAAGTGGATTGGAAAGCATGGAAAAGCGGTCCAGACTACTCGGGTCTGAGAAGTTTCTGTTTTAGCTTACTATATCGGAACGCCTTCTGATATCCTCGATAGGAGAATACACTCGCACAAATTCACTAACCAGGTTCTGAGAAGCTAGAGAATACCAGGTGCTTGTATCGTGTGCCCACTTCTTCTGATATCATGATTCTCGCCATCACGATAATTATCGGCTGGGGCGGATGGAAGTGTTCCGACTTCCTTTATAGACCCTTCTTGATGGGATGGATCACCACGGCTGACAATTAGCAATGACCTCAGGCAACGACTATTCTTAGTCATTAATAGTATAAAAATGGGTCAGTCGAGGTTCCAGAGGCTTTCCAACAGCAGCCATGACCACGACTTACACCACCGCCGATGCTAAGCACCCCGACACTTCAAAATTGCCCAATGTTATGGATATGACTGCTGGTACAATTACAGAGAATGTACAGATCATCAATTCGTCATGTATGTACTGTATATATTGTCAATTCAGGTTTTTAAGTTGATCTTGGGAATGTAGGTCCCGACGAAAGACACAAATTCCTCTTCCAAAAAGGAGTGAGTACATCGACATAACTGAAAATGACATATATTCTGATCTTATTATATCGCAGATCCAACATTTGCATGACTTCGTTAAGGAGACAGGGGTTACCACTGATGAATGGATGTATGTCATTGATTTTGTTATTGATATTTTTGACATGAGACTCGGATAACGTGCTCATCTTATCTTTTTAAAGGACTGTTATCAACTTTTTGACTGAGACCGGAAAGAAATGTACTGAACTTAGACAAGGTAAAATGCAATACTATCCACCATTTTAGTTTTCCGTGGCCACTTACCCGTTGTTTCATAGAGTTTATATTGCTGTCTGATACTCTCGGTATCTCTACTTTGGTTGATGCCCTTAACAATGCCAAGCCACCTCAAGCAACTGAAGCTACAGTTCTTGGCCCTTTCTTCACCGAAGACGCTAAAGATGGTACTGATCATCTTAAAACAATCCAAAAGAGAACGTTTACTTACCATTTAATGCAATTTAGTCGAGAATGGTGGAAGTATTGCTTCGGAAGGAAAGGGAGATTACATGTATGTGTATGGAACAGTTTCGGATACAAAGGGTAATCCAATCGCTGGTGCTGTGATTGACACCTGGGAAACTGACGGTCATGGATTGTATGATAATCAGGTAATTGACTGAACCTTCTCCTCTTTGATATATCATCATTCGCTGATTGTTCCCCCTCTCTCTCGCTCTAGTACCCTGATCGTGACGGCCCAGAATGTAGAGGACGTATCACAACTGGACCAGATGGAAAATACTCATATCGTGCTGTGGTGTATGTTTCGAATCCACTTTCATTCATTTATCTCAATTCTTTTTACTCATGGTTTTTAACTTTATTTTATTTTTAGACCCGTGGCCTATCCTATCCCCGATGATGGTACTGTTGGGAAGATGTTGAAGACTTTGAACAGACATATCTGGAGACCTGCTCATTTGCATGCAATGATCAAGGTCAGAGGGTTGTATCCTTGTCATTATATGTGTCTGTTATTAAATGATCCCACTTTGACAGGCTGAAGGATTTGAGCCATTGATCACGGCACTTTACGTTCGTGGAGATAATTTCCTATATAGTGATGCTGTCTTTGGTGTGAAGTCTTCTCTTGTTGTGGTAAGTGTCACTAGATGTTCTACCCTCCCTTGATCAAGTCATTTATGAAACGGGGTTGAAACTGACGGCGTTGCCTTGTCATACATTTATAGGATTTGGAAGATTGTAATGATGTGAAACTGACGTTGGAGCGAGGTTTCCCTCAAGCTAAACCTCATAAGGTTTTGCATTATGATTTCGTCCTTGCTGATGCTAAGGAAGGAGAAATTGCTAGAGAGAAACTCAAGAGTACATGGTCGTTCAAGGCTTAAAATTGTGGTGATTCTTCGAAGAAAAGGATGTTATTTGTATCACACTGTATTATGTTTATGTGTATGTATGTATAAATTACAAAAAAATGTTGTTTTGTTTATGCCTAGGATTACTGTGTGGAATATTCGAATTGTATTTCGATGCGCCATCAATGAAGCTAATGAAGACCGATAAAATCGGCTGGACTTGCATATTAATTTTTTGAGGCCGGTTGCTTATCATGGCACTTCTGAGTCTCACGGATCCTCGAGGCTGTTACATATGTGATGGGAACAAAACAACACATTTGTCCTAAGCCCCACGTTTACACTTAACCATTAACATCTCCAAAAGCTCAAACCGTTTACAGGAGGACTTTGAAACCTACTTTAACTGCTTTGACTTGATTCTCGCTTTCTCTTATTGTCAGAATGATCATTGATAACAAGCAGACCGAGGTGTTAGAAGCTCGGCGCAGAACCGTGGAGGAGGAACAGGTGTGTCCTCCGTTGCTTCTTATACCCGAACTTAGTGGAGATTTTGAGTCTAATGTGGGCGGTCATGTTGTAGCAAGACCCACCACCTGCTTATGCACTCTAGCAGCAAGCTCAGTCGCAGGAGATGTTCCGGCCAACTCCTCCTCATCTATGCACATGCCACAACCTCGATCAGCATCTCTTCCGATGCCACCGCCAAATAATATGATACGACCTTCGAATTTTGTTTCCATTACAAGAATGCATGATTCATTAAAAGAAACAATTGCTATCGACCCTACCTTATATGTGCATCCAAATCTACTACCGCCGCTGGCTGCAGAAGATACACCTGAAACGAGAAAGCATTTGAGATTGGAGACAATACATGGGTCTATTGTGGCCAAAGTTACGATTGCTCCATGTTTAAACATTCAAGACCGAACCAAAGTCAGACTGTTAATGAAGTCTACGCACGGAAGCATCTCAACTCGGATAGTGAGTCATCCCCTTGATTTTCGTATTTGAAATTCATGGCATCATTGATGGGACTTTAGACAAGACAGGAGCCCCGTCATCCATTTCAACTCACTGTTAATTCTGCCAATGGGAATATCACACTTTCATTACCCAGAACATTCAATGGACCTATCATGGTTTCACTTCGACATGGATCTGTGAAATTCTCTGATGGGGTGAATGACCGTCTAACGACGTTCGGAGAGGCCAATTTCGTACGACATTGTTTTGTGGGTGATTTCTCCATCTGGTCGGAGACACAGAAGGGCTGGTTGGGAGATGAAATTGTGATTGAGGCGAGACATGGTGGGGTGAAGATGCAGTATGAAGACGAAGGTCCTGGGTCGATTGTGAAGACCCGACCAAGTCTATTGAACCGGGTGTTTGGATTCTGAGCTTTATTACTGACTGTCTATAATTCATGGCTGTATTTTTACCATTATAGAACGTGGTGGCACGTGATGTGATTGATACCTGATCTTATCATCTCCAATCAAGATCGGCAATCGCCGCCCCTATTAAGCAGAACAAGATGGAACAGTTTGCTCTCCCACTCATTCTATCATGGCCAACGTATACGTAAGTAATATGCTGATGTTTCTGTAAATTAATCCTCTAACTGAAGAACAGTTCGACATTGCTATTGACTCCAAGCCTGCTGGCCGCATCGTCTTCAAACTCTACGACGATGTTGTTCCCAAAACCGCCAAGAACTTCCGTGAACTGGCTACTGGCGAACACGGCTTTGGTTATGCTGGTTCCAACTTCCACCGCATCATCCCCCAGTTTATGCTCCAGGGTGGTGACTTCACCCGTGGAAACGGAACTGGTGGAAAGTCGATCTACGGCGACAAGTTTGCTGGTAAGAGATAAAAAAGGGATCGGTATAGATTATCTGACCCATTGGATAGATGAGAACTTCAATCTCAAGCACACCAAACCTGGTATCTTGTCGATGGCCAATGCTGGCAAGAACACCAACGGATCCCAGTTCTTCATCACCACCGTTGTTACAAGTTGGCTTGATGGTGCTCACGTCGTTTTCGGTATGATGTCATCTGATGTAGATTTGATCACATGCTGACGTGCTATTTATAACCAGGTGAAGTCATTGAGAACTACGACCTCGTCAAGAAGATCGAGACACTCGGTTCACAGAGCGGTAAACCCAAGTACACAGTCACCATCACTGCCTCCGGAACTGTTTGAGTGGTATTGTAGGAGCTTAGTATGTAGATATATTGGTTACGTATGAATTTCACACGGTGCCCTTATCAAACTCCCGATATTTCCTACTTGGCTTGGTGCAGTCACAATGCCGCGAGCTCAACGTCAACCATCTGAGACAGAGCCCTTGCTCCCTGCTGCGGGTCATGTAAGTGTCGCGGGAACTGGTATACTGACGTCCGCCGAGGTTCATTATGTCGAACAGGGCGAAACTTTCGATAACGCGCGACCACAGAAGCCCCAGCTAGGTTGGAAGTGTTCATGTCAATATTTTCTGCTTTTAACACTGTTCAGGTGTTATGAGTGCCGGATTTCTTATATTTAATCGTGTAATAGGCACAGGGTAAGGTTTTATATCAAATATCTGACAAAAGTACAAATGAACGGTCATTTTCTAGGATATATGCTACCCCTAGTAACATTCTACGCTCTGCTGGGAGTGTCGGAGTTGCTCTCATTATGTGGTTGGCTGGCTCTCTTATTGCAGCCACGGGAACCACTGTTTATGTGGAGCTTGGAACGGTGAGCACTCCTAACCGACGTACTATGCTTGTCTAACTGATTCGTAGGGATTGCCCAAAAGTGGCGGCGAAAAGAACTATCTAGAATATATTTATCAGAGGCCCAAATTTTTGACTACTTGTAGTTTCGCTTTCTACGCATTGATCACGGTACGTTTCCTTCTGATATACATAAATACTATGATCCGACGGTGTTTTGTTCCAGGGATCGGCAACGGCGAATAGCGTTGTTTTTAGTGAATGTATGCGCACAAAAAACTCTGAGTGGTACCACAAAAATTTAACGAAAAGCTCTAGACCTTTTACATGCAGTCGATTTATCGCCCACTTGGCTTCGGACTCGCCTATTTGCCTTTGCTTGTTTAACATTCCTTTGCCTTATTCATGGAACCGCACTCAAGTGGGGCTTACGAATTCAAAACGCTCTAGGATTGCTGAAACTTGTCGTTCTTACCCTTGTCGCTGGCTCTGGAATTCTATCCTTAATAGGTGTACCTGGGTTCCAGGTCCGAGATGAGTATGAGAAACCTGATAACTTTAAATGGGAAAAAGTCTGGGAAGGATCTGGTACGGGCATTAATGCATTTGTGGCAGGCATGTATGCCGTCATATGGTAAATCTACATTTCTTATTGTACGTGCTCTCTTGGGTAACACTTACCTACAGGTCTTTTATTGGCTATGCGAATGCCAATTCTGCGCTCTCCGAGATCAAGGATCCGGTACAAACTATCAAGCGTGCCGCACCCATTGCTATGTTCAGCGTAAGTATAGTATACCTTCTGATCAATGTCGCCTACTTCGCCGTAGTATCAAAGAGTGATATTTTAGGAAGTAGAAGGATTATCGCGTAAGTTGTATTGTCCGTTTTGACCATATACTGAGGCTTGGGCTTATAGAGCACTTTTCTTCCGCAATTTATTTGGCCCTAAGACAGAAAGAGTAGGTTTTCTGTTTGCGACGGACTCGATGATTATTAACGTATTCCAGTTCCTTAGTGCATTCATAGCAATGTCAACTTTAGGAAATTTACTCGCGGGTCAATTTGCGCAAGGACGAAGTATAGGAGCACCTTCTCTTTTTTCCAAAGCTAACTTTTCATCAGTTATACAGGAACTTGCAAGAGAAGGGATTTTACCGTTCTCCTCTTTCTTCTCCAGTAACAAACCTTTCAATGCACCCCTTTCCGGCCTGGCTTTACAGTACATGATTTCTTCTATATTCCTATTCGGGATCCCACCCGGAGATGCTTATATCTTCCTGATCAGCTGTGAGTAGTGATCGGTTCCATTTTGTCAAACCTTTTTTGCTAACTTAAACTTCTTACTCTTAGTATCCTCGTACTGTTCGACCCTCGTCAACATTTTGGTCGCTTTTGGACTACTGCTTATGCATTTCTCGACATCTGATAGATCTAGACTATGGAATCCCCCCTTTAGAGCACCTAACATTATAGTGATAATGTTCTTTGTTTCCAACGTCTTTCTTGGTGTAATGCCGTTCATTCCACCTAAATCAGGCTCTAGACCGTACGAACATCTTCCATATTGGGTCTGTAGCGGTTATTATTTTTTGATTAATGAATGACTCGGCTAACATATTCTTAATTCCATAGTCCCATGCCGTGGTTGCGTTTGCTGTGTCGACTATTGGTATAATGTATTGGTATATGTGGGGGACTTGGCTCCCTAGACATAGGGGTTATGAACTGAGACGTGAATTAGTGGTACAAGATGGTGTTCGGCGTTTTGCCTTTCAGAAAGTTCCAGTATCTGCTTATGCTTAGAGTTTACTTAGTAGGTAGACCTGACAATAATTTAAAATAAAATAGAGAAAATGATAAATTCACAGGGTTGGACTCAAAGACAGGTGACACGATGACGGAAGGATAACGCTCCTCCTGAAAAAAAGGACCCCTTGGCCTCAGGCTGGACCTCTCAACCTTCGTTCTTATATATACACAAATTGTGTATTTAATCTCACGTCGCTCGGCGTGAATGTGCTTCTCTCTCCCTCCATCGTTTCCTACTTAAATCACTTGAAATACGTTCTTCGCTCTTTAAGCGGCCATCGAGTCTTCTGAAATAAATATGCTTTATTGTCATGGGATTACGATAACGTGAGATGTTTTGGTTTGGTTTGGTTCGATTACTATGAGTTTTTCTCTCCTTTCCTCTTTACCCATCTCCCCCTGTCGAATCTCTGACGACGTCTTATAGTTAGTTTCCCGTATAGCGTTCCGACGTTTCTGTTCCTATGGGTACGTCCTTTCGAAACCGAAGCATTAATATCAGGAAATGATGATCGGATGTTTTATCTTTTTGAAAGGCGCTCGTTATTATCACGTACGTTTGGGGTTATGTTTATTGATGGTGGCTGAACTTTGATCTTCAACAATAGGTTAGGAGGTGGTAGTACGTTCAAGTTCCAAGTTGTAACAGCTTCATAAACTGAGGATCTTGATCTTCATGTTATTAGTTTCTCTGGCTCTCGTTCTATCAGACACAATGCATAATCCTCTTTATCTATTATCCTCGTTGATTCTATCCAACCTTATCAATTGGTTGATTATTTCTCCGGGTGTGGTCGTAGGTGTATGAACTATGGTCGGATGCTTTGATTGATTCGTTAAAGCTAAAATTGGCTTGTGGCTTTATTATATTTATTTTAGATGTAAGTCAGCTTCTGACCTTGTCACTTAGGGCTTATGTTTATGAAAGGTCTCGAACCCTCTTTTTTTTTTTTTTTTTAATTCTGTATCTTTCGGGAATCTTTATATATAACTCTAGGCAGCGTATGGGCTCAGGTTACAAGAATGGATAGGTGCTTTGATTTGGTTATTTATGCAAAGTGAGTACATCTTCATCAGGCTCTCAGTAAACCCTTCAGCCCGACGCCCTCAACCCCCGCCTTATTTTTTACACTAGTTGTTTTCTCATATTGCGCTTATTTGCGCTGTACAACAAGACGAGGAACGTAAAAATTATTCTTTGGACTCTTTTCGCGTTACAGGCTCTATCTATATTGGTAATATATGGCTATGAGTCGGCTTTTAAAAGTGGTACGTCAACAACTCTGGTTCTTCCCTACTACTTGACTCAGACATGTGCTGACTATTGATTTAACTTATCTGTTTCTGTATCCATTGGAACTTGACAGTAAAAGCAACGGTAATTGGAAATATAACTTGGTATCAAGCTTCATCAATTCCAAAAGTAATGATAGGCTGCTGGGGTGCCTCGATCGCGTACGTAGCGTTTCTTTTCGTCAATGACTCTCGACTCTCAGAATAACCGTTAATTCCATCAATTATCAATTTTGAAAGATCTCATCTATGGCATATATATATTCGGCGAGAAATATGTGAGCTTCCTCAGTTTTCTACCATTTCTCAATCGCAGAGTCGCAACAAACACTTTGATTCATCGTATCGCTGGGTCTATCGAGTGACATGTATGGACGAAATTCTTCTCAAGGTGTGGTGAATACCGCTGGAGGGTAGATACCCTTCCTTTCCTCCTTTTTTGCGCTCTATATACCTTCTGCACAGCCACCGTATGTCATGACGGACTCCGACACCACGCACGAAAAAGTCAACAACCACCAAGAACCAAACGTCATCCCGATCCACGATTGACGAAGAGATGACATCGAAATTTATTTCGTGCTCATTTGGAGACTTTCGGAATAATTATCTCCCTTTTGTTCCACCTAAACAAGTCGTGTATCGTGTATGTAAGGCGCATAAGAAAATACCAGATGCGACATTTAACCCAATTAAGGGTTACTTAGAGTCAACAAGCTTTGCTCCCATTGGCGAAATATGTCGTTACATCGGAAAGTTGGAACTGAAAGAGGATCTGCGACGTGAACGCAACAGCCTACCTTACTACATAGTTTCAAATACTCCCATAGCTTCTGGCATGGAGGGGTGCTCTCATCGAATCGACACGTGGATGACCAACGCACCACCCAAAGAGAATGAAGACGACCATAAATTGAAAGAGTTACACGCAGCAAACATCACTGTGCCGTTCGAATTCAAGACAAATCTGAGTAAAGAGGAACTTCACCAGGTATTTCTCCTGATTGATTACATTTGCAACAACTTATCAATGCTGCATTAGAACAAGTTGCAAATAATCGGGACAGCTCTTCATACGATGAATGATGATCCTCGTCGAAATTTTATGTATATTCGCGGCAAGTCCTTGAAATCCTTTGTTTTGTTCCTTTATGCTCGTGTCTGTTTCAGATCACTATTGAAGGAAACCGGATGTCAGTCTGGTACTTTTCTCACTCTCATTCTGCCAAGTCCATATCCGTTGATATCAACGAGGTGCGAGAGAGGTTCATGTATTTTTTTTCCGTGTGTTTTTTAACACGTTTACAGGAACCAGAAAAATTCGTTTCTCTGATGATCTCGCTCTACTATGCCACATACGATGAGCTAGACTTCGACCCTAATGTTTTTTTTGGTGGAAGAGGAAGATGCCTTTGTTTACGCGGTCCACGAGAAGTTATACAAAGCCACAGCATCCATCGTTGAACACCGCCACAAATGTCTTACTGGTCGTTCTACATGCGTTTTCGTGGTCAAGGAAGTGAAATTATTCAACGATCTGACCCCAGCGGACAACAAAGAGAAGGTACTCAAGGTTGTGTGGTTGGATGCAGGTGCTCGGTCCGAACGCCAGATTCAGTTAGCATTGTTTGAGAATATCGACATGTTTGCTGCGGACCTAAAATGGAGACATGATCCTCGTCTAAAGCATTTTTCTGAGCATCCCGAATCAATAAAGGAACTGGAAAATCTGTTCCAAGCCAAACGCTACAGGGATCTTTTTCTGCTTATTGCCGATGACTTTGCAGGTGTCAAGTCGAAGTCGACCCCGGATGAATCTTACCCAATTAATCTCCTCCCAGACTCTAAATTCACTCCTAGTAAAACTGTTGGCCCAGACTCTCAGCATTTAACTTCGATTCCAACGATAAGGAGTAACCCACAACTACAACGATTTTCTGAACACAAAGCAAGACATTATGTTCCGAGACAACGTTACTCCATGCTTTTTGAGGATGTGTGTAAGACCGTCGATGCGCTCCCGGCAATTGGTGATGCGATTCACGTTCTTGGAGGATGCGCCACAGGTAAGCAACATGCCAAATTCTACATGTAACAACATGCTAAGACATGATACTAGCCCTCCGATTGATGTATTGTGCAGGTTGGGTCCACCGAGACATTAGTACTGGGAATATCATGGCTATTAGAGGGGATGGAGGCAAATGGAATGTGAAACTGGCTGATTTGGAATTTGTAAAGAAGTTTCCTGATGACGATGAAGGTAGTCATGATCCCAAGATGGTATGTTTATGCAGTCTGACCTCATGATTTCACTCTGACAATCCGCCAGGGTATTCCCTACTTTATGCCATACGAAATTCTCCTTGGCATGTACTTTCCTGTTGCTCCCAAGCACGTCCCCAATCGCCTGTTTGGGTCCCAGTCTAATGCAACGAAGTCAAAGGCAGTTTCCCTCCTTCATAATCACCGACACGACTTGGAATCTCTTTTCTGGGATCTTCTATGGTTGATCACCTGCAGAGTTAATCATGATGAATCTGCAAAATGGGCAGCATCTGCCTTCCAGGAGACTATTATTTTACATCCCAAGCGATCAGTGAAATTGACTACGTCAATACAAGAGGATCTTTCTGAGAAATTTCACCCGAGCATGAAAGATACACCTCTCGCAGCAGATTTGGATCTGATTCGGGAACATCTAATGAGAAGTATGGCTCAAAATTCTGAGCAGGGTGATTGCAAAGACCCTCAATCTTACTCTTCGATCCATGAAGTGTTATTTTTGACATTTCAGCAATTTGATAGTCCAAACCATCCTTGGGAAACTGTTGCCCTCCAAGAACGAAGATCCACTTCCGTCCACTTTCCGCGCCCCCAGATCCAAAGTATGGTGAGACATATGAAACGCGACTTGCCCACCGACGATGATGACTACAACGATAAACTGGGGAAGGTTTCTCGAAACAAACGTTCCAAACGTGCACCGTGAAATATGCAATGATAGAGGAGTAGTGGGCTAGTAACTGTAGCATATAAGTAGGTTGAGCTATACGTATTTGAATAATTCCCATCAGGATAGCATTTGAAGTGTAACTGTTACATACCCATGACACATTCCATAAGAACTTGAATGGCATCACCGACTGTAGTAAGTGCATCGATAGTTGTTCACACATCATCAAAAATTGCGAAATAGTGTTGCTTTGGAGTATATTTTCGTGGGTTTTGTACTTGGGCTCGTTGCTGTACTTTGTGGGGAAGTTGATTATGGCGACCCGGTTTACTCTTTAGCGTCGTTGAAAGCGAAGACAGCCATTGAGAACGCCCAATATCATGATTACTAGTACGCATAGATACGTTAGAATCCCGCAGAAGTTGTGGGGTTGGTTTGGACGAGGAGCATTTGAAACCCTCAGTAATCACCAGGTTGTGACATTGACTCAATTAGGCGGGACATCCTTGCCATCTTCGTGTCCTTCGTTGTAGGCTCTACAGCTGCTCGAAATACAATATAATATAAAGCTCTGAATCCCTTGAGTGTTGTGATTCCCCTTTCCCCTCTAAGTCTGAATGCCTGAACAAGCTGAGAGTCCTGAAACTCCAACTACAGTGGAGGATATACTTCAGGAACTTGCAAGCTCGCATATTGCACTTCACAATGACATGCGAGTGCTTCTCTCGCTTCAAAACAACACTCACACTGATCTGGTCGATGAGTTTGTAAATAATTTGGATAAAACACTGGATTTTTTTATCTAACAATGAACGGACACAGGAGAAGACTTTGGGATGGATGAGGGGTAGATATGAGGAGAAAGTCAAAGAGGAAGTGTGTGAAATGATGTTCTGGAGAAGTGGATTCCACTTTCCTGCTAATTCTGCAACTGCAAAGCACCAGTAGGAGCGCACCCGAGAACATCCTTTCCATCATATACAGCCAGAGCAGCTTGAACCTGATACCAGCAGGGCCTCTTGTCAAGTTTTGAGAGCACCAAGGTCTGTATCCGTTCTGTTGTCCAGGTGTTTTCGGAAGCAGAGTCGTCAGGCATAGGGGATCGTGATGTGACAGAGAAAGCATATATATATTCGTCATATCTAATGTGGCTCAATAATCTATGATGTTATTCATATGTTTCTGACGTATGAACTCCGCTCGGTGATGGCCTAAATGACACTTGCGCCAGCCCCTCGCTGCGCTCGGAGCCTACGTTTACGTAAAACAGCTGCTTGTCACTGTTTGGCTTCGACCACGCGCAGAGAGAGGGGATGGGTAGGAGCCTGCTCTTTGTTAGGCCATCACCGAGTGGCGATGCAAACCTTAACTCTAAATATTCGCTGTGATTAGGTGAGCAGCTAAGGGGTTATACCAAAGCATGATGTGACACGACCTGTTAAGGCAGGTGGTGGTTCGCGCTCTCAAGTCTGACAGCTTCACGACGTTGCGTACATTAGAAGACAATGTATTATAGAACTTAGGTAGTAATAAAAGAGCAACAAGTAAAAGTAAATATTCTCTTCCCTTTTCCCCCTCCCATGAGTGATTTCTCTTTTTCTGAAGGCTCTGAGCCGCCTACTCGGCCCAGCAGTCCCTTCACCCTTGATAATTTTGCACACACTATTGGAATAATAGAAGGGTGTGACTTACCACTCTTCAATTTCTTCCGACTTCTTTTTATTGATGAAAACGTGTCAAAGAAGAATATTGTTTCGAAATTCATTGAAGAAATACCCTCCCTTTTATGTGCACCAGAGAGCGTATACGTTCAGGAGTCCAGCCATTATCAGATCCAGGGTCGGCAGGCATATTCTTAGAGGGCGGGAAGTGATGTGACAACGAAGCAAATGTTTATTTTGCTTGCTACAATATGTTTGTTTCTTTTGCATAATTAAACGTTAATTACTGACGTAACATGACATATCAACTCCGCTCGGTGATGGCCTAACCGACACTTGTTCCAGCCCCTCGCTGCGCTCGGAGCAGTGTTGTACCAAACAATGACAGGCGACGAAATAGCCATTGCCCGTCAGTCACAGACGGTCACTGCCAGATGTTGGCTATTGTGACACGACTACAACCAAATATGGAAAAGAACAGTAATGATGCCATCACCAGGCAGCTCAGATCATCTTCAACACACGCATATTTGCAACAAGTAATGGTACATTTCAAAATTTACATGGTTTACATACTTCAAACCTCAAGAATAATATTCTATACTATCACATTCAATATCTAGTTCTCCCCATCCATCTAAATATACCAAATTACATAGTTGATGCTCCTCATCTAATGTTTTAGCAGCGAGTTGCTCGGAGTTGCTATCATGTGATTGAAACTTGCAGATGTCGACAGGATGTCGATACCACGGGATCACCATGAACAAAGTCATGTGACTCTGCCCACGGGGCCAATGTGTTAGGGTCTTGTCAACCAACAATGTCTTTCCCAGGCTATTCTAGGCTATTCTACTATATTAGGCTAAAGACATGACGACGTCGGAGTTGCCAGTGACTATGGCACATACGACCAAACATTGGTTGGTACAACACTGGCTCGGAGCCTACGTTTACGTAAAGAGCTTGTCTCTGTTTGGCTTCGACATGCGCAGAGAGGGGTAGGGTAGGAGCCTGAGTAATCACCAGGAAAATATTCTTGTATCGTTCATGTCGAAACGGATCCTCCAGTTCATCTGTCGCTCTTGCTTGTTGACAATGTCCTTTAAACAAGGATCCTCTCTCCAATCTGGATTTTCAGCAAACTTTCTAATATATTCAAACAATGCTAATTGAATCTCTCGTTCAGAGCAAGTACCCTCATCTAACCAAACATCCTTAAGCACTTGTTCCTTCTCATTTACCACTGTCAAACGCTCCAGTGACTTCACCTGTTTGACAGTAAGAATACGAGTTGACTGACCCGTGAGGCAGCGGTGATGTTGTTCGATGAGGGAAGATGTTGTTTTGTAGAATTTCTCATTCACCTTATATACGAAAACACTACCCTTGTCTAGGGACCACATAAAATTAGAACTGAAACCCAGCTCGTCGAGGGTAGAGTATAAAAGGGAAATGATTAAAGACGCAAATAGGTTACTTAGAGGTTTCTATTAACATGTTCAGGTTAATATGTGTATCATCATAGATAGGCTCAGATAACATACCTCGGAGGTATTAACTGGGGTGGATATGATGGAATGAGAATGAGAAAAGTACTAAATTGTCATGATGTTTCCCTCAATAGTGATCTGAGACAGAGATTAATTACAGGAAATAAAAACACAAGATTTGAACAACTTGCCGCAAACATGAAATTTCGATGAGGATTGTCATTCATTGTATGAACAACAGCCCCTATGGTTTCTAGCTGATTCTAAGCACTATTTCATAGTGAGTTATTGCAAGCATAATCATTTGGGAGAAATACCTTGTCAAGTTCCTGCGTACTATGCTTAGACTTGAATTCAAAGGGCACCACAATGTTGACTGTGTTTGTCTTCAGATGCAGAGTCAAACACGCGTCAATTCGATGAGTGCAGCCTTGAATATCAGACTCGAGGGTAAGGCCCGGAACATCATAATAAAATAACTCATTATGTTTGCGTCCATTCCATATATCTGATTCTCCTCTTCCCCTGCAAGGTTCTTGCACATTTCCCCAATCGGAACAAATCCGGGTGATGGATCAAATGTTGCATCTGGTAGATTCCCGAGCTGTTGAAGGACGAGTTGGTTATCAGGTACAAAGGGTGGATAGTGTCTCTGAAACTCTTCAAACGAGCACAGGATAATTTCGTTTTTCATTTTTCTACCAATGGTAAATCGAGCTGATGTTTGTTTCTTGCCTGTTTCTACCCTGAGTGTGGCGTGGTGTGATGGAGCTATTTTATGGAGTTTAATAATATCTCTCTCATTTGTCAGCCAAGACCGACACACGCACTATCTTTTTGCGTATTTGGTATTACTTGAGTCTTGAACACACTCATTCAAGATCCTGGAAAAAAAGTTAGTATTCCACAAAACGCATGATAAAAAAAAAGCAAAAGAGTATATACCAATAACCACCGTAACTGACCCCAAGAAGAAGTTTGAGGAAAACACTATCAGGCTCCAACATGTCAATTTGTATTGAATCAATCGAGCAGAATCAAAGATACATACATTTGTCCAAGATCGATAGAAAATTTTTCGGAGACAGACTCCAGAGAGAGCTGTATATATGCGGTTTCTGCGCCGAGGAGCGACTATATGCGGTAACAGAACGTCAGAGGAGGGGGATAAAGTAGAAAGGGCTCTTATAATAACGAACTAGCGCTCAGAGAAGGAGGAGCAGAGGATCCTTTTAACTGGTGACTGGTGTATATTCGAGGGAAAAGGGAAGGAAGGAAGAAAGGTGAAAGTAAGTACTTACAACAAAAGTAAGGGTATTTATACTACTCAAAAAGAGCATAAGCATCATAATAATTATAGAAATGACGTAGCAGTAAAAAATAATATGACGTAGTTCGAATAAACGATGTAGTCTAAGAAGACAAAGAACATGTCACTTTTGTACAGTTGTAAGTGTACAACACTTACAGCGATGGACCGATGGTACCAGGAATTAGCTCTGGAGTCTGTTTGTTTCTCCATTCCAGTCCCCTGAGACCTCCCAAGGCCATGGGTTTGTGCACCCTTACTTACACGATTATACCAGTCTAATAAGTTATAACTTGTTAATATCCCGAAATCTTTTGCACGTAACACACAACTATCTCGTTATCTATACTACATATAACTAAGCAATATCTATGCATGTAATATTAAAGAAATAAAAACTCCAAAAAAAAAAATCGAACATTCAAAAGTTCAAGATCGAATATCAAATAACAATCCAAACACCAAACCAAAAGCAATATAATAGAAAAAAAGTCCAAAGCAGGATAAAAGATACAGGGTAAAACCGGTAACAAATAACAGGAGAGGTAACAAGGTAAGCAAGGGGGAAAGGGGGAGGGGGGTAACAGATAACAAGCAATTAGCAGAGGATGGCGGGGTAACAACCAAGTAGCAAGGGGGGAATATCACACCATAACAACAACAATAAATCAATGATTACAAGGGGAGAGCGACGTTTCGAGGGAGGCGGATTCGAGGGGGGCGAAGTAAATGGGAGGGACCACCAACAAAAACAATCTACCTTTTCCTTGGCATCTTCTTCCTAGGTACATTCCTTCTCGTCCCAATTCCATTCCCATTCCCATTCACCACTTGACCACCAAAACCCTCTCCATTAACACTACTACTACTACCACCACCTAATCCTGATTGTTTTCGTTGTCGTTGACGTGTAGTTCGTGTTCTTGATCTAGTAGTAACTCTCGACCTGGAATTCATTCCACCTACCACACCTACACCATCATCATCATCATCATCATCCAATTCCGATCTCACTTCCAACTCCAATTCCACTTCCATCCGATCCGCTTCATCATCATCATCATCATCCCCCCTCTCCTCCTCATCATAGTTGTACTGTAATTCATCATCCGATAAATCAGGAGAAACTTCCATACGAACTCGTTTTTTCCCTTTCCCAATACTAGCACTACTAGTATTAGTACTAGTTTGCGTATAACGAGTACCAACAGAAGAAATCGAATCTCCAGACGCAACCAATCCCATTGAACCCATCCCCATTCCCATTCCCAACCCCAATCCCACTTCCGATCCCACTCTTTCTCCTATCCTATACAACAAAGGTCCAGATCCCGACTCTGACTCTGACTCCGACTCAGAATCAGACCCCATATAATCAATTTCCCAATCCACTCTTTCTCCAATCCTAGATAAAAGTGAAAGTGATTTCGAATTTTCATACATTTCCTTGGAAGGTTCCGGAATATTCAAATTTTCATGTTCTACTTTTGATAAAACATGAGCTCTTCTTTCAATTGGTTTTGGTTTTGGTTTTGGTTTTGATTTTGGAAATGTGAGATTCGTATTTGGATTCGAACGTGAATATGGGTCTGGATTTGAATTCGACGGTCCAGCGCCATTTCTTCGACTACCACTTCGACTACCACTACCACTAGCATCACTCCCTCTACCACCAACACCATTACCCCTAGGAGTAATTTGACCAATAGCCAAAATGCCGTTAATATTAGTATCAAAACTAACATCCGGATCAAACCCAGGCATCTCCGTAAGCATCGAAAAATCTTGGGAATCAATAGAACTAATCTCTGAAGGATTCGTAGCATATGAACAAGGGTTAAAAGTAGATAACCAAAGATGGTTAAATGAATCTGTTACTGAAAGTCGGACTTTTGGATTGTTTTCTAATAGACCTTGGATAAAGTTTTGACCTATTGGGAGAACGGAGGTGAGAAACGATATAGCAGTTAGAAATGAGTTGGTAGATAAGATAAGAGGGGGTGGTTGAAAAAATGTGCATTTACACTTACATTGTTTACTGGCAGGTGGTTCAATGTTATTTAAAAGCGACCAATCGACGTGCCTGCTCAGGATACGAACTTGAAAATCGTGTGTTGTATTTTCTATGAATGGACTGCTATTTGTTAACCTATAAAAAGGTTCAGTTATCAGTTGTTATGTAAATCGAGGTTTTTCATTATTATAAACACGATTGGAAAAGGGAAGACAAAAAAGAAATGGGACTAACATTGAAAAAACAATCACACCAACACTCCAACTATCAACTTTATTCGTATATCCTTCTCCTAGTTTTTGAGTTACGATTTCCGGAGCTAGATAGGCCGGTGTACCACACATCGTCTACAAGTATTTATTTGAGAGGTGACAGATATATTTGAAGTAGAAATACTTACACGAAGCATGGTTTCGCTGTTGACGATTTTAGCTAGACCGAAATCTGCGATTTTGACTATGGGTGGTTCATCCTTTGTTACGAGAACATTCTAGTTCAAGGTTAGTAGCTACATCAACACGAATTGTTCGGGTGTTGCATACCTCTGGTTTGAGATCACGATGTGTAATTCCTTTGCCATGAATGTACTATAGTGAAAAACCAAAGTCAGCTCTATATTTCGGGGATTCAGATAAGAAAGAGGACTGACGGAAAGAGCGCGACACATTTGATACGTTATATGCCTGGTACTGGGTTCGCCTAGAAGAAATATCCTGTTAAAGATTCAAGATGCTGCAGATATCCGAGACTCACTTAGGCCACCTCGATCCAAAATATATGAAAGCAAATCGCCACCTTCAACTAATTCCAAAACCAACTCTATTGTAACAATTTTGGTTAAGAGTTCTCAAAACAACAAAGACAAGACTCACCAATGTGGGTATCGGTAACGAAAGATTCCTTCAACTGAACAATATTCTCATGCTGAAGTTCCTTCATGATGTCAATTTCCCTTTGAAAAGTTCTAGTAGCACCCGATGAGTGAAGGTGTTTGTTTGCGTTGATGATTTTGACTGCATAGAATTTTCCTGTCGACCTTGAAACAGCTTTCATGACTGTTGCATAGGCTCCCTTTCCTAATTCGTGACTGAGGTCGTAGGATGCATAGAGTCCGGTTGTTGGTTGGCCACCTGCGAGGTGTCGATAGATGAATCCTGGAAGAATGGTCAGAAGAGAACGCGTAAGAGGAGGAGATGGAACTGACGGAAATCCTGTGCTGGGTCCAAATGAGCAGATACAGTGGCTAATGATAGTTCGTTCCCTTCTCTGAGAATCATTGTTATTCCTTTGCCGAGTTTCATGCCATTGATCTAGGGAATGGTGTGTTATAATAGCGCGTCTGGCACAATGAGAAGAACGCACATAAGTTCCATTACTCGACCTATCTGTGACTGTAACCACTGAGTC
Organism: Coprinus comatus; assembly: GCA_034638255.1. Lineage (NCBI taxonomy): Eukaryota > Fungi > Basidiomycota > Agaricomycetes > Agaricales > Agaricaceae > Coprinus > Coprinus comatus. The sequence continues at coordinate 374,695 of JAWPGT010000016.1, forward strand.
TCGCGCTTCTGATCCATCCCAAGAAATGTCACAATGATGATTGCCTGTTGTGGTAAACGGAAAGGACAAAGAGAGGCGAGAAAAGAGACGTACTGATTCTAGAGCCAGTCAAGATGACATGGTTGTTTGGGTTTCGACCAAGCACGTAGTTTGGCTGCGTTCTCCAAAAGTCTATGCGTGCGACGAGAGAGTTGCAAGGCTGAAGATAACCCCAGAGATGGCTGTCCATTGAGAGTTCGGAGTAAGAGTCGTGCAGGCTGCTACTGTCCTTTTGAATGAATTGGTGGTCGTACATTGTGTACAGTCCACGGCGGACTGTGGTGTGTGGTTGATGGCTGAAGCGCTGATGAATGACAGACACGCTTTGGCCCATCAAATCAATTATCCAATTTCTCACAATTAGCACTTCAACAGACCACTCCCAAATTATCCCATATTTCAATTATTTCGTCATCTCATCGACAAAACACAGCGTAAATTCCTTATAGGTCTACGCCTTTCAATTGTTTTTGGCTTGTCTAGTCCTAGAACAAATAGATTACTAGCCCTACTTACTATTGTTAGATATCCATTCCATTTCCAATGCGTTTGGAATCTGATCGCATATTCACCCCACTCTATGATCCGGATTTATGGCATTAACCATTGACAAGACCATTACGCTCGATTATATATCTGATCTCTAGAAAACAATATGGCTGACTCTCCGCCAACTCCCATCCCCGAAATATGACATCAATCAGCAATTGAGAAGTATTTTTGGTGGGTTGGAGATGAACCCTGGGACCGTTCAGAGTCTCCCGACTGTTATTTGGACTCTCAACTTCGAGACAAGTACATGTACTGTACGTAGTAACCTTATCTCTCGATACAAATAACAATCAAGTCGGCTTTATTGTGTATATTTCTTTGTAAGGCGGTCAAGCGCCAAGCAATCCGCGTATCGAATCAATGTTTTGATGGAGATATTAGATATTCTGGATATACCATGGATAAGAACAACGACTCACTTACTTTTGTCCAACTTTTTACTGATCCTCGAATTCAGGCGCCGTCCGGTTAGAGAATTAACCTACATATAAATGCGATTTACTGATACATTTACTAGTATATTATATACTAAACATTCACTGGTAGACTCGACCCAAGTTCCTGACTTCGAATCCGATTCCTCAAGGTCATCCAAAAATGACTTTACTGGTGAGTAGATACCCCTCCTTTCTTCCATTTTTGCGCTCTATAACTTCTTCCCAGACTTGATGGTGACACCAGGACCCCCGAATATCCCGATTGAGGCTGGGTGCCAAAATCGCCCTTTTTTGGCTTTTTTGTCCGGTCGGAATCCTTCCATTTTTGTCCGGTTTCGGCACCCGGCCTACCCCCAGTCGCTCAAATTTGTCCGGTTTTTGGCACCCAGCCTTAAAATTGCTAAAGAAATCCCAAATTTCCTAAAAAAAATATACCTATATGCTCGCTATATCAGGCCTCAAATTCAAAGGGAACTTAAAGTGCCTACACAGCCACCGTTTGTCCATGCAGGTCCAAATTTGAAAAACCGAACTAACAAACAGCTATCAACAGCTCTTGCTAACATCACACCACGCCACACGCACACGCACAAGTGTCAAGTCAACCACCAAGAAAGAAAAAAAAACATCAGCTTTTGATCTCTACGATATTGGCAAAAGATGACGAAGCCTGAAATTATTCAATGCTCTTTTGACGACTTTCAGAAACATTACCTCCCTTTTATTCCAGATGACAAAGTTGTCCGTCGTGTTTGTGACGCACTTCAGAAAATTCCCGATGCAAAATTCAACAACACATCCAAGGAATCAACAAACTTTGATCCTATTGGCGAAATTTGTAGTCAAATTTTGAAGATGGAGGACTCCTGGGACTGGGATAAGCAAGAACGCGAACGTAACGATCTGAGTTACTACACACTTTCGAAGGAGACTCACATCGATTCTGACATGGAGGGTTGTACTCATCAAATTGACGCGTACTTGACCAACGACCGTTCAGATAAGGTTAAATTGAGTAAAGTTCATGCAGTGGACATCATTGTGCCATTTGAATTTAAGACTGGGGGTAGTAAAAATGAACTTCACAAGGTGTTTCTTCCTGATAATATTTACATTTTGCAAAACAATTTAACCATGTAGTATTAGAATCAGTTACAAGTCATCGAAGCTGCTTTTCATACGATGAATGACGATCTTCGTCGACAGTTTATATTTGCGGCAAGTCACTACTCAAAATCCCATGTTTTTATTTCCTTGGTACTCATCTCCGTTCTCAGATTACTGTAGAAGGAAACCGCATGTCAGTTTGTTACATTTCTCACTCTCATTGCGCCAAGTCCCAATCTATTGATATTAACGAGGTGCGAGAGACAATCATATATATATATTCCCTACTTATCTTAACGCAATTACAGGAACCAGAGAAATTCATTTCTCTGATGATCTCGCTTTACTATTCCACATATAAAGAGTTGGGTTTCGACCCTAACGTTTTTTGGGTGAAAGAAGAGGACGCTTTTATTTACAAGGTGAACGAGAAGTGGTACAAAGTCGCAGCATCCATCATTGATCACCGCCGTAACTGTCTTACTGGTCACTCCACACGCATTTTTATGATCGAGGAAGTGAAATCACTCGACGATTTGAACCCAGTGGACAACAAAGAAAAAGTGCTCAAGGATGTATGGTTGGACGCAGGCGCTCGTTCCGAACGTCAGATTCAATTAGCATTGTTTGAGGATATCGACAAGTTTTCTGCGGACCCAAATTGGAAACAGGATGCTCGTTTGAGGGATCTTTCTAGGAATCCTGAATCAATAGAGGAACTGGATCATCTGTTCCAAGACAAACGCTATAAGAACCTTTTTCTGCTTATTGCCGATGAATTCGCAGGCGTAATTTCCAAGTCGATCCCGGAGCAATCTTATCATCCACTAAATCTCCTCCCAAACTCTAATTCCACCCCTAATGTATCCATTGACCCAGACTCTCAGTGGACATCTTCAGTTCCAGTGACTAGGGATGACCCACAACTAAAGGCAATAACCAAAGGAAAAGCTAAAAGATACTATGCTCCGAAACGACGCTTTTTCATGATTTTCGACGATGTATGCAAGACTGTCGATGCACTCCCGACCGTTGGTGATGCTTTTAAAGTTCTTGCAGGATGCGCCACAGGTACGTGACAACAAATTCTACCTTCATAAGTGTGCTAAATCATCATATCATGATACCAGCCCTCCGATTGATGTATTGCGCAGGTTGGGTTCACCGCGATATCAGTACTGGAAACATCATGGCTATTAGAGGGGATGGAGACAAATGGAACGTTAAACTCGCCGATTTGGAATTTGCAAAGAAGTTCCCTGACAACGAGGAAGGTAGCCATGAGCCCAAGACGGTATGTTTATGCAGAGTAACCCCCTATTTTCCATTTCTGACAATCTACCAGGGTACTCCGTTCTTCATGCCATATGAAATTCTCCTTGAGGGATATTATGCTCTGGATTTCGGCACAAATTGTTTTGAGGCTGGTCATATATCCATCAAAAAAGATAAAAAAATCTTTCTACATAATCACCAACACGACCTAGAATCCCTTTTCTGGGTTCTCCTATGGTTGATCACCTGCAGAGTTAATCATGATATCTCCGCAAACTGGGCGGCATCTGCCTTCCAAGTGGATACTACTTGGCGTTCTGGTCGAATGCTGATGTTCATGTACACAATTAGCGAGCATCTTGCCGAGAAACTTCATCCCGATATGAAAGATTCTTCACTCCCCAAATATGTTAATGGAGTGCGCGGACAGTTAGTGAATTGCATGGTTACCCGTTCTGAGATGGGTGATTGGATGGACCCTAAATCCTACTCCACCATCCACCACATGTTCTTCCTCGCATTTCAACTCCTTAATAACCCAAATGAATCTTGGGCAACTGTTCCTCTCAAAAAACGGGTTTCTACTTCTGTCCATTTTACACACCCTCAGCAGAGTCAGGTACGACATATGAAACGCAAGGCCACTGATCCTGGTGACTCCAACCCGGCACTTGAGAAGAACGATGGGGATGAACCTGTCAGCCCTACTAACACTCCTGTACGAGGGAAGGTTTCTCGTAACAAACGATTCAAAGTGCAGCCTGTTGCAACTTAAAGTTTAAATGGCAGACCACCCTGTAGTATTCACTTGTCATTACTATACTTGGTCAACGAAATTTATATATTCCTGAGTAGCACGAAATGAGGCTGTTAATGTTACAATAATTTGGGTCCCAAGCATGTATACTGTATGTCCATATTGTCCCTACCATTCTACTTTCTTGAATTCGCGAGTCCTATATATATATGATTACCTACTGGCTTTCCACCTTGGCCTCAATCACAAAAAGCTCGAATCATTGATATTCCGAATATGACATTGATTTATGAGAAGAAGAATACTTTACTTGTTCCAAGTTTTTACTGACCTCAACTTTGGGCGCCGTCCAGCTAGGGAGTTAACACATGGGGTCCTATATGATGAGATGTTACTAGTGGCAGACTCGACCCCCTCGATTTCATGGACTATCCCGCGGTATCGAAGTCGAAAACAGAAAACGGTGAATCGTGATCAATATTTTTACACAGCTGTACATAACAAACGAATATCGAGAAAGATTACTGTATCAGGTTATACCTGCGTTATTATTAATAATACTGATAGAGATAAACCATCACAAGGGTGTTAAGTATACATCATTGTTTAGTATGTTTTATGAATCATATGAATAAAAATCCAATAAGTATAAATATAGTAATGTCAAAAACTAGAGAGGATGGAGGTAGAAATCCAATTGGAAATGAGTTCAGCATCGGGAGACAGTGATAATATAATAGAAGGGGAATGAGATCGAGGAGGTTATTATCAATTGGTAGGGTCATTGTATGCTAGGTGGCATTGCGTTCGACATCTATTCATGCTACATGTGCACTGGTCCTTGCTGTTCGCAACGCAAGGCCGTTCAAATTCCTTATTATGCAATGTGACTCTTCAAATTGGTGTGATTGGGAGAATTGAATTATGATCGAGGATAAAGAAAGGGAAAAGTCATATGTGTTAGAAGGACCGATTATCGGATAGTATGATAGTAAGGATAAGGATAACATTGTTAACAGGATGTGATCACAGAAGTGCCCAGACAACGCTAGTACAATAATCATGGAAATTCTAATTACACATTTAGTATTAACTCCAAACGGTGACTGCAAATGACAGCGTACAGGGCTGATGCGTTTTGCTAAGTTCTGATGAACTCCCGGATAAGATTGTTTTGAGTTGAGAATACTACATCTTTACATCCACTATACTACGTGGCCTTTGTGACTATTGCGAGGCATATTTACGTTCGGAAATTAATGGTATTTCTTGTGTTTTGTATTTATGCAAAAATTCCAAAAGAAAAGCCCAAAACGACGGATATTATATACTAATCGGAGGTTGAAACATGCGCTTGAAAGCTTGAATAGAAGGATCAATCGCCTTGGGTTTAATCAAGATACCACATCCAGCTTGTCTGATTTCAACAGCGCTGTCGAGCATTAGCGTCTTTTTTTTTCCCATCATTTATACTTCCCAGGGGTAGCGTTAGCGTCTGAGCCTCAATGAGGACATGTGCCAGTCTCGACTCTCAGATTAACCGTTCATTCTCCATCGATTATCGATTTCGTAAGATGCTATCTCTGGCGTATAAAATATTCGGCAAAAAATATGTGAGCTTCCTCAGTTTTCTCCCATTTCTCAACCGCAGAGTCACAACATACACTCTTGATTGATCGCTGGGTCTATCGAGTAACATGTCTGGACAAAATTCCTCACGAAGTGCGGTGAATGCCGCTGGAGGGTAGATACCATTCTTTCCTCCCTCCCTTGTTTGCACTCTATATCTTTTCTGCCCAGAATTCCGAACACTCCACCTAACGGTCCAAAGATAGAATTGCCTACACAGCCACCGTATGTTCATGACGGAGAGCCAAATTTGGAAACCGAACTAAGGTACAGCTATCAACAGGTCCCAGACACCGCGTACGCACAAGTCAACAACCACCAAGAAGCAGACCTCGGCGCGACCCTCAATTGCCAAAGAGATGAAGTCAGAAATCATCTCGTGCTCATTTGAAGACTTTCAGAAGAATTATCTCCCTTTTATTCCACCTGAAGAGGTCGTGCATCGTGTATGTGAGGCGCTTAAGAAAATACCAGATGCGACATTCAACGCAACCAAGGGTGACTTGGAGTCAACCAACTTTAGTCCCATTGGGAAAATTTGCCGTTGTATTGGGGAGGTGAAGATGAAGGATCTGCAACGTGAACGCAACAGCCTATTTTACCACACAGTTCCAAATACTCCCATCAGTTCTGGCATGGAGGGTTGCTCTCATCGAATTGACGCGTGCTTGACCAACGAACCACCCAAGGAAGATGAAGATGATCATAATTTGGAAAAGATACACGCGGCAAACATCACTCTGCCATTTGAATTCAAGACCAATCGTAGTAAAGAGGAGCTTCACAAAGTATTTCTCCTGAATCATTACATTTCCAACTACTTATCATGTGGCATTAGAACCAGTTGCAAATCATTGGGGCTGCTGTTCATACAATGAATGACGATCCGCGGCGACAATTCATGTTTGCGGCAAGTCGTCGAATTCTGTGTTTTATTTTCTACTACTAAACTCCGTCTCAGATTACTATCGAGGGAAACCGCATGTCAGTTTGGTACTTCTCTCGTTCACATTCTGCCAAGTCCATATCCGTTGATATAAACGAGGTGCGAGAGACGATCATGTATTTTTTCCCTATATCTATGAACACATTTACAGGAGCCAGAGAAATTTGTTTCTCTGATGATCTCACTTTACCATGCCACATATGAAGAACTGGGCTTCGACCCTAATGTTTGTTGGGTGCAAGAGGAGGATGCCTTTGTTTACACGGTGCACGAGAAGTTATACAAAGCCACAGCATCCATCGTTGAACACCGCCACAAATGTCTTACCGGACGTTCTACACGCGTTTTCATGGTTAAGGAAGTGAAATCATTCGACGATCTGACCCCAGTGGACGACAAAGAAAAGGTACTCAAAGATGTGTGGTTGGACTCAGGCGCTTGTTCCGAAGGCCAGATTCAGTTAGCACTGTTTGATGATATTGAGAAGTTTGCTGCAGATCCAAATTGGAGACAGGATGCTCGTTTGGTGGATCTTTCTGAGGAACCCGAATCAATAGAGGAACTGGATTATCTGTTCCAGGAGAAACGCTATGAAAATCTTTTCCTGCTTATTTCGGATGAGTTTGCAGGTGTCGAGTCGAAGTCGATCCCGGATGAATCTTATTACCCAATAAATCTCCTCCCATGCTTTAAATTCACTTCTAGTAAAACTATTGGCCCATGCTCTCAGCGTATATCTTCAGGTCCAGCAACTAGGGATAACCCACAGCTACAGAGGTTAACTGAACAGAAACCAAGACGTTACGCTCCAAAACAACGTTACTTCATAGTTTTTGACGATATATGCAAGACTGTCGATGCACTCCCGACCGTTGGTGACGCAATTCACGTTCTTGCAGGATGCGCCACTGGTAAGCAACATGCCAAATTCTACACGTATCAAGATGCTAAAACATGATACCAGCTCTCCGATTGATGTATTGCGCAGGTTGGGTTCACCGTGATATCAGTACTGGAAACATCATGGCTGTTAGAGGTGATGGAGGTAAATGGAATGTAAAACTCGCCGATTTGGAATTTGCAAAGAAGTTTCCTGACAACGAGGAAGGTAGCCATGATCCCAAGACGGTATGTTTATGCAGTTCTGACCACATGATTTCCATTCTGACAATCCGCCAGGGTACCCCCTTCTTCATGCCATACGAAATTCTCCTTGGCAAGTACTACACTCCCGATGGTTCTTACAATCCCTCCAACAACCGACTACAAAGTATTTTCGCATCACAGCCTAAGCCAAATCCAGTCGCCCTCTTGCATAATCACCAACACGACCTGGAATCTCTTTTCTGGGTTCTCCTATGGTTGATCACCTCCAGAGTTAATCACGATAACTCTGCGAATTGGGCAGCACCCACCTTCCAGGAGATTACTGTTTTACATATTGACCGAGGAGAAACATTTAGGACGACAATTGAGCAGGAGCTTTCCCAGAACCTTCGCCCTGAGCTGAAAGATAGGCTTCCAACAATTGTGGATTTCATACGATACCACTTAATGGGATGTATGATTACCCATTCTAAAGAGGGTGACTGGAAAGATCCTAAATCTTATTCCCTAATCCATGCAATGTTCTTCTTGGCATTTCGAGACCTCAACAACCCAAGTCAACGTTGGGCCGCTGTTGCACTCCAAGAGCGAAGTTTCACTGCTGTCCATTTTCCACGCCCTCAATTCAAAAGTATGGCGAGACATATGAAACGCAAGGTCACTGATGATGGGGACTACAAGCTTGAACCTGTCAGTCCTACTAACGCTCCTGTACGAGGGAAGGTTTCTCGAAAGCGATCCAAAGTTGCACCTTAAAATGATGAATCCCTGTGTAGACTAACAATTACAAACCACTTGCCATTACACAATTGGCCGAATCCTGGTAGTCGATTCCGAAATTTCATAAGAATCACCTGAACAACTTGAACTGTTGTTAGTTGGTAAACATACCCCGGGACAGAAGATCTGGAACACTGAAAAATCTGCTGCGCTTGCCTTCTAGAAGACTACTATTTCAGCATTTGGAGCAAAATTTGCCCATATGCTTTAAGAAAAGGTCAGAAAAAACATACTTTGCGCGAATGTGAATAATTCTTTTTGTTGAACGTGACATACTGAACGACACGTTATAGAACCAACCTACATCCGTAGAGTCTCATCAAGATCGGAAATCTTGGTGAAACCAGTTGACGTCAATAGTCAGATCAGACCGTCTCATCGCTGGCGTATTTTATATTCGGCGGGAAACATGTGAGCTTCCCCAGTTTTCGCCCATTTTCTAACCAACATCTTCCACCCGCAACCTATACTTAGATTGATTCATGTCTGGACATGACTCTTCCTCACAACGGTCATCTGAGAATGACATTACTGGGTGGATACCCCTCCTTTCCTCTCTTGTTTACGCCCTATATAACCTCTTCCCAGAGTCTATCATACTCCACCTCGCGAGGTACTTGAAGTGCCTGCACAGCCACCGTATGTCCATGCAACCAAATTAGAAACTGAATTAACAAACAGTTGTCAATAGGTCTGTCACACCACGCACGGGAAAGTCACATACCACCAAGAAACAGACATCGGCTCGACCGTCAATTGGCAGAGCCATGGAGTCTGAAATCATCTCGTGCTCGTTTGACAACTTTCATAAACACTATCTCCCCTTTGTTCCAGATGACAGGGTCGTGCGTCGTGTTTGTAGGAAGCTCAAGAAAATACCGGATACAACATTTGAAACATCCAAGGGTGACTTGGAGTCAACAAACTTTGATCCCATTGGCAAAATCTGTGGTTACATTGCGGAGATGAAGGACTTGGATGGTCGTAAACGCAACGACCTGTTTTACCACACCGTTTCAGAGACTCGCATCGATTCTGGCATGGAGGGTTGCACTCATCGAATTGACGCGTGCTTGACCAACGACTCTTCCGATAACGTTAAACTGAGTAAAGTCCATGCGGCGGACATCATTGTGCCGTTTGAATTCAAGACGGGGCGTAGTAAAAAGGAACTTCACAAGGTGTTTCTTCCTGATAATATTAAGTTGCAACAACTTACCATGTGACATTAGAATCAGTTGCAAATCATTGGGGCTGCAGTTCATACGATGAATGATGATCCTCGTCGTCAATTCATGTTTGCGGCAAGTTATGGAAGCTCTGTGTTTTATTTCCTGCTGCTAATCTCCGTCTCAGATCACGATTGAGGGAGACCTCATGTCAGTGTGGTACTTTTCTCATTCTCATTCTGCTAAGTCCCAATCTGTTGATATTAAAAAGGTGCGGGAGAGGATCGTATATTTTTTCCTGTGTCTGTTAACGCATTTACAGAAACCAGATGCATTCGTTTCTCTGATGATCTCACTTCTCTATGCCACCCGTGAAGAGCTTGGTTTCGACCCTAACGTTTTTTGGGTGAAAGAAGAGGATGCTTTTACTTACAGGGTGCACGAGAAGTGGTACAAAGTCACAGCGTCCATCATTGAGCGCCGCCACAAATGTCTTACTGGTCGTTCTACACGCGTTTTCATGGTCAAGGAGGTGAAATCACTCGACGATCTGAACCCAGTGGACAACAAAGAGAAGGTGCTCAAGGACCTATGGCTCGACGCAGGCGCTCGCTCCGAACACCAGATTCAGTTAGCACTGTTTGAGGACATCAAGAAGTTTGCTGCGGAGCCAAATTGGAAACAGGATCCTCGTCTAAAGCATCTTTCTCAAATATCCGAATCAATTACGGAACTAGAGTATCTGTTCCAGGAGAAACGCTATGAGAATCTTTTTCTGCTTATTGCAGATGAATTTGCAGGTGCCGAGTCGAAGCCGATCCCGAAGCAATCTTCTTATTATCCAATAAATCTCCTCCCGGACTTTGAATCCACTCCTAGTACAACTATTGGCCCGGGATCTCAGCGTTTATCTTCAGTTCCAGCGACCGGGGATAACCCACAGCTAACGGCAATAACCAAAGAAGAAAGAGCTAAAAGATCTTATGCTCCGAAACGACGTTACTTCATGGTTTTCGATGACGTATGCAAGACTGTCGATGCGCTCCCGACGGTTGGTGATGCTTTCCAAGTTCTTGCAGGATGTGCCACAGGTACGTGACACAACGAATTTCTACTCTGATAAGCATGCTCAAACATGATACTAGCACTCCGATTGATGTATTGCGCAGGTTGGGTTCACCGTGATATCAGTACTGGAAACATCATGGCTGTTAGAGGGGATGGAGGTAAATGGAAAGTGAAACTGGCTGATTTGGAGTTTGCGAAGGAGTTTCCTGGCGACAATGTAGGCAGCCATGATCCCAAGACGGTATGCTTATGCAGAATAACCTCAGGAATCCATTCTAACAATCTGCCAGGGTACTCCATTCTTCATGCCATACGAAATTCTCCTCGGCAAGTACTACGCTCCCGATTCCGCCAGTGATGGTTATCGTGATCCCCCTGACATCCTACTACAATGGAATTCCGCATCTCGGCCTAAGCCAACTCCAGTCGGTCTCCTGCATAATCACCAACACGACCTAGAATCTCTTTTCTGGGTTCTCCTATGGTTGATCACCTGCAACGTTAATCACAGCGACTCTGCGAAATGGGCAGCGCCCGTCTTCCAAAAGACGATGAGTTTACATCCCAAACGAGGACAGACATTGAGGGAGACAATTCTGCAGGATCTTTCCCAGCAACTTCGCCCTGAGATGAGGGATAGGCTCCCAGACATTATGGATCGCATGCGAGAACACTTGATGGGATGTATGATTACCCATTCTAAAGAGGGTGATTGGAAAGATCCCAAATCTTACTCCCCAATCCATGCAGTGTTCTTCTTGGCGTTTCGAGACCTCAACGACCCAAGTCAACGTTGGGCTACTGTTGCACTCCAAGAGCAATGTTTCGCCCCTGTCCATGCTCCACTCCCTCAATTTAAAAGTATGACACGACGTAAGAAACGCAAGGCCGCTGATGACAACGATGACTACAACCCCGAACCCGAAGAGGATGAAGAGGACGAACCTGTCAGCCCTACTAACACTCCTGTACGAGGGAAGGTTTCTCGAAAACGATTCAAAGCTGCACCTTAAAATGATGAATCAATGCAACAATGACGATTCACTTGTCGTTCAACTCGTTGCTAAACTAGCTGATCAACGAAACTTACATCTACCTATTGTACTATGTACTGTGCTAAATATATGATTATTTAATCCTACTAGCAACCTTATCATCTCACAGGCTCTCCTGCAGGAGCCTGGGACATTGTAGCATTTGGTCGAGGTTCATGGTGAAGAAAGGCAAATGTAATTTCAGGTTTTGGAGCTGACGAGTTCATGTTTATAGTGTGGGGACAGCCTCAAGGCTGTGTGGGAAACAGGTAGTGGTATTTAAAGTAACACAGTGTAAATTTTCTCCTTAGTTTGATACCACCATGTTCACCGGTAAAGCTCCGCCATTCTTCGTGAATGGTGTACTATTGAGGTTGTGACAACACCGGGCCCTCGCACCCCTAGCGAGCAACTCGCTTTTCAATAGCCATAGCAATTTCCTAAAAGCTGCTTAAATATGTTATTGTATGCCTATGTATGTACCAAGAAGGGTGCGTTTAATTAGTAAAATATCCAAAGCCCAAGCGTGTTACGCATTCATTCCAAAATAAAATAAAATAAGACATGCAATCACACCAATATAATGTAGAAACATAATCGCACCCTTATTATGAACCAGTTTGTTTCCTCTCTTCCTCCTCTCTCCTAATCTCACTTTCCATAACCGCTTTAATCATCTCACTTCCCAACTTTCCAGCCTCTTCAAATCTCGGTTCAAAAAACTTCTTCGTCTCTTCAAACCTCTTTCTATAAACTTCAAAACTTCCAAAACTAACACACTGACTCCAACCTCTAGCACCAATAACAAATTCCAAATCATCCGAACGATGCCAATGATCATAAATAGCAGAATGAACAGCACTTTTCAAAAGTGTAGGTGAACGGAAAAGATGTTCTGCTACACCTAAGAATAATCGAAAGATGGGCGTAGCTGCAAGTTGAAGATGTGTGTATGGGTTAATATTGAGATGTGCCCAACAATCTACCATAGCAAGTAAGGAAAGATGCGAATTTGCTCGATAGTTGGAAGGTGCTGTAAGTGTTGTCCATGGGTTTGGAACGGATGATGATGTACTGATTGGACTTTCTGGTAAAGTAATATTTGAAGCTGGGATCTTGCCAAGACTGAACCGATCTAAAATGGTTGCAGTGAGAAGGATAGGTTTACGGGTAGTAGAATTTCCATGTTGCGATTCTTGTAACGGTGCTGGTGTAGACGCATTGTCGAGTGGTTGTTCTTGAATTACCGCCTGTTCTTCAACAATAGTATCTTTATCTTTATCACCATTCCATTCTCCAAAAACGGTCCTTCTAGCCCATTCCACTCTTTCCTTTAACTTGGCTCGATCTTCAAGAGATCCACTTCCTCCGCTTAACATCAATTTGAAAAGCTCTGTTGCACTTTTAGCATATTGATGGATTTGAACGCGTGCACTTGGATTAAGAATGGCAAGACCAGCGTAAACATGCCATGCATTTGAATAAATGCGTAACGTGAGGTTAACTTTGGCAGTCTCGATACCACCTACATAAAGCCCCTGTTCCCAAGGGTAGGATTCTGTTGATGCCCATGCAGATCCCATACTACAAATAACTCGTTTTTAGATAATACAAGACTAAGAATGATAAAAGAAGGAAGAAGTGTACCTTAGGAAGGCAGCGTGTATAACTGCTTGGGTATTTGCAGTCACTTGATCATGTTCCTCGTACGAGAGGTATACAAACCGAGATCCGAAAGGTCGTAAAATATTTTCAACTAAAGTAAGAGCATCCTTAGTCGATCGATATTGTATGATCACCTATGGGAGGTAAGTGATGAAAGTTACTGAAGACTATCAAGAACATACCAGGGGTTGACCAACTGGACTGACTGTGGGTCCATGTAAAGAATGGCATGAAAGAATATGTACATCTTTAGGTAGATGTGCTTCAAATGAAGCCTTTTCGGGTGCTTTGACTGAAGTTTGGCCAGCCACAATAGCGTTAACCTTTGTAGCTGGGTTGAGATGTCAGTATTGTAGAATTATGAGTTGGACCCGATGACACTTACAGGGTCCGTATTGAGCAACTACGCTGTCAATGTACTCTGCTTCCACAGAATATATGATGTAGTCGGAGGATCGTGAAACTGCATATCCATCCCGTTGGGGATAAACACCTGGGGTATCTGGCGATGTACATTAGCACAACAGTGACATCAGCTTTAACGAAAGTACTTACCGGCATAGTCCACTTTCAGCTTCTCATAGTTTTCAGGTCGGTCACAAACATAGATCCTTCACCAGGAGTCGTTAACAGACTGAGTCATAACCGAACGTATTATGCTCAGGTACAAACTTTTTCCATCCTGCCTGGCTGAAGTATTTCGCATACATACGACCCATAGCACCCATACCTATGAGTCCAATTGTAGGTTGAGCGGATTCAGGAGCATCGGGAGTGACGTTGGGATCTACATTGATAGGCAGAGCGAACGAGTCATATTCGGTCATATTGAAAGTCAAAGGTGTTTTGCTGAGAGGTTGAAGGCTAGTTTCTGTCAAGTTTACATCAATACAAGATCGGTGTAGAAACATGAATGGCGCACCGTTGCTTGTGGTGGTAGTAGAGGACAAACAAGGACCTATATAGCCCTGAAGCAACTTAATTTAGATCTGGCTGTCAAGCACAAGGTTACACCATCAATTCTCCGAGGTATTTGTGCTTCCGGAACAGCACCACTCTAGTTAAATATCCTACACATAACAGAATAGAATTATGGGGAAGAGTATATTTGCGTTGTGTTTTCTCGAATTTATAGGGTATGAATATTGAATTCGATTTTCGAGAATATGAGAAGCTGTAGCCAATCACAGACAAACAGGTCTGATCAACCTTTTGAATTCCATCCACCACCATGGCCTCATCGTATGTCCTCTACACCATCCAAACTACTAGAAAACTGAATATAAAACATCAGATCAATACCAAAAACATCCTGGGCGGATGACGTCGACGAACTCGGCACGCTTTTCTCTATATTTTGTCTTTTACGAAAAACTTATACAACCCTATCATGTCATTTTAGATAAAAGAGATCTTCCCCAAAACGAAGATTACGTTGATGAGAATGGTGTTAGGACAACCGTAACATATACAGAGAATGATGAGGGCAAACGAGTCAAGGTACGCCGAATATTTCGAGTCTTAGTATGTCACAATTTAGCTGATGCATTGCCGAATTTTTTTTGTTGTGATTATATCTAGATCATGCGCCGAACAAGGCAAACACTGCAAAAATCGATTGTCGACCATGCTGTCGCTGAACGTCAAAAATGGGCCAAATTTGGTCAAGAGAGGGGAAATAAGCCAGGACCCGACCGTGCAACAACTACCGTCGGCGAAAACGTTTCTCTCAAGTTGAGCGCAGGCAACAAGGTATGTCGTCGCTAAAGACATATATGTGTGTGTGACAATTGCTGATTGAATTTTAGCAATCCGAAGTGGACGAGCAACGAGAAGAGGCAGCTAAGGTTAAGAAGTCAGGTGGAGGCAAAGTTGTCTGTCGCCTTTGCAAGGGCGACCACTTTACCGCCAAGTGTCCCTACAAAGAAACACTTGCTGGTCTTGACAATGGTGCGCCCCAACAGCCACAGTAAATTGAGCAAGATCCTAACCTTTGAATCAGAATCTGGACCTGCCGAAGATGATCTTGGTACTGGTCCAGATACAACTGGTCCACCGGCTGCTGCATCAATTGGTGGCAAGTACGTACCACCATCAATGCGTGCTGGTGCTCGTGGTGCTGGTGAATCAATGAGGGGAACTGGAGGTAACAGAGAAGACCTACCAACACTGCGTGTTACAAACATATCTGAAGACACGGCCGAGAATGATCTCCGTGATCTATTTGGTGCATTCGGAAGAGTAGCTCGTGTCTATGTTGGCAGAGATCGCGAGACTGGTGTTGGAAAGGGCTTCGCTTTTGTTAGTTTCGAGGATCGTGCCGCCGCTCAGAAGGCGATTGATAAGGTAAATGGACGTGGTTATGACAATCTCATCTTGAGTGTACAATGGAGTCGTAAGCAATTCAATATCGGAGTTCTTGACATGTGCTAATCATTGATGTACAGAACCTCGACCGGATGGACGATAGTTACTTTATACTTGTTGACGTCTCCTTGTGTTAAGAGATTGGCAATACGCTTTCTTCTCACATTGCTTAGGATCTACCACAAATTTAGATTTTTGAGGAAAGATTGGTTTCTGATGTGCATCAACTCGTATTTCCAAGGCTATCCCGTACTGGTTTCCGCTCCACATCGTAACTGTGACTCAGATTATTGTCCTCAAACTGACGATGATATGGTAACTAATTGTCTCTTTGCCAATTCCACTTTAGCTTTCAGAGTGATGGTTCTACCTAACTGTTGATGCTCAGTTGTCGGAAGTATGCATTGCCCCGTCAGCGCCTTGAGTTGTCGAAGTCTTCGGTTCTCGAGCGCTCAACTGTCTATCGTGTCTTTCAGCCTACCGCTACAGTCTCGGCGCTACTATCAGCGACTTTAAAAATAGGCGAACATCTCTTTGTTCTATTTTTAATCTCATTGACAATCATCCTCTTAGTTCACTTCCCACCTCATTTCTCACTTAGTGATGGGTGGCTGCAACTTAAGCGGTCCGCGGGTCCTCGTTCTCACTGTTCAAGAACTAGGAAGATGATTGTACAAACGTCATGGCATAGACAGTGCCGAGGGCCGCCATCTTTTCACTAATCAGACTAAGCAATGAACATCAAATCATCAAGGTCAATACCTGTACCAAACCATCAGATGTCTCTCATTGCCATCTAACAATGTGCAATCGGTATATCTACCACTATGATTTCCGTGACCATACGAGACCGGCGCTGATTTATGTCTTGTCAAGGCGGAATATTTTGGCAGAACTCGGCGCTGTTGTTGTCACGAAGAACATCTCATTGACATGAGAACTCATGTAAGTAGACTGAAAGTTTGCTTGGTATAATTAAAATATACTAGAGTGGAGCATTTGAAGACCTACAAATAGTTGGGGAATTGGATGGGAGGAAAGTCATCTCATAACTCACTTTTCCTTCTTTCTCTCGACTCTCCTTGGCAAGAGTCCTTCGAACTCACTCTAAAACAACCTATCACTTTACATCTTCATATCCTTCTTAGCCTCGCTTTTGGTCGGGTCTCAGATTGTATCCACTTATCGTCTACTATCTTTAAAAACCTTCGAATCATTTCTCTTCAATATGTCTTCCTACGTGAGTTTCTACATTTTACATGAATATTTTAAACCTGCTCACTCTCTCTTCATTTCTGCCACAGTACAATGGTCAACAACCCCAAGCTACCCCTGCTATGTCAGTCGGAGGTGGCAATCGTAACGCAAAAAACATGCCAGTCGATAATGATGGTACACGTGAATGGAGTACCGGTCTTTTCGATTGTCTCAACGATCCTGAAACCTGTAAATACATTTCTCCTCTCTCCTTCATCTTCCTATTCTCTCTCCTATTTTTACCGACATTGACTTTTGGATTATTTATCAAACAGTTATTTGGTCTTATTTCTGCCCTTGCATCGTTTACTCAAAGAACAAACAACGTTTCGATCATTTGAATACTAAAGGAACTGCTGATCCTGAACATGGTGGAGCAGAATTGGTTAATAATGATTGTTTGACTTATGCTGCTCTTAACTGCTTCGGTGTCGGTTTCTTCTTCAAGGTATAGACAATCATATATTGATATTTTATTTATCACATCATGTTGATTTCTATTTCTAGTTCATGCAACGTGGTGAAATCCGTGGAAGATACACCATTAAAGGAGATCCTATAATTGATGTCGCTACTGCTTTTTGTTGTACTCCTTGTGCCTTAACTCAAGAACATCAAGAACTTGAGTTGGAAGAGAGGAGTCTTCAAGATAAGGCGTAAGCATGCGTCCACCACAATAAAAGGGTATCCTCCGGCCAAAAATTTTCAGTGGTATTCAAGATTTCAATTCAATAACCTTCTATTTCTTTTTTTCCCTTTATGCGGTTGAGGTTTGTTAGTTCCTGTATACAGATCGATCATATATATGCTTTTTAATAATTCCCCTTGGCCCATTGGGTTCCGCTTAATGTTGTGTTCAATGAATGGTCAATTGTTGAGATTCCAAGTAACTTGGTTACAGTTGAAGAATTGACAGGAACACTTGAATTAGAATGTAGACCTATTAAGCGGCATATAATTAACGGTACGCACCTTTCCTTTTTATTTATTTCAATGCTTCATATTAATGAATCAGCGTTAATTAACTTCTCTAGGATTCAACCAAAAGTGATCATCGTCTCTTCGGGAAATCGGAACCGACACACTCAAATATCAAGAAGCTAAAAATAGCATCATTAAAAACAAATACCACACACTAAACTTCGACTAAACTCAACCTGCTTGGTTACAAATGGGTTACGAATAGGTTACGAAGGATTATCCTGTGTTAGAATTGCAACACAAATGTATGTGTCTTGTTACTTCGCTTTTGTAGTAATAATGATACCAGTTCCATATTAGCAGCTCCCACAACTGCAACATAAGCGTTACGAGGTTCTAGTTCTAGAAGTTCCGTCATACGACGTACAGACGCATGTGGAAGTTGGGCGCTCATACGCTTTGCGCCGTGCTTCTAAGGGTAGCAGAGAACCGTGTTCACCGCAGGAAACACCAGACAGACACCAGGCAACACCTATCCAGATGAAACACCAAAAACAGAAGCGAGCGGCGACTGGTAACAAAAGAAGGAAATGCCATCAATCACCATCATTCCAAAAGGCCAGCGCCTGAAATTCCTGTGGAGTTCAATGTGTAATTTGATGTTAAATCAAATAATTTTGATCAGCGAAAGATGGACCACCGCAACAGAACTGTTTGAGCGCTGTCATAGGGCTTCCTAGGACTTCATACTAACTATTTATTGTTAATCATCATGGAGATACTACTTTTTTGGACACTTCGTTTCCATGCCTAGAGGTTCTAGCTGTTGTTTTCAAGAGTAGTAGTACTTTTTATAGAACCGAACTATGTGTATGTTTCAACCTGGTCTTGGTGTTTTATTCAGGGTTACACTAGGCACTGCCTCGTGTAATTGGGTTCGGAACGACCTGAGAAAGCTTTCCCCTTTTCCTTACGTTTTACTTCCTACATATATATAAAGCTTGGAACATCCTCATCAACCCCTTCTCCTACCACCTTCTCCCTCTCTAAAATGGCCTACGTAAGTCTCCCACTTCTGCGCACTCATCGCGATGTCTAAGACATGAATTTACTCAAACAGCAACCTGAGAAACACTATGCCCAGCAACCTCAAGCCACCCCAGGCATGATGATCGCCCCAGGAGGGAATCGTAACGCAAAAAACGTACCTGTTGGTTCTAATGGCACTCGCGATTGGAGTTATGGGCTTTGCAGCTGCTGCAACGTACCTGGAACATGTTAGTCCCTAAAATATTCATACCTCGCTGCCAGATACTAAATGATCATATCTTCTCTAGGCTTTGTAGCTTTCTGTTGTCCCTGTATCACATACTCCAAGAACAAACACCGTTATGAGCATTTGACTACTAGAGGTACACCTGACCCCGAACATGGTGGAGCCTGCTGCACAAGCGATTGTATGATTCATGGTATTCTTACTTTCTGTGGTTTTGGTTTCTTCTTGCAGGTATGATTGATGATTTGTTTTATCTTCAAAATAGCTGATCAAACTTGGTTACAGTGCTCTCAACGTGGAAGTGTTCGTGATAGGTACAGCATCGGCGGTGGGGCATGTGGAGATTGTTGCGCTGCTTTCTGTTGTACGCCTTGTCAATTGGCCCAAGAACATCAAGAACTCGAGTTGGAGGAAAAGAGCTTTGGTGGTCAATACAAGGCCTAAGTTTGATGGAATTCATTTTTCGTTCCCGTTCGTTCTATATGTTGATTAGTTCTGCTTGTACTACCTTTTCTGGTGTAATATGAGTATCCGTAGCATCATCCTCCCATACAATATATGATACAAATCTTTGATCAGTATTGCGCTACATTCAGAAATCAGCAATCAATGGAGTGAGGCGTTTAACTAGGGTTAGCGTCTCCGAAGTCGGAGATTATATTGGAAAAGTTAGATAGACCTAAGCCTATGTAGAGGTGGTGTATGTGGAATAAGAATGAAAATAAATTGTATGAACGTCGTAATATAGATTGATCATACATACTACAAGAGAATACTACTAGGTAGGCTGTATGCTACTCAGATCTGATCCGCCTGAGCAATATGACCACTCTTCAATCTCCAATCCCTCAACCAGTGTTCCCTTGTTCCGCGGGCGTCCAACAATAACTTATCCACCTTTCCCAATGCCCAACTAGTCCAAACCGCTGGCATATTTTGGCCCTTCTCGTTGTTCTTTGGTACCGGCTTGGGTTCGGTGTTGTCTAAGGTTGTTTTGAGCAGAGGTAAGAGTGCTTTAGCAACGACCTCGGCATTCGGATTCTTCTCTTCTTTCAGACAGGCAGAGACAACCATAGCACAACATGAGAGATCTTGTGCCACAGGGGGGAGTTTGTAAATATCGAATAAACTCGTGAGCGTTATAACGGTGCTGAGGGATTCTTTATCGTATATCGCGTTGAGAAGTTCCCGTGCGCCTGCAAGTGAAAGAGGAACGTTATATTTGGCGTAGTTGCCGAATACGTCAATGGCGAGTTTGGGGGTTTTGAAATAGATGCAACGACCTAAATGTAAACAGAATACTAATGAGGGTGAATTTAGACCGGTAAGGAACTCAACTCACGAACGAACGCTTCAGAGAAATCAGTATCAAATTGATTGTCCATATCCCTCCATGCGGGGAGTTTTTCAAGAACTGCCTTCAGCTCTTCCTCGGATTGTGTAACACCCAACAACCGAAGCCATGTAGTCTTTCTAATCAGGGGTAGCTTGGCTTGTGGATGACGGCCAAGACGAGGGGTAATAAACGCCATGGTTTCGGTATAACGTTTAGTTTTCTCTTCAGGAGACAGCTTTCTCCTTGGAGGTTTAATGCGTTTCTTCTCTGTGCCGCTTTGGGGAGCTTCAGATTTTACGACCGCCTCCGACCCGGCTGGTGTTGTGACCTTGACAGTTTCTTGGGTAGTCTCTGGTTTGTTGTTTGGTATAGCATTAGACCCAGTAGCAGTTGGTTCACTCTCCTTTCCCTTGAATATGCTTCCGAACCAACTGTCCTTCTGTGCTGTATACATATTTGTGAGAAATAATCTACGAGACTATTATTTCCCGAACCATACCTAGTGCACTTCCATGTAGTAGCCTTGGGGTATTTCCCACAACAACACGCCTGCAGATAACATGAGCAGACCTTCTGGCCAACGAGCTGGCCATTATTCTCAACGACGCGACTTGTAGAAATTTAGCCGGGAACGCCTGGGGTGGCTGGCCACGTGAGCTGCATTGTTTGCACGTGTAAGTTATCATTATTATAGCCAAACATTTGTTCAACATAATCCCGATCAAGATATGCCGCCGGTTTTTGTGAAGGAGTACCGCCGCTAATACTTAGGTTGAACTCTGTTAAACGCCACTGAAAATACCTCCGGATATTCTAAACTCTATATGTGCAACCGGAATGTTCATCTATTATAACTTGTATCTACGCTGAAGTCTGAAGGTTGACATTGAACACTTGCGTATGTGTACATTTTAGGCTCAGAAACAAGCCTCGATAGTAACAAGTATAACCCTGGTATAACTGGTATAACTTGATCGAGTGCTTTTACCTTCCTTATAAGAGAAACCGAGACCTATTTGCAGCCGCTTATCTACACCTGCTTATCAATACAAATATAAATTATCGTTGTGCCCAGAGAAAATGTCAATCCAAATGAACATGTACATCATGATGCATGTGTTTAGCGGCTTATCTCCCATTTCTCGAAGGAGAGAAAACTGTATACTACCACCCTGATGTATATTTTAAGACCATTGTCTGATAGATAAGAAGGCAACGCGGGCAAAGCGCGGGTGCCTTGTCGATTTCATTCGAACCTCCGCTATGAAATTTTTGGCAGACATTTTAAGATAAGAAGTGTTGGCTCGGGACGATTCTATGAGACTTAAAAAAGCTGCTTATGTGTGTGCCTTAAGTCGTGCCTTGAATCATCGAGGCCTTCAAAAGGTCAGCACAAAGCTTATCTTTGTGACATGAGTATCGAGAAACAAAACAACGACCACGATAGCGAAACGTGACCTTGATATGTACTAGAATAAACTGAAAATTGAAGATGGAAAATGTGAGTGTATTCTCAAGGTTTCGCCAGTGTCATTTCTCCACATGTTGAAGTTTTAAAGATAACCTTTACCATTTGATATTCATGGCGGTACCTCGAGGCTCAGAACCTTGTATTGAACTGTATAGTCTGTATTAGATTTATTTTAGTGTATTTCGCTTCTGCGAGTTCGCCGCTACATATCACACAGAGTCTGAGGGACTGACTTGACGTATGATATATATAGTTCCCTAGTGGTTTATTACTGTTAGCTGTTACCCCAACAATCCCAACTGGGGTTATCCTTGATTTTCCAAGAGGCGTGTCGATTAGGTGTGATTTTGAAAATCATAAAACATTGAACGAAAACCAAGACAGAATCCCTCAGTATAATGACTTAGGTTTGCTAAACAGCGACAATCTGCACATGTGGGGCACACTCCACACATTCAGCGAAGCGCAGTCCATGGATTAATCAAGTTCTGATTGCTGTTCAGTGATGTCCATTGTTCAGGTAACGGCTATGGGGCGTGGAACAAATATTAGCTCGCAGTTTCATATTCTGAGTAAACTACCAGCAGTACTAAAAAGGTATTGAGCGTATAATGAATCAGCACAATCTTCTCCACTTTTGTAAGGAACACAAAGGATACGTTAGTGCCTGAGGAGTTGTCGGACTACGGAATGAATTCCGGATATCGGAGAGTTCAGGCTCATACTTACCGTTGATAGCAAAACGTCATCAGATTGAAGCTGAAAGCCCGCAGTTTCAAATAAAAGCCTCGCCTCCTGAGTTCGAGTAGGGGATAATTAACTTCTTATATTAACTTCTTATCTAGACTCTGTTCCAAGAAGTTCCAAGATTCAGTTTCAACATAACTCGATATGATGGATATATGATGATCAATGAACAGAATGTTCTCCTAGACAGAAATATAACTTGTAGAAGCATCATGTCATGTCATGTATGTGTGTTATGTGGAGGCCCAAGCATTTTACATTCTTAGATACTCCGAATAACTCAAACTAATACCTGTAAAGCGCACTTAATATAAAGTACCCACGTCCCTACTCTAGACCTTGGAGGTTTGAGGTTCAACGTAACGTTCAGGTCAATCTCAATCCTTGTGTTATCATCGGCTTTGACTTGGCTGGAATTTGTGTTGGGAACTTGATATGGCAGATCCCAACAGCTACAGGGATAGCACAAGGCGTGGGTAGTGGGACACACAAGCCAAAGATAAGGAGCAACTCGCAAAATGATTGGACGATAGTGAAATTGAGCAGCGAGATTAGTCAGCAATTAAGATTATTCAACTTAGCTGTTTTCAACTTTTCTGAGATGTTTCAAGCGAGATCTAAGTTACCTCCGTAAGATCAGGGACATGGGCGATAACCACAGTGTATATAGGATGCGGTTACCACCACATGCGACGTTTTTACAACCTTCCTTTTTTCGGGACCTCCTGCGCCTGCTATCCCATTAGTTTCACAAAACTCATTTTCTGGGTCGAAACACACATTTTACGAGATGGGCGACACTGTGAATATCACATATGGCGCAGGTAAGTGCTTTACCAGCTTTTCTGCTAATTATGCAAAACTCTGACCTGTTCGTACAGCTGGGGAGATGATTTGGACGAGTGCAGACCTTAGCCAAACGGTGGTCTACAACTTGGGCGATATTGGCTTTATGTTGCTATGTATGGCTCTTGTCTTCATTATGATTCCTGGTATTGGTTTCTTCTACTCTGGCCTTCTACGACGCAAGAATGCATTGTCGATGATCTTCATGAGTATGATGGTAATGGGTGTTGTTTCCTTTCAAGTGAGTAATATGTGACTCTAGGTTATCGTGCTTGTCATTAAACTTGAATATGTAGTGGTTCTTCTGGGGATATTCTCTCACCTTTAGTGATACTGCCAGCGCATACATTGGTGATCTCAGTACGTTTTCTCCTTACTTTCTTTGTCCACGTTTTTTCCTTACATGTTTCGACTTCCCTAGGATACTTTGCCTTGAAAGGAATCCTCGCCGAACCTTCTGCCGGCAGTGCCCGTCTCCCAGGTCTGGTATTCGTTATATATCAGGGCATGTTTGCCTCCCTCACGTACGTCCTAGGGTCTAATATATTGAACCTTTACTCATTAAACATATATAGTGCTGTTCTCGCCATTGGTGCTATCGCTGAACGCGGACGTCTCGGGCCCATTCTTGTATTCGCCTTCATCTGGACTACCATTGTCTATGACCCTGTTGCGTGTTGGACATGGAACGCCAATGGTTGGTCATTCGTCCTTGGTGGTTATGATTTTGCTGGTGGAACTCCCGTACATATTCTTTCCGGAACCGCCGCCCTTGCAATTTCTATCTACCTTGGAAAACGTCGTGGATACGGAACCGAACGTCTTGCATACAAGCCCCAGAATACTACTTACGTAGTTTTCGGTACTGTCCTCCTTTGGTTCGGTTGGTTCGGTTTCAACGGAGGCTCAGCCCTCTCTGCCAACCTCCGTGCTGCTCAAGCTTGCATTGTTACTAACATTTCTGCCGCATGCGGTGGATTGACCTGGATGTTATTGGTAAGTAAAATAATCGTAGTTGGTGTTGTTGAGTGCTTATTCTCTCCCTAGGATTACCGCATTGAAAAGAAGTGGTCCGCTGTTGGTTTCTGTTCTGGTGCTATTGCTGGTCTCGTTGCTATTACCCCTGCCTCTGGTTTCGTTGGTGCTCGTGAGTACAACCTGAAACTTGCTATCAATGTGTATCTAACAAAATCTGCTCCAGCCGCATCTGTTCTATTCGGTGTTGTTGGTGGTGCCGCTTGCAATTTTGCTACTCAGCTCAAATTCATCTTCGGTTACGATGATGCTCTTGATGTCAGTTTCTGATAAATCAATCATACTGCAACAAAACTCATTAGATTCTTAGATCTTCGCCTCTCACGGTGTTGGTGGAATGGTTGGAAACATTTTGACCGCTTTCTTCGCTCAAGCAAGCGTTGCTGCTTTCGACGGAATCGCTGTTATCCCTGGAGGCTGGCTGGATCATCATTGGGTCCAACTTGGTTACCAAGTTGCTGATTCGGTTGCTGGATTTGCCTATTCATTCGTTCTGACCGTGAGTAACAACCGTCTCTTCAATTGCAACTGCATCATAATATTTATTATCTATCTAGTCAACCATCCTCTGGATCATGCACTTCATTCCTGGTCTTCGTCTCCGTGCTTCAGAAGAGGCCGAGATTCTTGGAATTGATGATGCTGAGATGGGCGAGTTCGCTTATGATTATGTCGGACTGGAACAAGAAATCGGACATTCTGTTCTCGGATCAACTGTTGGTGCTTCTGGAGGTGCTCGTGAATCTGAACATCGTTCAGGGAGCTCAAGTAGCCATGAAGAGAAGGGTGCTGCACAATGAATGATAATACTTATACCCCGCATTTTTTCTTCACTCCTTTGATATGTAGTCTAGAATTGTTTTCTCCAGTTTACAGCGCTGGGTATTTCAATCTTCTTAATTTATAATGTGTTCCATGCTGTAAAACTTCTGCACTCTCGTTAAATCAATTATAGGCTATGCCAACCTTCAAATTAATCAGAGTGTGCCTAGTTGGAAGCGCTCGTGAGATTATATGTAAGGTGAGATCGCTATATATAAAGTAGCTAAGTGCATGGTGCTGCATATTACTAGTTCGGCATGGAGCGAACACGTAAATATGATGTGTACACTAGACACATTGACGGTGACCAGGATTATCAACCAATAGCGGTTAAATACTGGTTAAATAGAAGCAAGTATGATGTGTTGATGCCCGGCGAATAACTTCTCTGCTGCTAGCCCAAATGTACTGAAGTAGGTGTTTTGAGAAATGTACATTGGTCCTGTAAAAATCTAATACTGGAGTATCGCGGAACACACCCCCGTATAAAGAGATACATGAGTATCTAAATTTGTTACTACAAAGGAGATTCGGTTGAGAGCTTGTTACAAGCTCCAAAACATGATGATCTTTTTTTCCATCTCACGCGAAGTTACGAACCCCAATGAACCCCCTTATTGAACGACAACGGACAACCATTCTACTATGATACTGCAATTAGCTGTGGAGCTCAATAAAATATCAAATCACCGGCTTCGTAGAGCGCGCTGTGCCACACAGAATCCAGCACACTTCTGTGATGTACTTGCTTTACTTCCTTCTCACGGTTATTAGCCATACCAGGATCATTATACCCTCGCTCCTTTGATCAACCGATGCTAAAGATACTTTACAAGTAACCCAGCAACTCCGGTGAAATACCTTATAAGGCACAGCTCTCAAGTGGGCTAAGGTTGGCCTTTCCTTCTGCTTCCCTCAGCCATCCTTGGGCGCTCAATAACTTACCATCGATGGCGACGCAGCTATTAGCCTTACTCATACAGGGGGTTGGCGATATAGAGTTAATTAGATATGCTCAACGTAAGTCTTCTACTCTTTTGATTACGTGTATGTAACTGGCCAACTTAACAGCATTTAATAGTTTCTTCTTCTAGTATCATCATATATGACCACAGTGAGCGGTTCGAAAATGTTAAATGAATGAGAACTAAGTTCTTGGTTGGAAAGTTATAACCTTCTCGTCGGAGGTGAGTTGACTGGTCACGATTTGATAGTTTGGAAATATCTAAACTTAGTGCTAATATTTAGGTGGAGTTGATCTGGGTAAAAAATAATTTAAGCAACTAGAATGACTGATCACGGTTGCTAATTGTAGATTGTGGTTGACAGAAAAGTTCATGGTCGTTTGGGAAAGCATTATTTATCATCGTACGCTCAGTAATAAAAGGAAAAATCAATTTGCTAACATCTTTTCAACCGTAGAACCGCTATTACACCCTTTTTTGTGTCATGTAAGTACCAATACAGTCTCATTCCTGCATTAGCTTAAGCTGAATGATCAACTCTTGCTAGATTTAATAATCATGGTAAGAGTGTGGACGTTTAATGTGGCGTGTGTACACCTGGGCTGACGTGTGTCCTGTCATGTGTCATAGCTCTATTCTCTACCAACCTCTCGGACAACGTATGTTATCCTCCTAAATCACAAGTCACTGTTTCTGATGTGCAATTGATAGTTGTAAGTAAAACTTTGAACTTGCTTCAGAGGGTCAACCTCATTAGCACCACCTAATATCCAACCACGTTTCATAGCTGTATGTGCAAGCCACACATCACCCGGGGGAAGACTAATTGGAGTTGCATATAGGCGGGCACTTCTTTCGATGGCAAGGCTGGACGGGACTCGTAGCTTGTATGATTGCTGAAAGTATGTGGCTTATTACTATCGATCGTTTGTATTAACCACCAAGTCCTGCTAATACATTTCTACCTCAAGTCATACTACAAATGCGGATATATGCGCTATACTTCCTCAACAAAAAGGTACTGATAGCAATGATAACGACGTACATCATTTCATCCGGTGCTGCTGCTGTCATAATGTTCAAAGTCTTGGATGGGGTCATAGGTATGAACTCACTAAAGCTTCTGTTGAAAATGGTGTCTGACATCCTAAACACTTGATACCTTCGCTTTAGCTACATCCACTCCATTCGGCCAACTTTTGCCCGATATCGTATTCTGTTACCCCAAGAACGTATCCCATGAATTCTTCATATTTTGGATACCTCTTCTAGTATTCGAGTGTCTTCTATGTGGCTTGGCACTGTTCAGAGGAATACAAACATTTCGATCCGATGGTAGTCTTTTCAAATCTGGGCGTCGTTTAATAGGTATACTTGTCAGGGATTCAGTCCTATACTTCATATTGTAAGTTACACCTCCCAACTACCCATAGAGAAACACCATTAACATCATCACAACAGTATCACGTCCACATATCTCACCTGTCTGCTAGTTTGGTCCATTGCAAGGGTGGGTCACATTTTTTCCAAGCTTTCCGCTGCATATTAAATTTATTTTTTGCCCAATTCCAGCAAAACCTCCTGGAAATACCAATCGGCTTTTCAGTGGCAATGTCCTGTGTATTATCAAATAGGATTATTCTCAATGTCCGAGAAGCTAATCGGAACCTAGAGGATCCAGCTATATCCCATATCCATGTTACTGTTGATGAAGATAGCCGAGGATCCAAGAGAACTTTGAATGAGGTAGAATTAACTCAGTTGCGCTCACTACGTGTTCCAAGCGAAAGTAGAAAGTTCTTTACTCCATAGATTAGAGTCTGCGTGTTTTGTTTTCGAACTGTACTACTAGGTAACTAGCCTATCAATGGGGTTTTTTTCGGGAAAGATATTTAGGTATCATTTGAGCTGTTCGAGCCTTCAAGTTATGAATACAGAAAGAGCAGCTTAAGGGCTAATCATAATGGTGTAACAACAGAGTATCAATCGAACTGTCTTCCACCATTAATATTAATCTTGGAAATGTGTCAGCAAAGGCCTGTATTGTTGGAAATATATCAAAAGCCATACCGCTTGTCCTATAAATTTATCTCGTTAGATTATTATATTAATGTGTTGTAAGCTTTAGGCATACCTGTCATGAAATGCGATTCTGGAGAGGCCAGATACGAGACTAGTACCGATACATCTTCTGGCTTTCCGATGAATCCACCCGCAGTTTTCTTCTCCTCCTACTCGAATATAATCAGCAAACACGTTAATTTTATCTCAAAGTTACTTGAACTGCTCATTATACCTCGGCAAAAATAATGTCTGAGTTTAAGTTTGGACCAAATTGGTTACCTAAAGCTTGAGCTACAGTTTATCGTATTCATCAGTAAATTTGCAATAAAACGTGAAAAATTGACTATTCTACTAACTCATTGTTGTCACAATTGCTCCTGTTTATTGAGATCAGTGGTTCAGTCTCAGACATTTCTCTATGAAGAATCACACCTGGTGTATAACAATTGACAGTTATTCCATGTTTTCCCCACTCAAATGCTATTACGATAGAAGACAGTCTATCTTTATTTTTTATTATCAAGCATATCAAGGTATCACTCACCAGAAGCTTGAGTTATTGCTCTGATGGCAGCCTTGGTAGCGCCATAAGCCGCCATATAAGGAGGAGCTGTTCATGTTTAGCATTATCCGATGATCGCATGAGCTTCGGATTCTAATCCGGATGCGGGAGTCTCACCCGATTTACCAGCACCAGACGAGGCCCCGATAATTCTACCTCCTCGCCCTTGTTCAATCATCTGTTTGGCTGCATACTTATAGCATAAGAAGACACTCCGAGTGTTTATCCTATAGATACGATCCAGATCTTCAACTGTGGCTACATTATAATTAGAAGGATGATGCTGCGTTTGAGTCCTTCGATGTTCCATTTCGACGTTTTGTAGATAACTTACTATCCATCATGGACTTGGCAAAGCATATACCAGCGTTCGCGACCATCTATTTACCAAAAAACCCTCAATAAATCTTAATGTTAATAAAAAAAGAACTGGAGCTCTCTCACCACATCTATTCCTCCAAGTTCTTTTACGACAGAATCAATCATGGATATGACTTCTTCCTCATTAGACACATCACCAATTCCTACATATGTTTTACGTCCTTTTTTCTCAATAATGGTCGCAACACTTATTAAATTATCCTTCTGGTGTTCTAAATCATTGATAGCAACATCCAACCCATCATCTGCTAGTCGGAGAGCAATCGCACGTCCAATTCCTTGAGATGCGCCCGTAACGAATGCTACCCGAGGTTTCGAAGTCATCAGAGAGGTGTTCGTTGGGGGGATGGGAATGTTAGAGTTTAATGGAGTAGGGTCGACGATTGGTCGATGATAGAACAAGTTGTAACTGGGATAATCAGATGATGTTAAAGTTTAATAGTAATAAATCATGAGCAATAGAAGAACGGGGGAGAATAACAGGGGAACACAATCGAACCCCATTTTCACGTCTTTCCCATTGTCCTCATTTGGGTATACAGTACACACACGAGGATGATCATGTCGTTAAGATTAAAGGAAGTTATAAGCTGTGATCAAGTTTAGAATTCCGAAAATAGGGCTCTAAGTGATCTGGGTAAGGAGCTTGTGTGAGACTGGGGACTGCGCACTTGATTGGTGCTGGAGGCGACGCATATACTTGCTCAGATATTAGAGATCGGAATCAAAGAAAATACAGACCAACGGATAGTGAACCTACGCCCCTTGAGTGCCATGGTTAGTCACAAAAAGCATCACCATTTTGTAACCCCTGAGTGACCAACCCGTGGGCCGTAACCCCTCCTAACACCCCAACCGTCTAACAGCCAAACCTTCCTATATTATCGTTACCCAGAAGTTCGGGATCACCAGAAGTTCGGAATGTCACAAGAATGACCGTGATAGTTTCAACCTCCGCTTGGCACTACCGCGTGCGGACGCTCAATATGCGCAATCAATACCTCATCAATATTCAATGTCCGACATGGCAATGCTTCGGCAGGTGTGACAATCCTCCCTTCAAAAAACCACTTTTCTTCCCACAAAAAAAATGGTATGATGGCATTCAGAGAAGTGCAAATAATAAGCATACAAGTTTTCAGGTGCAAACTTTTCCCGAGGGAGGAGGAAAACAGGAATTCCGAACTTGTGGTGATTCCGAACTTCTGGGTAACGATAGTACCATATGACGGCAAGCGTCACGCCCTCGGGCGTGAGTTCGAAATCCCAGACCAACTGGGATCACCGCCGCGTTGGCTGTGAATTGAAGTATCAATTCGAACTTACTTATAGCATCTTAGTGATTAGATCTTAAGATTTGGTTTGCAAATGGTCATCAATGTCGAAAAAAGCTTGAAAGCTGCCCTCGAAGCTCATAAACCCATAAACCGCAAGCGGTAGAACTCTAGATAAGATGTTTTTATTGTACAAGAATGGTATCATAGCACGACAGAGCCAATATTCTCAATTGAAGTTGACCTTGTTTACAATATCCCAGAAAGCCTTTCCTTGCTTCGCTGCAATACCAAGCTCAAGCTCAGATGGTTGCCTTGATCCATCTCCAGCAGCAAGGGTTCCAGCACCCCATGGAGATCCTATGATTGAGAAGGTCAGACAGAACCCATGATAACGGTTCACAACCACGGATAAACATACCACCGTGAACCTCAGAAAGGTTAGTTAAATCGCCAAAGGCATGCGAGTAACCGAATGGAACAAAGATGATACCATGATGGGTTAAAGATGAGAGAGTGAGCATAGCTGTGGTTTCTTGTCCTCCTCCAAGACCGCCAGTGGAAACAAAGATACCAGCGTATTTTCCAGCCAATTTTCCGCTTTGCCAGAGTTGGCCGGTGGAATCCCAGAAAGCCTGGAAAAAAGGCGTCAGGTTGAACATAAATATCCTCATTAAATCAATATGCCCACCTTCCATTGTGCGGGCATGTTGCCGTAACGAGTTGGGACACCGAAGAGGAAGGCATCGTAGTTGAGGATCGTTTGGGTGGTGATAATGGGGTAGTTGGGTTTAGGGGGAGCATACATCTTGGTCAAGACTTCCTGGGGCAATGTTTCAGGGACTCTGGGTAAAATGATTCATGAGTATACAATCTACCAATGGATTGGATAGATTAGAAACTGACTGGAGAATCTCAGCCTTTCCGCCTGCACTTTCAATACCGGCTTTGACGGATTCGGCCACTGTGAACAGTGTCAGATTCAGAGAACAGCGATCAAATAAGTATAAACGTACTCTTGGCGATGTGGCCGTACATGCTGTAGATGACGATGGCGACACGAGGTGACATTTTATCTGAAGTAGATTGAAGGTTCAAAGGCGGAGGTGTAGTGGAATCTGAAGTTGGGGTGTTGGAAGTAGCTGTCTGAGATGTGGCCCCTTTTGTACTCCGAGAACCCTTGGCCTTTTTATTCGAAGAATCGTCAGCAAAATTATTCTTCTGATGTTTAGTTGGAAAGCACATGAGGGTAGGTAATTCAGGTATTGTCAGAGACGGTTTTAACCTGGATATGTGGTTGTATACCCGTGGGCCCGCGTGAGATTAAAATAACATAAATGATCTTTCGACAATAGATTCGTCATCGATTCTTGAAATACTGATGCTTCTAAGCGATGATTGTCATCATTTGAAACCTCGATTTCCACGTGCTGTAGATGGAACAAGAATTTTCCATACACGCGCTGAGGTAAACGTCCTTGCTAGACCCTATTAAACGTTAGACATCCAATTATATGATGTATCTGAGTTTCCAAAGAAAGTGTGGAGCTGGATTTCTTGCGGTAAGGAACGCATATATACCCATTAGAGTAAATCCTTCACACCACTTGAGTGAAAAAACCACCCGATATATTAAATACTCCTCAGGGAAAGGTTTATGCGTAAACTTTCTCCGAGAAGTGTCTCAAAGAACGCTTAGCATTTGTCATAGCGCTTTCATCTCAAGTTATGCATAGTATGCAGTCGCTTATTCGTCGCACAATTTTTTTTGACCAGATCAGTTATCATGATCAGTATGGCGATCGCATGGGGTTGGTGGTTCTATTTTCGGATGTACTCATTAATTGAATCAAGAATTTGCTCTCTGGATTTGTTATCAAAATAGTTCCCAGGAGTATACACGCATACCCACGCTTCGTTACATTCAGTTTTTCTAGCTACTACAAGTGAGTATTACTAGGAGAACACTTCAGGCTCAGTCGAACGGTAGTGTTGCTTAAGCGTAGTACGCTTACTCAGAAATCAGTATAACGATGACTAAGCTAAGAGGCTTACTACATTACAGTGTCATCGACATTTGTCAAAGTATGAAATGTATCAGTAATTCATCTTTGCCGAGAGGGAGCTGTATTCTTAGGTTTAGCCGGGTTAATTACAGGCAACCCAGGTTCTCCTCTTCATCCTCTTCAAGCTCAGGGCTATAGTCATCATCATACTTTAAAAACCGAGGGTTTTCAATTCGGAAATCCATTATCCCCTCGATTGACTTATTATATGTAGATTATCTCCGGTAGATTGGGCCGTTAATTACCATGTATATTAGGTCCATTGCGTCTTAGCACTATGGTTTGCTTGTAGCGGGATATAAATGCTGAATTAAAAATAAATAAAAATTCGGAAATCCATTGCAGGTCACCTGAGGGTTAGATTTGAGGCCAGAGCGCTAAGCCCCTCCTCACATATTTAACCTTAACCCAGCCTTAACCATGGATGGTACACAATGTATGACCACCCCAAAGTTGAAAAGGATGGTAGTCAGAGAAACACTTGTATAGCTCTTACTCAACTCTGCAAAGAGGCAAACAACAAGGATTCTGACATCAGTAAAACGAGCATCTCCTTGGCCAAGCTTAAACCTCCTTAAACCTCCTTGAAAACATTTCCAAGGATGACCAAGGATATATCAAGAATGTAAAAGAATTTTTATTTTCTCCTTGGAATTACTTAGTCTTGCTTTAAGAACTAGAGCCAGATACCTCTATCTCAGTCCCAGAGTGAATATAGTTAGGAACTCGTATTATCGTACCTAGAGCCAGATACCTCTATCTACGATAATATATTAATGAATGTCATAGCATATATGCGTGTTGTTACATACCTCAGTCCCAGAGTGAATATAGTTAGGAACTGAGGTACGTTAATGCACTTATGTTGGTTTATATGTTCGTCGTCACGTGTTGTTCTCCTACACTCCTCCTCAACTCTGCCGTCGAACTATTAAATCAACAATTCAAAAGTGGTTGTTTAGAACGTGAAGGTAGGTTGGGGAATGGTGTTGTTATACTACAATCTTGCAGAAAGGTTTAAAGAGGTGTGGTTGAAAGAAAAGGCCTGACCTGTTTTTCCAACTGTTCATCGTCGTTCTTCGTCGATCTACTCCTCCTCTCCTCGTCAAATCTCCTCCTCGTTGACGCTTCAGTAAACGCCCATGGCCAAACGGTGTTTTTCAAGTGCAGGACGGGGTAGAGGTTTAGTGAGTAGGTCGGCGATGTTGTCTTTCGTGTCAATTCTCCAGACGTCTATTGTTTGTTCTTTGACGTGTTGTCTGATGAAGTGATGTTTTATATCGACGTGTTTGGTGTTGCCATGATCAACGGGGTCACCTGTGAGTGTGATAGCACTGTTGTTGTCGCAGAATATGATGGTTGGTTTGTTAATGTTGTTGCCCAGTTCGGATAGATATGTTCGAAGCCATAGTGATTCGCGGGTTGCTTCTCCTACTGCGACATATTCTGCTTCTGATGTTGAGATAGCGACAGTCTTTTGTTTACGAGATGACCATGAAATCATTCCACTCCCTAATGAAAAACAATACCCCATTGTCGAGCGTCTGGAATCAACACAATCAGCAAACGATGAGTCGGAGAAACCGACAAGTGAAGCTGGTGGTTCTGAAGTGCTCTGTATGGGTTTACCATTTGCGATAAATTCTCCTTTCCCTCCTAACCATAGTTGCATGTCCCTCGTGGTGTGCAAGTACCTAGCGCATTTTTGTGCCGCCTCCCAGTGAGGACGTCTGTAGCAGTCAAGATATTGCGCAAGTTTGTTGACAGTGTAGGCTACGTCTGGCCTTGTCCCCATGGCGATATACATCATAGAACCCACCAATGATCTGTAAGGCAAAGATTTTGTGTCTTCGTCAAGAGGTTCGTCAATGGTTGGTTTGCATAGTTTAATATTGTTGTCCATGGGTATGTTGGTAGGTAGAAAGTCGTTAGGTAGGAAGGTGGTGGCGACTTTTTCGATGAGAGCTTTTTGGGAGAGTCCTATGAGGCGGTTTGTTCGGTCTCGTTCGAAAGCGATGCCCAAGCAGAACTTTGCTTCCCCTAAATCTTTAAATTCCCATTTAGCACCCAAATCAGTAAGAAATTTAGTTGTTGCTTCATCAGTAGAAGGCGCATATATAAAGTCGTCAACATGTACGTTTGCTGTGATGGTACCTTCTTTGGTTGTTCTTGTGAAGGAACACGGTTCTGATTGTAGTCTTGTGAAGTTCCATCCTTCCATTCCTGCGTTCATCGTCATATTCCACACTCTTCCACTCTGCTTCAGCCCATATAGTCCCTTGACCAACTTCCATACCCATTTCTTCCCCGGTTTTCCTTCAGGTTGATATCCTTGTGGTTGCTCCATGTACTGTACTTCGTTATCCGGGAGTTCTCCATTGAGGTAAGCGGTTTTGATGTCAAGTTGTCGTAAGTCATAGTCGTTTACAGCTGCGGTGTGGATGAGAGCACGTAGCGATTCAAGGCGGGTGGTTGGTGAGGTAGTGTCGTTGTAGTCTAGTCCATAGACTTGTTGGAATCCCCTTGCTACCAATCGTGCTTTGTATCTGTAAACTTCACCAAGCTCATTTTGTTTCGGTGTTAGTACCCATTTCCCAGTCATGATAGAACGGTTGTGAGGGACGTCAGACCTCTTGACATATTCGTAAACTTCTAGCTTCTTCAAAGATTCCAACTCCTCAGTTATAGCCTCTTTCCATTTTTCCGCCTCCGGTGACTTCATAGCTTCTTTAATTGACCTTGGCGCTGAAGGTGAGGTGACGTTTGGTCCTTCAGAAACTTGAGAAGATAAAGCAACTAAAGCAAAATCGTCAGCAACATCATAAGAGTTGGAGTTCAATGATTGCTTGACGGTGTTCCGTAGTTGGCGTCTTTGGTGTTTCAATTTCTTGCGAATGTATTTTGGATAAGATTGTTCTTGCCTAGAGAGAGCTGAGAATGCAATGGCGTACTTGACATGTTGAAGGTCTTTGATCGTGCTGGGGTGTGATTTGGTTAAACGTGGTGAACGGCGTGGTGAGGGTGTTGGCAGTGATTGTTGAATGGTGTTGGTGGCTGGAGTTGATGCGTGATCTGTGGCTGTGTTGGTGGGGGTGATGGTATCATTTTGTGGTATGGCGGGTGGGATGTCGATTGTGAGTCCAGGGGATAGGGGTTGAGGTTGGGCTTGCCAGGATTCAATGAACTGGACGTGGTGGGAAGTTATGACTTTGTGTGAGGAGTGGTGGTATAGCCTGTATGCTTTGGCGTCTTCGGAGTAACCAATGAGTATACATTCAATTGAGCGAGGTTTGATTTTTGGATTGTGCTCGTTTAAGATGAGTGTGAATGCACGGGAACCAATTTCGCGAAGATGAGTGAGGTCAGGCTTACGATTGTACCAAGCTTCATATGGGGTTTTAGCGATAGACTTAGCAAATGTGCGGACAGTAAGATAGTTGGCAGTTTTGACAAATTCGTCCCACCGGTTGTCTGGAGCATTGCATTGAATGCGCATAGCTCTAGCCTTGTTCATATTAGTGCGATGTAGTCTCTCGACTTTGCCTATGTGAGCGGATGTGTTTGGGGCGGTGAGTTCCCTCCTATAGCCATTTTGATTGCACCACGACATCATATCATGGGATTTCAACTCCCCATTATCAATTCTGATTATCCCAATCTTTTCTCCTGATTCTCTTTCAGCTTGAAGTGCCCAGGTTTTAAGGAAGGGTAACGCATTCGATTTTTGTTGTAGAAGAAAACACCATGAGAAGTTACTAAAATCATCTATGACATGCATAATGTAGTCGTTGCCATTCGCGGATCGCACAGATTGTGGACCAGTGAGGTCAACATATACGATGCCCAACCTCCTAGAGCTCCTCCCCATCCTCCTTGTAGTAGGAACCGGCGATCGAGTCTGTTTGCCACGTATACAGTCGTCACATTTAGGTGGTGAAAGTGACAAATCAATATTCATACCTGTAACGAGCTGTTTGGTGGCCATCGTGTAGATCGCTTGGTTGTTGGCGTGTCCTAAACGGCGATGCCAGGTGGATAGGGAGGGGGAGATAGTGGAGATATGAGCGTAGTGGGAAGGTGCATGTTTGCAGTCGAGTCGCCA
This sequence comes from Coprinus comatus, assembly GCA_034638255.1. Classification (NCBI taxonomy): domain Eukaryota; kingdom Fungi; phylum Basidiomycota; class Agaricomycetes; order Agaricales; family Agaricaceae; genus Coprinus; species Coprinus comatus. The sequence goes on from JAWPGT010000016.1 coordinate 411,752, forward strand.
TAGATTTTGGCCTTCAATACGAGGGGCGATGATGGTGGAGTGTGGTAAGTTCAGGAGGGCTGAAGTGGTGTCAAAAAGTATGGTGCATGGGAGGTGGTCAATGAGTTGTGCGACAGATACGAGACGCACATTCGCGCCAGGGATATACAATGAGTTTTTGAGGATGATGGTGTTGTGTGGAGATAAGCTATTGGTGATGACAATATCACCAATTGCTTTTGCCGAAGATGAAGAGCCATTGATACCTGTGACCGTGAGTGGTTTTGGTATAGGTCGAAGGTTGGTAAAGTCGTTGACAAATGGGGACATGTGTATAGTGCAACCGGAGTCTAAAATGAAGGGGGTTGGTGCGTCAGAGTGAGAAGATAACAGTTGCGGATTGTTAGTGTTGAGGTCAACTGAGCAATGTAGAGATATGAGGGCAAGTTCGTCCATGTCGGCCTGTGTCATGGAGTGTGCGACGAATGAAGCAATTTCTTCGACTTTCGCTACAGCGACATTGGCATTGTCTGAACGTTCTACCTTATGCTCTTTGTTCTTCTTCTCTTGTCCCTTATTTTGTCTCATCGCGTCCTTCGCCTCATCAATGCTCTTTCCTTGCATCCCTCCTCCTTTCCTCGTACAATATTGGATAAGATGTCCGCGCTTGTTACAATTTGAGCATAATCTGGAGTTGTATGCGTTGTTGGTGTTTGAGGTGGTAGCTGATAGCGCGTTTTCGGTTGTGGAGGTTTCTTTGTTCTGGTCGTATGTGATAATGAGGTCCAGAATGTCTGTGTGTGTCGCGGATTTGTTACTGTGAAGGATGAGTTTCGCTTCGTTGTATAGGTCGCGGCTATTTTGGTTGTTTAAGTTGTGCATAATTGCATATAGACTGAACTCCTCTTCGGTAGGCAACCCATAGGAGTAGAGAATGCGGATGTAGGATATTATGGATCTGTATTGGGATTCCATGCTTCCCTTCGATTGATCGAATTGCGAATTGAATAACTTAGCGACCATTTGGAGTTTTGAGGAGGCCTTGTGATGATCATATTTCGTGTGTAAGGCCTTCCAAAAATCTGCCGCGTTGTTGAGGTTATCGAATTCTTCCGCTTCCTCTTTTGCTATTGTGCTTTGTAGGAACCCGCATATCATCATGTGGTTCTTCACCCATCGTCTATGGCTGTTGGTGTTGGTAGAAGATGGTGGGGGTTCAGAACCGAGTATGTAGGAAATAGCTCCATTTCCTTTTAGATGATATATAACATCTTTCTTCCACGCGTCCCAGTTGCTTTTTGCCTGTTGTAACGTGCAGCCGTGCCAGTTGTTGCCTAGTGGTGGTATAGGATCAATTTGGACTGGAGAGGGGGGTTGCTTAGGTGTAACGTTTTCGGGGAGTTTGGATGACGCGATGTTGAGAAGGAGTTTGCTGAAGTCAGGGTTTGCCATCAGACGGGTTATTGATCCGGGTGATAGCGTATTTGATCCAGCTATTTCTGCGGGTTTTTGTAATGTGGATGAGGATGAGGAAGTGTCCTCGGGAGGATTTTGTGAGTTCGTTGAGTCAGTCATGGAGTCTTCTTCTTCTTCGTGACCTGGTAACTGTTGCGATTGTTGAAGATTTAATTCTTCTATGGCTTTACGGCGTCGCGTTGTTAATGGTATCGGTGTTGAAGGGACTCTCGATGGCATAAACTATTTTGTTTTCACTGTTTCTGGTATTTGAGGTGGCTGTATGCGTCCAATAGGCCCATAACCTGTAAGAACTAGAGCCAGATACCTCTATCTCAGTCCCAGAGTGAATATAGTTAGGAACTCGTATTATCGTACCTAGAGCCAGATACCTCTATCTACGATAATATATTAATGAATGTCATAGCATATATGCGTGTTGTTACATACCTCAGTCCCAGAGTGAATATAGTTAGGAACTGAGGTACGTTAATGCACTTATGTTGGTTTATATGTTCGTCGTCACGTGTTGTTCTCCTACATCGCGTGGTGTAAACGAGCCTAAAAGCATGTTATGGAGTGCAGGAGGGAGTGAGAAATGAGTAAAATACTTCCCTTGAGACAGATAATGACTCACCAAGGAAGAAACCCCCCTTCGTGGGGTATACACCATACCACGTCATCACCTAACCCTCCTACCCTATAGTACACGTCGAGAAGGTTCTGGAGAGCCTAGAAACGTTCCTGTATGTAGAAAAATGAGTGATACAGAAGAAAAACAGCAAGTAATGACACACCAGCAGTAAAACCAATGTTATAGCATGGCTACTGCATCGGGATGCGTGTATGTAGGCTTGTTTGAAGCGGAGTATTGAGGCCGTCCTGGAGAGCCTAAGAACGCGCCAATACACAATTATATGAGCCCAATACATGGAAAATAGTTGAAATTGACATACCTTATAAGAATAATGAAAACCCCACCATACCACGCGTACATAGGCTCATTCAATGCATAATGTTGAGACAGTTCCAACGAGCTCCAACGCGTAGAGTTTCATCAAGGAATGAGAGTGCAGTGGTGACATTACTCAGAGTCGGCAGTGAGTAGAAGTTGTGACCTTCGTGAGGTTGCATCAGGGGGCCTCCATCCGAGCAATCCGTGAAATCAACCTCGTTTGACAGTTGACACATTTTGACGTGCGGGTCACACCAACATCACATTGTGTCACCATCAGGTCACACAAAATAACAGATATTGTGATTGCATTCACGGCCTGATACTCATAGATAGATAACTACAGATAAAGAACAGCGTTACATCAGGGTGACATCCTGGTGACACCAGAATCCCTGCATGTGAGTGATTGACAGTTTGGGTCCATAGAGAGCACACCATAAAAGGAAAAGAAATACACGACCCGTCACTAGGGTTGATTTCACGGATTGCTTGGACGGAGGCCCCCTGGGTTGCATTGCTGATGCAACATGTCCTGTCACATGTGATGGTGAGAGTGATCATGTGACAGTCCGCATCAACCAAACAAATGAAACAAAAACAAAGTCAATAACACAAATTAACTTTGACTTTTTGTGACCTTAGAATAGTGCTTGGGAAACTTAAAAACTTGGTTGGAAATATTGACTACCTTAGAGTTACTTTGAAAATATATATCTAAGTATCAGTAAGTATACTAAGCTACCCAAGCTATACTGAGTACTACTAAGGACATGCTGGAAATGCTGATGTAGGAGCTAGGTGCAGTAGTAGAGTCATGACAGGTAGGTAGTATTATAGCATTTATCATTCTTATTCCAAGTTTTCAATCATTACTACCATTCCATTTATTTCACACCTAATTAGTAATATTATACCCTTAGTACGTACTGTGAGTGGTATCTCCAAGTTAGTAATATCACATTCATTTCATTTTGCCCTAGTCAGTGTCCCCTTTATAACCTAAATCTTAATATAACTATCTCCTAATATATCTCCTATGATTGAATGTTATTGGTACCAACAGTAACTAAATTCTGCACACCTAAAAATACATAGAACCCAGACTCCTTCCCAGTCCATGTGATTGCTTCCTTTTATAGCAAACTTGTGAACAAGAGCTAGTTGCGACAGCGGACTGGCATATCTTGTGTGTGGCTTTATTTGGTCTGGAGCTTCCACTAACCCATGTGAATGTGCAAACAGCAGGTGCATCATGTGTACCATATCCTATTTCGGAAGTCATGCAATAGGGAAGGCAGGGGTCATCTTGATAACTTACATGAGGAAATATGAGTTGTGTATTAGATAAATAAAAACAGGGAAACCATTATGCCTTTCACACTACCATCTCTCTCTCTGCCACATTTACCTCAGATCAGTGCCACTCTCATCAACTCTTAAGTGTAGTAGTATACTGCTATAACTTTACAAGTAACAAGCCTACAGGCTACAACTCATGAATAAATAGAGCTTCATTGGAACTTAATGACAATGTCACACCTTATACTGATCATCTTTCAGGATCATGGAACACTACAACAACCTAATTGATCTAATATTGCAGACCTTTTTTGCATATGCATGAACCTGACATCACATTTAAATGGGCTTTTGAGAGTTAATACAGTAAAAAGTAGACTACAAATAGAAATAATTATGATGACAGGGGGTTGAATAAACATTTTCATGCCGATGCATATGGCAGTTCTTCTCAGCCTCTTCTGATATCAGACTTCTGCTATTACTCAATTGGGTAACTGGGCGTGGAAAGTACGCATTGTTTACTAGGTTCACACAGGTCTCAGAAGCTTGTATCAAATAAACCCACACACAAGATGTGCCAGTCCACTGTCATGACTAGCTCTTGTTCACAAGTTTGCTATAAAAGGAAGCAATCACATGGACTGGGAAGGAGTCTGCATAGAACCTTATGAACTTGGAGATGACTTGAGTGAACTTGAGACAGGCTTAGAACCCTTAAATATGTGACATAAATTTCATCTTACTTCTCGTCAGCTTTATGTGACTTGTGGACTTGTGGCTTGATGGCTTTTTTTGACTTGCCATCAACTTGATGTACCTTGGCATCAAGCCATCAAGGCATCTCAAGTCCCAGACTGAACTTGATGACTTTTTGACTTATGTACTTGTAGACACCTTTTTAACTTTTAAAAGCCATTAAAAGGCAGGTTTTATTTTGCTGATGATAGGAATGGTATGCTATCAGCCTATCTTTATCATCACTATCTTGAATTCTCAATTTTTCATATCAACTTCCAGATTGTTCCAATCAATGATGTCTCAGGATGTGGTTGTGTATCACTGCAACATGTACCATATGCTACTGTATCTGGTGTTGTTGAGAGTGTTGATGAAGGTGATGAACAGTTTGAATATTCACTTAATATTGAACATTATCTCCATATACTCAAGGGAATGGTTTCAGTCTCTATTACCATTGTTCTTGATGTAACAACACCCTGCTGGTGAAAATCACCTAATGGCAAGTGACGAGCCCCATATATCAAATCAGGTGCATATATTACTGTGACTGGAAAATTAAATAGGGCAAAAAGAGATACAGTGAGTAATATTGTTACCTCTTTTGAGATTATGGGAGAGTCTGTCACGATTGCACCAATACATTCAACTTCATATGCTAATCCTCCAATAAAACTGGAGCCAGGTACGTCACCTTCTTAACATAAATTTATAGCTCAACTTTATTAATTTCATATTACTGTACACATAGACTCACCTTTGAAGGGTAAAGGTCGTCAAGATTCAAGCCCACTCCAATTTAGCTACGAAACTCACAGCCTGACTGGTAGTGGCCTGAATCGAAAATGCCGTCAAGTTGCGTCACCATCCCAACATGACTCAGACCATCATGTTTCTAATGTAGCAGGCTCATCGTCATCTGAATCCAAAACATTATTTTCGACAGCTTCCTCCTCAGATACACTTGACAGCCACTCTTCCTGAATTCCAATTGGATTTTGAAAGTACTAAGTAGTAATGTTTCTCCAGTTCGTTGAAAATTGAAATTACTATGTATATTAGTATATGTAAAATGTATGGAATGTGATCATATGAACTTTTGAACGTTGCATGTGAACATTAAAGATTTATCTGGCACTAAGTTTTCCCGTGCGGAGTACGGGTTAGCCGCTATTGCTTTAAGAAAAGGTCAGAAAAACATACTTTGCGCGAATGTGAATAATTCTTTTTGTTGAACGTGTCATACTGAACAACACATTATAGAACCAACCTACATCCATAGAGTCTCATCAAGATCGGAAATCTTGGTGAAACCAGTTGACGTCAATATCAGATCAGACCGTCTCATCGCTGGCGTATTTTATATTCGGTGGGAAACACGCGAGCTTCCCCGTTTTCGCCCATTTTCTAACCAACATCTTCCACCCACAACCTATACTTAGATTGATTCATGTCTGGACATGACTCTTCCTCACAACAGTCATCTGAGAATGACATTACTGTGTGGATACCCCTCCTTTCCTCTCTTGTTTATGCCGTATATAACCACTTCCCAGAGTCTATCATACTCCACCTCGCGAGGTAATTGAAGTGCCTGCACAGCCACCGTATGTCCATGCAACCAAATTAGAAACTGAATTAACAAACAGCTGTCAACAGGTCCCTGACACACGCACGCACAAGTCAACAACTACCAAGAAACAGACCTTGGCACGATCCTCGATTGCCAAAGAGATGAAGTCAGAAATTATTTCGTGCTCATTCGAAGACTTTCAGAAGAATTATCTCCCTTTTGTTCCACCTGAACATGTCGTGCATCATGTATGTGACGACCTTGAAGCGGAACCAGAATCGACATTCGACCCAATCAAGGATTGTTTGGAATCAACAAACTTTGGTCCCATTGGAACAATATGCCGTTACATTGGGAAGTTGAAGCTGAAGGGGGAGCTTCAACGTGAACGCAACGACCTCTCTTACCACATCGTTCCAAACACTGAGATCGATTCTGGCATGGATGGCTGCTCGAATCGAATCGACGCGTGCTTGACCAACGCACCACCCAAGGAGAATGAAGATGACCATAAATTGGAAGACCTACACGCAGCAAACATCACTGTGCTGTTCGAATTCAAGACAAATCGTAATAAAGACGATCTTCACCAGGTATTGCTCCTGGACGATTACATTTGCAACAACTAACTTAACAATATGACATTAGAACCAGTTGCAAATTATTGGAGCTGCTCTTCATACAATGAATGATGATCCTCGTCGAAATTTTATATTTGCGGCAGGTGGTTAAAATTCTGGGTTTTGTTCCCTGATGCTCACCTCTGTGTCAGATCACTATCGAAGGAAAGCGCATGTCAGTCTGGTACTTTTCTCACTCTCATTCTGCCAAGTCCATATCCGTTGATATCAATGAGGTACGAGAGCAGATCATGTATTTTCTTTCGTATGTTTTTAAGACGTTTACAGGAGCCAGAAAAATTTGTTTCTCTGATGATCTCGCTGTACTATGCTACATATCAAGAGTTGGGCTTCGACCCTAATGTTTGTTGGGTGCAAGAGGAGAATGTCTTTGTTTACAAGATGAAGGGGAAGTGGTACAAAACCACAGCATCCATTGTTGAACACCGCCACGAATGTCTTACTGGTCGTTCTACACGCGTTTTCATGGTCAAGGAAGTGAAATCATTCGACGATCTGACCGCAGTGGACGACAAAGAAAAAGTGCTCAAGGATGTGTGGTTGGACGCAGGCGCTCGTTCCGAACACCAGATTCAGTTAGCACTGTTTGATGATATCGAGAAGTTTGCTGCAGATCCAAATTGGAGACAGGATGCTCGTTTGGTGGATCTTTCTGAGGAACCCGAATCAATAGAGGAACTGGATTATCTATTCCGGGAGAAACGTTATGAGAATCTTTTTCTGCTTATTGCCGACGAATTCGCAGGTGTCATTTCAAAGTCGATCCCGGAGCAATCTTATTATCCGAAGAATCTCCTCCCGGATTTTAAATCCAAGTCTAGCAAAACTATTGGCCCGTGCTCTCAGCGTATATCTTCAGTTCCAGCAACCAAGGATAACTCACAACTAAAGGCAATAACTAAAGAAGGAAGAGCTAAAAGGTATTATGCTCCGAAACAACGTTACTTCATAGTTTTCGACGATGTATGCAAGACCGTTGATGCGCTCCCGACGGTTGGTGATGCTTTTCACGTTCTCGCAGGATGCGCCACAGGTACGTGACAACAAATTCTACCTTCATAAGCGTACTAAATCCTAAATCATGATACCAGCCCTCCGATTGATGTATTGTGCAGGTTGGGTTCACCGTGATATCAGTACTGGAAACATCATGGCTGTTAGAGGGGATGGAGGTAAATGGAATGTGAAACTGGCCGATTTGGAATTTGCGAAGAAATTTCCTGATGACAATGTAGGCAGCCATGATCCCAAGACGGTATGTTTATGCAGAGTAACAGGCTCATGGTTCCCATTCTGACAATCTGCCAGGGTACTCCGTTCTTCATGCCATACGAAATTCTCCTTGGCCAATATTACACTCCTCTGCATTTCGGCAACCGTATTACTGCTCGCAGACCCAAACTCATATCCCTCGCAAAGCAGGACGAAGTCCCTGCTGACTTGAAGCCAGCCCTTCTGCATAACCACCAACACGATCTAGAATCCCTTTTCTGGGTTCTCCTATGGTTGATAACCTGTAGGGTTAACTGCCGGAAATCTGCGAAATGGGCAACACCCGCCTTCCAGGAGACTACTCACTTGCTTACTGCTCGAGCACAGAAATTCACATGGACAATTGAGGCGGATCTTAGAAACAAACTTGATCCTACTATGAGAAAGACAGTTCCAGAATATGTGGATGATATGCGAGGACAGTTGGTAGAGTGTATGGTTACCCGTTCTGCAATAGGTGATTGGAATGACCCTAAATCCTACTCTCCTATCCACGATACGTTCTTCCGCGCATTTCAAGTCCTCAACAACCCAGATGCATCTTGGGCAACTGTTTCCCTCCAAGGACCAAGTTCCACTTCTGTCCAATTGGGACAAGGTGTGGCACGACATAGGAAACTGAAACGCAACTTGAACACCGATGATAATGACTACAGCACTGAAGATGACGAAGACGATGAAGAGGAAGAGCCTGTCAGCCCTACTGAGAATGTCTCCCGACACAAACGACCCAAACTTGCACCATTATAAATGCGCAACGATAAAGAAGTAGTATACTAGATTGTGTATCAAAAATCAATAAAGCAGGAATTGGGTGTGAATCATTTAACACACTGTAAACGTAAACAATGGAAATTTAAAACAACGTAGTACTATGCGCGATCATTGTGGTACTATTACTTTCAGCAACATGCCGTCCGACGGTTTTATTCGCAAGAAGTTCCAATGAATTGGGTGGCATGGGATCGGAGAGTCACATTTGCGATCTCAGCAGAGCTGGCTGACCTTGCACAAGGAGAGAGATTGGGAAAGACGAGCCGCCTTCTTCCTGTGCTCGCGTCCTGCTCTCAATTCGGGTGTCGTCCTCGTTGATCCAGTACGCATGAACGCACCCAGACAGACAATGTTTTCCGGCTAGATGCCTTCGAGTAATGCCTTTACATCCGGCAGCAGTTCCTCTGTGTCTGGATCGGTGGCTCCATATTCGTTGCGAACAAGGTAGCTCAGAAATACCAAGAGATACGATGTCCGAAACTCGAGGTTATTGATCCCTTCCATGGTATCGATGATAGCGTAGAGAAAGGCTGGCATTGTCCGAAAACGGATTTGTGAATCCGTTGGATCGAATGAGGAGACCCCGAGATCGCGTATCGTCTGTGACGTCAATGTGAAAATGGGATTGAGTGGTGAATAATCTGGTTTCTCTGTCGTGTCGTCCTATTGGAGTCACATCGCACGGGGAGGTGGACACACCCTGTCATCGTTCAGTAGTCGGTAGCCGGTATTCCTCTTATGGGTAACCGGGTAGTTCCTTCTGAAGGTGCCCGACGGCGGCCTGGACAAAATCACATGGAACCAGGATAGTAAGGTCGAATAAGACTGTTGGGACAAAGTGCACAAAAGCCAATGTGTCCTCGCCGAAAATGACGAATGGTATTCCTCCAGACTCTAGTACCCTGGATGGTTTTAAGAACACATCAATAAACACCCCAGAAAGGGACTTACCCAAGCCTGCCATGAATAAAGTTTTCTGCAGATACTGGGGTTTTGTCGTAGAAGCGAAGCATCGTGCTAGTTAAGGATGATCGATCTATAGCGGGTCACGTGGAAATTAGATAGAAACAATTTGATGGTGCAAAAAGAACACCATACTTAATACTTGATTCTGATCAGTTGCTACAAGTGCCTTCTTTGGTGAGCTATTATCCTGACCAACTGAACTAATAAAAATGACATATTCTCATCTATCAGTGTAATGATAACTACTCTGCAAAGGCAAAAATTTACTCCAACAACATATGATAATCAAAATGATCCCACACCTCCTTTGAAGACATTAACTCAACAATGGCAACCTCTCGTATTATGCTCAGCCGATTTTCCTTTGGATCTCGTACTGTCTTTCTCTTCCCATCAAGCTACACCTAATACAATCCCCAGTTCGAAGTGGCCATCTCACAACTGATTCATCATCCTGAATACAACTCGACTCTGATTCTACGTTCAGATATGATTCTGAATCGAACACTGAATTTCCAGAGGACACTCCTGTCCTCGAAGGATATACGAAGACGAAATATATTCAAAGGAAACTACTTCCTAGGAGACCAGGTCGTGATCCTTCCCTTGAACAACACTGTACTTTGTACAATTCAAATTCTGAAGATCATGCAAGCGTTCTTGTATTAACACCAATTACTTCCCTGGAATCACCATTACCCTATTATCATCCTTCCGTATCACACCTCGCTTTCCGTTTTATCAGTACCACGACTCCACCAACCATCAGGATTGAAGTAATACCACTATCCAACACGCCAACGGATCCAAATTCAAGATTATATCGTACTAGCCTTGCTTTATTGGAGACTCTTCAACGTTATGGTTGGGGTGCATTAACAAATTACAAGAAACGCGTTGCACATGATTGCCTTGTTCCTCGAGAAGAATATCAAGATCTTTATTTGGTAATGCGGGAACGACATAAACATCTCGTTGATACTTGGCAAGAAGTTACGGATCCACTTAAACATGTATATGAGGATATCGGAATTGCTACGTTTCTGATGCTCTTTTGGAAACAAACTTATACAGGGACTGGTGAACAAACCACTACACAACCCCGTGACGGTGACAGACCTTGGGATACATGGCCAAGACCTCCAGGAGGCTTCCTTGATTTTGGGTAAGCCGTTGCTGTCCCGGTCCCAAGTTTTCTCTGTGGATATTATTGAGGTATTAACCTTCTTTAAAACAAACAGATGCGGAAATGGTTTATTAACCCATATCCTAACATCCGAGGGATATCTTGGTTCCGGTATTGATGTCAGAGCTAGAGCATCTTGGAAAGAATACCCAGAATTAACCCAAAATCAACTTCATGTATATGCTTTTGATCCAACATCATCACAGCCTTCTCCTTTTTTAAAACTTGGAATTTTCATTATCGGTAATCATGCAGATGAATTGACTCCTTGGGTACCAGTTCTAGCAACTATCTATAACGCTTCAGGTTATCTATCAATTCCATGCTGCGCGTGGACATTTGATACTAAATTTGAAAGATCATCAACACCAATGTTCCCTTTACCTACATCCACGTCGACTTCTTCGAATGTGGAGATGGAGATGGATATCAACAATAAATGCAGAAAGAAGATCCATCGGGAAACTGGTGTGGATTTGGATTTTATAGAAAGCTTGAATCTAGGTGGAGATGGATCACATACCAGCTCTTATTCGATTTATCGGATTTGGTTGGCTACTTTGAGTTTATATTGTGGTTGGGAAGTTGAATGTGAAACATTGAGAATACCTAGTACTAGGAATTGGGCTATTGCAGGTACGATCTAATATAATCACTCTTTTTTGAAAAACACCAATATTTAATCATATTCACTTCCGTAGGACGAAAACGTTCGAAAGTGGATCGTGATCAAGCTCTGGAAAATGCCCAGAATATAATTGATGATATTGTTAACAGAGGGGTATTTAAAACAAGGAAACCTGAAGGGAAAGCTGGAGACCATTGATTGTTCAGGTATGATAAGATGCACCATCATTATATTGGTAATTGACTCTTGTTTGTCTGTACATATTCAATTCTATTCAGTTTTGGCGCCCGTGTCTAGTACTATATATGAAAACATCTTGAAGCGAGGTTGAATTTGTTGCCACAATAAGTCGTGAAACGATGTTGATGTCATAAGAATAATTTTACACTCATTCACTCGAAGACGGTCAGTCTAATTCATGAGAACTTCTCAGAGAGAAGCCATATGGTTCTTTTCCACCAAACCTAACTTCAAGCAACTTCGGAATCACCGAAAGTCCTGATCACTGATCATACACATGTGCACTCATTTATTGGTATTGGTCTCACACACGCACAGATGATATATTCACATAGCCCTGATTTTGAGCTTAAAAACTCACGAACGCCGTGCTTCCGGGAACCAAAGTTCCCATCTATTTCTCCCCACTGAATATCACATTTGAACCTCAACCCTCAACTACAACTATCATTATCCTTTTCCATGACTAGTAATAAAGGTGTAGCATTGATAACAGGTGCCTCACGTGGTATAGGTCGAGCAATAGCCATAAGACTAGCTCAAGATGGATATAACATTACCCTCAATGATCTACCTTCCGCTTTAGTAGCACTCGAAAATGTTAAAGAGGAGATAGTAAAATTGGGATTGGGAAGGGAGGTTGTTATTTGTATGGCGGATGTTACGAAGGATGAAGAGGTTGGGAGGATGGTTGAAGAGGTTGGAAATGATGCGAGACTTGGTGGACTTTATGTGGTTCGTCACGTTTTCAAGACTTGAAGGCTTGACATCTGGTTGTTTGCTGTTAATTGATATATTGTATTTGGTAGATGGTTGCTAATGCTGGGATTTGTAAACCTAAACCTTTCCTTGAGAGTACGTGATTCAAGAAGAAATTTCAGTTTCGGGACTAAACGATCGTAATGTATTCTAGCTACCCTCGATGATTGGAATCAATCTTTCGATGTGAATGCGAAAGGCGTGTACCTATGCTATAGGCATGCTGCGAAGAAAATGATTGAACAAGGGAGAGGGGGAAGAATCATTGGTGCATGTTCAATTGCAGGAAAACAAGGTCAGCCCTCTAAGGGAGTGTAGATTGGTTAATATACCCGGACCTACGTTCAATTTAAACGTAAAACTTGGAACTAACACAGCTATTTCGTCTTTGATAAAGGATATCCCTTGTTTTCACTATATTGTGCTACCAAATTTTGTGTTAAGTCTTTGACTCAGAGCGTAGGTAAGACTCCGTAGGAAGTGTCCATTTTTTGCACAAATTAACAAGGTTTTGTTTTGTATCACTCTCGAAGCTTCGGAATTGGTACCATACCATATTACGGTCAACGCCTATGCACCAGGTATGTCCGATATAATATCAATATCCCAAGTTGCTGCTAACTTGTGTTTCATTAGGCTATGTACGAACGTCTCTTCGTAAGTACAGTTCCTAACCTTCATGAACTAATATACATATAAAATAAATATCTAACGACAAATTATTTTCCTTCAGTTGATCAAATCAGAGATGATTTGAAGGCACATGGTGGCCTTGGCGATTCTGTAGATCCTGATAAAATTGCCCAACCCGAACATATTGCTGGTCTTGTCTCTTACTTGGTATCTGAAGATGCGAAGCATATCACAGGTAAGCATTCCTATTGGATTCAACCTTCTCTCGCATGATCAACTTTAATGTGTTCATATATGCATATATTCATAGGTCAAAGTGCAAGTGTCAATCCTTTAAAAATGTATGAAGGGATACTAATACGCAAGCTGTGCAGGTTAATATCAACGACGGACGGTTCTGCGAGAATAAGTAAAGGTAATCGCTTTTGCCAATAGTAGAGTTCTGGTATATAGAGGGTCCAGCCGTATGTACTATGTTGATTCAAGTTCCAACTAAAACTAAGTGAATTCGCTGCAAGAGTAACACACTACACACTGCTTCTTATCGCTCATTTTGGAGTGTTTTTGAACATGTCCATCGCAGAATTTTAGTCATGATTATACAAGTGATTAACCGCAGAAGAACCCAGAATAAAGATTCCAAATCATGTTAATTTTGGATCGCTTTTGAGAAACCTTCCTTCGTACAGGAGTGTTAGTATCTATCGTTCTTCTCAAATTCCGGGTTGGAGTCACCAGCATCAGTGGCCTTACGTTTCATATGTCGTACCTGACTGTGCTGAGGGCGTGTAAAATGGACAGAAGTAGAAACCCGTTTTTTGAGAGGAACAGTTGCCCAAGATTCATTTGGGTTATTAAGGAGTTGAAATGCGAGGAAGAATATGTGGATGGATGGTGGAGTAGGATTTAGGGTCCATCCAATCACCCATCCCAGAACGAGTAACCATGCAATTCACTAACTGTCCGCGCACTTCATCAACGTATTTAGGGAGTGAGGAATCTTTCATATCGGGATGAAGTTTCTCGGCAAGATGCTCGCTAATTGTGTACATAAACATCCGTATTCGACCAGAATGCAAAGTAGTATCCACCTGGAAGGCAGATGCCGCCCAGTTTTCGGAGATATCATGATTAACTCTGCAGGTGACCAACCATAGGAGAACCCAGAAAAGGGATTCGAGGTCGTGTTGGTGATTATGCAGGAGGGCAACTGGAGTTGGCTTAGGTTGTGATGCGAAAATACTTTGTAGTCGGTTGTTGGAGGCATTATAAGAACCATCGGGAGTGTAGTACTTGCCAAGGAGAATTTCGTAGGGCATGAAGAATGGAGTACCCTGGCAGATTGTTAGAATGGATCCCTGAGGTTACTCTGCATAAACATACCGTCTTGGGATCATGGCTACCTTCCTCGTTGTCAGGAAACTTCTTTGCAAATTCCAAATCGGCGAGTTTTACAAATTTACATTCCATTTACCTCCATCACCTCTAACAGCTATGATGTTTCCAGTACTAATATCGCGGTGAACCAACCCTGCACAATACATTAATCGGAGGGCTGATATCATACTTTAGCATCCTTATAAAAGCAAAATTTGTCGTGTTGCGTACCTGTGGCGCATCCTGTAAGACCGTGGACAGCGTCACCAACCATAGGGAGTGCATCGACATTCTTACACGCATCCTCAAAAAGCACGAAGTAACGTTGTTTCGGAACGTAATCTCTTGGTTTGTGTTCAGTTGATCGTTGTAGTTGTGAGTTATCGCTAGTCGCTGGGACTGAAGTCGCCCGCTGAGAACCCCAAATAGCTATACCACTAGGCTTGAATTCAACCCCGGAAGGATATCTGTTGAATAATAAGATTGCTCCGGGATCGACTTTGAAATGACACCTGAAAATTCATCGACAATAAGGAAAAAGATTTTCATAGCGTTTCTCCTGGAACAGATATTCCAGTTCCGTTATTGATTCAGATTTTTGAGAAAGGTGCGTTAGACGAGGATCATGTTTCCTATTTGCCTCCGCAGCAAACCTCTCGATATCCTCAAACAGTGCTAAACTAAATCTGACGTTCGGAACGGGTGCCTTCGTCCAACCACATATCCTTGAGCAGAGCACCTTCTCTTTGTCGTCCACTGGATCAGATCGTCAAGTGATTTTACTTCCTTGACAACAAGGACACGTGTTGAGTGACCAGTAAGATAGTTAGTTATATTGGCGTTTGTTGATGGAAGATATGGTTTTGTAAAACTTGTCGTTCAACTTGTATACGAAAGCATCGACCTTTGGAATCCAGAAAACATTAGGGTCAAATCCAAGCTCTTTACGGGTGGCATATAGAAGGGAGATCATCACAACAACAAATACTTCCGGTTTCTGCCAATACGAATATATTATAAATGAGTAGAATATAGAGAGAAAACATAATGTCTTTCGTACCTCCTTGATGTCAACGGATTGCAACTTGGTAGAATGAGAGTATGAAAAGTACCATATTGTCATGAGGTTCGCCTCCACAGTAATCTGAGACGGCGGATTAGCTATACAGTCAGAGATAAGATACAGGATTTCAATGACTCACCGCGAGTACGAATCGTCGACAAGAGTCTTCATTCATTATATCAACACAACTTCCAATGATTGTAATTGATTCTAACGTTACATTGTAAAATTGTGTGTTTTCAATAACCCAGTAAATAAAATTGAAATACCTCATGAAGGTCTTTTGCATCACGTTTAGTCTTGAATTTGAAAGGCACAGTAACTTTTTGTGCGTGTAGTTCGCGTGATTTCTTCTTTGAGGCTTATCAAACACGCGTCAATTCGATACAGTCCACCAGAAGTAATATCAATGTCTGACTCGGAGACGACATGATAAAACAAGTCGTTACGATGTCCGTCCATATCCATCCCATTCCTTCATAATTTCCGAATCAAGGTTCTTGCAAATTGTCTCGATAGTAGTAGTAAAGGTTTGTTGACGGGTTGGGCGTTTTGAGTTTATTCCATATGTGATGAACGAGTCATGACTGAGTGATCTGGAATAAAAGGGAGATAATGTTTTTGAAAATCGTTGAATAAGCAAGTGATAATTTCAGTTTGCATCATTCGAGCAAATTGATTACATTAGTTTCCAGTGGTACTCCAAGGTGGTTGGGTTTCAACACAACGACAAATCAGAAGTTCAAGTGACAAGCTTGTTGTGATTCCTTGTTTGGTTACTTATGTAGGCTTCATTTGATTTGGCACAGCCTAAAAGAAACTCTCTTTGATCAGCGCTAGCGATGGGACTGACTTGAGTCGCCTTTTTTGATTTTTATTATTATCATACTATGGTCTACACTACTTACAAAAGAACTTCAAAAGAAGTTGAGTTTAGGGGTTACTTATTTTTAGATACTAACAATTATTTTAAATCACTCCCATTCTTAGTAAGTTGAAGCTTCCGGGCCGAGCAGCCACTGGGATATACAATGTTGATAGTTGAATATTTACTATTGGCTACTATTATAATAGCACTATCTATCTATCACGGTACTACATATACAGAAACAAAAGGAGTACATTGAATTGTTATAAAACACTAGCAGTAAGTCATAAAAACATCCAAAAAAAAAAGCTTCCACCAAACCTAACTTCAAGCAACTTAGGAATCACCGAAAAATCTTAATTAATGATTACTGATCATACACGTGTGCACTCATTTATCGGTATTAGTCTCTCTCACACACGTACAGATGATATATTCACATAGCCCTAATTTTGAGCTTAAAAAAAACTCACGAACGCCGTGCTCCCAGGTATAAAGTTCCCATCTATCTCCCTACTCAATATCACATTCAAACTTCAACCCCTCAACCCTCAACTACAACCACAACTATCATTATCCTTTCCCATGACTAGTAATAAAGGTGTAGCATTGATAACAGGCGCTTCGCGTGGTATAGGTCAAGCAATAGCCATAAGATTAGCTAAAGATGGATATAACATTGCTCTCAATGATCTACCTTCCGCTTTAGTAGACCTCGAAAATGTTAAAGAGGAGATAGTAAAATTGGGATTGGGAAGGGAAGTTGTTATTTGTATGGCGGATGTTAAGAAGGAAGAAGAAGTTGGGAGGATGGTTGAAGAGGTTGGAAATGATGAGAGACTTGGTGGACTTTATGTGGTTCGTCACGTTTTCAGGACTTGCCAAAAGCTTGACATCTGGTTGTTTGCTGTTAACTGATATGGTATTTGGTAGATGGTTGCTAATGCTGGGATTTGTAAACCTAAACCTTTCCTTGAGAGTACGTTATTTAATGGAAATTTCAGTTTCGGGACTAAATGTTTGTAATAATATATTCTAGCTACACTCGATGATTGGAATGAAATATTTGATGTGAATGCTAAAGGGGTATATCTGTGCTATAGGCATGCTGCGAAGAAGATGATTGAACAAGGAAGAGGGGGAAGAATTATTGGAGCTTGTTCAATTGCAGGAAAACAAGGTCAGCCAATTGTATTCGAAAAGGTTCACTTCCAGAAAAGATAAAAAAACTAATGGTTTTTTTGGAACAAGGTCAACCTATAATTTCACTTTATTGCGCTACCAAATTCTGTGTCAAGTCTTTGACTCAAAGTGCAGGTAACCCATGAGTTCTTGAGTAACCTTCGCAAGGGCTACATAATTCTGATTATTTACTCTTCATTGAATTATAGCTGCTGAACTAGCAAAATATAATATTACAGTCAATGCATATGCACCAGGTACATTCTCTTGTTTTATTCATCAAATCAACGACTAACTTCTCCATGGTCACGGCATATATATAGGCTTTGTTCAAACACCTCTTCGTGAGCCTTTGATTTTATGATATAATAATATTTGACATTCAACCATTGACTCACTTTTCTTCAGTCGATAAACTTAAAGACGTGGAACCATGGAACAAAGGATTAATTTCAAATCCTGATAAAATTGCTCAACCCAAACATGTTGCGGCCCTTGTTTCTTACCTCGTTTCCGAAGAAGCGAAACATGTCACTGGTAAGTCACCCGGGCTTGCGGAGTTAGAAACATAATAATAGATATTCAAACTTGATGAACTCACACGATCAACAATTCTACTTGTATATCATTCATAGGTCAAAGTGTAAGTGTCAATCCTGGTTCCATATGTATAAAGAGATGTCCTAATAATATATTTTACTTTTGCAGGTTAATATTAATGGCGGACGATTCTTTGAGTAAGAGCGAGTGGTAGTAATATAGAATGATCATGCGAATGGTGGTTCCATTTGCCAAGTCTCCGTTTACACGTAACTTGTTAAAGTAAATTGAATTGTGATATGCCGAAACCTATCAGGGACGCAAGAGAGAGGGGGGATTACTACCCCGCATTTACCCCAGAATGTAAATCTAGGTTTGAACGTGACCCAAGTTCCAGGTTCCAAAGAGACCAGCTGACAAGACTTCCTTTCCGCCCTTCTTCCCACATATATAAACAGCTGTTTTTCCCCACACTTCTCTTTTATCTTCATTACCATCTCATCTCTCACAATCCATCACACCTTTTTTTTTTCAACTATCAGTAAACCATGGCTGAAACTGCTGTTGCAACTGTAGAACTCAACGATGCTCTCTTCTGCTCCGCACATTTCAAAGAAGTCGTGAGTCATTTCGAGTTTATCGACTCGGTTGATCAATCATATTAATAAGTCTTTATCTGTAGTGCACAGAGTGCGATTATGATGGAAGAGAAGACAACGATGCTTTCTATGGCGTAGGTTTCCTCGAACTAGTCATATTGAGTAGCATATACTCACTTATTCTTCGACAGTTTGATCCCATTGACCGCGAGGCTATCGAATGCCCGACTGTGTCCCAGAATAAGGATGGTGTTTACCAATGCAAGAAGCACGGCCAACCAAGTGCGTTTTTAATGCCTATCCTATGCCCTGGAGTCATTCTAACATACAACATATGATAGCTTGCACGCAATGTTTCGGCTGGAAGAAACAGATTAACAGAGCACGTACTGCTGCCAAGAAGGCTGGAAAGAAATAGACAGTCTTTGAAATCGGCACATACGTCTTCTGTAGCATATCAGGATTGTAACACAGTGTACGGGTGTGGGAGGTTAATAAACGACAACTCAATGACATCAGTCAGACTCTCGCCAATGATCACATGGACTAAACTATAGCCGAGCACGATTGGAAATTCATCATTTTATGAAGTACCACTCCCTTCTGCACCTGAGCGGAGCTCTATGAGGAGGTCCCGTAAACGCTTCCTCAATTTCTTGAGCATTTCATCATCGTTAGCCGATGGGGGTGGCTGGCAAAAGTTTCAATATCAGGTTGGACGTTCGGGGTGTGCTGGAATTTACCAGTTGATCTACGAGATACTGATTATCGGGGGATCCAGGTCAGCTCTGGAGGTGAAAAAAAACATCCGAAATCACCTCTGCTTCGTCTATAGTCTACCAAAGATTCAGATTCTTTCTTATCAACATGGTTTCATACAGACTCACAAGAATAATTGGACCTCTGTTTATTGATAGAATCAGTTGAACTTTATTCCTAGTAGATTCCATAATGATCCTCACCTATTCATCTCGTTCTGGTTCTGTCCTGGTTCTGTCTGCGAGGAGCCTGGATTTTGGAAAGCCAGACTCCGGGTTATGTATCAGGATTTGTGGCTGTGCTGTCAAAGACCCGGTCCGGTAATAAAGGAGGTCTTAAACAAGCATTAAAATTCGGTATCATCTCACATCATGTATTCTAGAGGTAAAAAGCAGAAACATGGTATATCTATCGTCTCGAATAGGTTCTTGGATTACTACTGGTATATGTGGGGGTGGTATAATAATTGTTGATTGGGGCTGTTGGTCCTCTTGGGTTTGGGCGGTATCCTGGAGCTTGAGGAGCAGTATAACCCATTGGCACACCCATTCCATAACCCATGGGTGGCATCCCCATCCCTGGCATCCCCATCCCCATCATTGGACCTCCACCGTACATCATATTTCCAAACATTGATTCTTCGTTTGATTCCTCTCGCATAGCTCTACATTCCTCTAGTAGTTTGCGCAAGGTAGAAACAGGATGAACGTCTTCTTCCTCTTCATCATCTTCGTCATCATCATCATACTCGTCATCATCGTCATATTCATAATACTCGCCCTCATCAGGAACAAGGGTAGCAGATTCAGAAAAAGCAGGTGAAGCTTCCGGCCAACCAAGAACAGTAGCACTATCAGATTCCGATGGTGCATAGACAGAGGAAGTGCGTCGAGAATCAGGAGGTAGAAAAACCGATGAAGTACGACGAGAACTGTTGTTGGAAGGTGGTGTATATCGAGCTGAAGATCTTCTCGAACTACTTGTCGACGTTCTTCGTAACGCTTCTTCAGTTGGTGGAACGTCACTTATACCGAAACTGACACGAGGACCTCTTCGTGGACCTCTTCGTTCTCCGAAGGTGAAAGGTTCCGGTTCTTCAGGTTCTCCGGGACTTGGACTTTCATTATACACCGGGGACGGAGCTTGGGGGTCATTCGTATTACCATTTCCTGTCATTTGTTGGTATATTGTTCCATAATCAACATTACCAGAATATTGAGAGGACCGATTCATCATTGACGTGTAGGGTAATTCTTCTTTTTCGCGTTCCATGGCCCGACATTCTTCAAGGAGACGCTTCAACTCGTTAACGTGTTTCTTCCCTGGATCGACCTCATTCTCGACCTCATCTTCCTCGTCTTCTTCCTCTTCCTCTTCCTCCTCATCGTCTGTTCCATTTGTATTACCAAGAGTGAATGTTTCTTCAGCGGATTGGAACGCTTCATCATCATCACTTGAGATGGAGGATTCCTCTCCTACCACTTCATCTTCTCCAATCCAATCTTCCTCCCATTCTTCTTCCTCTTCCTCCTCCTCTTCATCAACTTGACCGGGATCATCTTGAGGTAAAGTTCCCAAAGGTGCACCAGTACAATCTTCAAGTCTAATCCCAGCTCTACTCAACATATTCCACCAATTATCATACCTCATAACTCCACCTTCCTTTTCCGAAGGTCCATTCTCCCTTTCCAAATCCATCAAAACCACCGGACTCAAAACTCTAACACTCTCCAATTTCGGAAAATTCAACCTATTCAACGCAGCAACATTCAAATCATTTGATTTCCTTATAACTTGAGCAGTTATAGGTGATCCTTGAGCTTGAGCAGCACCATGACCAACACCAAAAGCAAAATAAAGTCCATACAATCCAATAGTTGTAATATTGAAATGAGGAATTCTAACCAATTCAGAAGCAATTCCATCATTTGGCATTATTCTCCAATCGGCATTGAATGCAAATGTTGTTAAATTCGGACATGATTCCAAGATTTTTGAAACGTCCAACATTGGGATACAATTGATATCGAGGAATTCAAGTTTTTTGCCATGTTGGTTTAGGAATGAAATTATATCTGGAAGTTCGTCTCGATTGTTTCCGTAATCCAATGAAACATTAACAAGTGATCGAAATGTCCATCCTGTTGCTTGTTCTAGAAATTCGACAAATCGTCCTTTAAGTGAGAGTTGTTGAAGATAACGAAGTTTAAGTTGAAGATTTGATGCGGCTCCAAGTTTAATTGAACCACGTTCGGATGTATTATCTTCATCGTCTTCTTCTTCTTCATTTCCACCAATTATCATACCGTTTACATTTGTCGACTGAGGTGTAAGATGAATATGGGCAGCGACGATATAAGGAAGTGAATCTAAAGCCCAAATGACTTTAGGTAAATCATCACTTGGAACTTGCCAATGAACCGTTCGTAAAGATTTCGAAGCTTGAAAAGCAAGAGAATCCGCAACTGGTCCAAAAGTACTTCCCATTGGCCAATCAACAACGAAAATTTCAAGATTGGGACAATGTTTCATAACAAGTAAAAGCGCCTTTTCCAAATCAATCATAGCAATACCATCACGATGGTCTCGATTTGCTAAATGAATCCTTCGTGTCCACCATCCTAATGAAGAAGATATCGTAGTTGCTGTTGCTGATGAGGATTGTAGAACTTTGCATAAAGCTAATAGCTTCGATGGATGATCGAAGAATAAGTATCGGAATAGAGTTTCGGATCCTATGCCTCTCCAAGAACGACATGTAGACACAATAGACTATTGTTATGGTTATATATGAAGTTAGAAAAAGTTGTGTATTTGGTTTTTGGTTCAGAAATAACTGTTATACGAACCTTCTTTGTGAAATAACTTTGTTTTTGAATATAATTCAACGCTTCTCGAGGGGATCGAAGATGCCATTTTCCAAATAATCCTTTCCACCAAGCATGAACAGATAAAGAGGTTTGAAATCCATATTGAAATATTAAATCATCGTCCGCCGCCAGATTAAATATTTGTATCCATATTTCCGCAGGTAAATCCATTCTCGACTTATAAGCATATAATTATGAATACGTTAGTATGTCATACGCGATAGTTCCGTAGACTAGACCTACTGGGTTCTCAAGAATGGTTGTTGGAGGAGTTAAGAGTAGGTGGAATAGCTGAGTGTTGGTTAAAGGTTTTAATACGCGCTGGTTCAAGGTAACACGATGTGTGTCAACGTTTGGTCGCCAACAATATACGCGGTTTGGCACGTGACTACCACGTTCCAGAAGGCTGACCGCGTCCCTGCAGCCATATGTACCTTGTCATGTACGGTCACCCTGACCAAGGCAAATTATTGAATACCCGTCGTTACCGAGGAACTACTGGAAAAAACCAAGCTCGAAGCGGGATAATATTTGTTGGTAGATAAAACCATATAACCTGTATCACGGTCTACCCTAGTAATATATGTTCTACTAAAGATCCAATAATCTAATCATTTCGATAGCTACCTCTGAGCGAGGAGTAACCTTGAATTTAAAAGGTATTGGTGAGCTGTGGGCACATACAACGTAAGCAGATTAAAAAGAAAAAGAAAAAGAAAAAGGAACATACTAAACAAGACCAGAACGATACTTCATACTAGGCTGAATATTCTCCCCAGTTATCGGATCCCTTGGGATTTCCACATTAAAAGCTGAAAGAATATACGCAACGATTATCCAAGTAGCTGACATGCCGACATGTTTTCCAGGACATTCTCTGCATCAGAGGTTTGTAAGTACTTATAACACGAAGACTCGAAATGACATGTTTTGGGACTGATCGATCAACAGAACTCACCGACGACCATAGCCAAAGGTTGCTATAGTAGGATCTTGAACTTTAGGATCAAGCTTTCCGTCTGCTGTTAAGAAGCGTTCAGGAATGAACTTGTCTGGTTCTGGATATGTGTTCTTGTCGTGTAAAATGGCCCTGTAAAAATTACATAGAACCGTGACGCATAAGCATCTAAAAACACTGACCACGTTTACAGACATAGATGAATATGAGATAGTACGTACCAAGTGTTAGGAATAACTACTGTATTTTTCGGGATGTAATACCCTTTGTACACATCATCTTCCGTAGTATAATGAGGGAGTGCTATCACCATCCCCCAATATGAGCACTCGATCATTCCACATATTAAAAAATAAACTTCTACTACGAACCAGTCGGAAATGCAGGTCTCCATCTAAACGCTTCCAGAATAACTGCCATCAAATAAGGTAACGACTCCTTATCCTCTAGCTCCGGTAATCGCCCATGTCCCAGGATACTGTCCAACTCCTTTTGAGCTCTCTTTTGAACTTCTGGAAAGCAAATCATCGCTAGTAATATTGTGGCAACACCGGATAGTGTAGTATCTGCGCCACCAACGTAAATGCTAGCTGCTATGTCGATTATCGCCGTATATTCATCATTCTCGCCTTCATTTGCTGAGACCTGAGTATCGGATAATCTTTGGAGGCATTGAGAGACAAATGAAGGCTGCGCCAAGCCTTGATTCTGCAGGTCCATAAGTTAATAAAATTATAAAAAGGACTTGTGATTCCCCGTTGACTAGGGCGATGCTTACTATAGCTCTGAGTGCGGCCACAAAGGGCTCCTCTCTAAACTGTTCAGTCAACTTCCTGTATTGATTGCCTTCACGTTTAAACCCACATCCAGGAACCCATGCAGGCAGGTGCTTTAGGAGAGGAATCGAATCAACTAGATACTTTCCCGGTACCAATGTATCAATCAGCGATTGACTTCCGTCTATAGCGAGCTTGATGAATGGATCATCCATCGATCTCACTTCAATTCCGTACGTAACAGAAACTGTTGCTCCGGATATAGTACTATAAGTGTAACACATATGAATATACGATAAATTGGAAATATATGCGATACGTACTGGTGAAGATGTTCCCAAGTTTGTTCCGGACTTTCAAGTAAATTTTTCAACAATATCTTGCCATAATATAATTGCCAACGTGTATAAAGAGAAGGATCTGAAGGATCAAAATGTTGCTGAAATATCTTCCGCCGAGTCCTCCATTGTCGACCATATGGTTTATTTCCAACCAACCAAGCCCAGCCAGAAAGTTCATTGGCCATTGTAAAAGGGGCCCTGCTAGAGTACTTCGCAGATCGCTTGTCCAAAAGTTCAAGAACATCCGGTAGGGAGTTAAGAACAACAATATGAGAACCTGCATTATTGAAGTGTATGATATCTGAGTCTGTAAATTGTAAATTTGATTCTACTTGTAATTGTGTAAAAGTAATATAATTGTATATACATACCGAGTTTCTCTCCACATTTTATGTAGAATTCCCATTCACTCCCGTCTTTTGGAAAGTCAAAGATATTTCCTACTATAGGGAGACCTTTGGGCCCAGGTGGATAAGGAAGCGATGTAGATGTATTTTTTCTTCTCAGTAATAAAACCAATGAGATAATAGCCACCAGTGATAAAACTTCGAGCATGATGTGTAGTTTTCCGTGTCGAATGTAAGAGTTGAGATCCAAAGGGAAAAGTTGGAGGGTCGAATTACATCTTGGGGTATATGTAGTCGAGCTAGCGATCAGCACCCCAGATGGTAGTAACACCCCTAGCTTTATCTTGAGATGGGGCTTTCATCATGAGCAGCTTGAGCTAATTATTGGAACTCTGGACGTGGGGAAGAAAGGACTAGTAACTTGGGAGCCAAATTGGCGTTCGAAAATATGTCCCGCTCATTTTAACTATAGGAGCCTGACTTTACCTCACTCATCCCAAAAGCAGGTACGCCGAAGATATGAATATACGCGTTGGATTCTTCTCTGATTCTTCTAGTTCGAGTCTGGCCTATGGCATCGCTGGTGAAAATGGGACGTGAGTAACAACCATAATGTATTACGTCGTGTTTGCATTACGCCCGGTGACTCTTTTCAACTAATTGGAATAGTGAAAGTGAGGGGAAAGTCAAGGTTGAAGATAGTGCTGGGAAAGCGTCAAAGTAACAGATCAAATGATAGTTAACGTCGGGTTCGAATAAGTGTGTTCGAACAACGTTTGGAGGCTTGAACTTAGATCGAACTTGAATAGCGCCTACATAATACATACAAGCTTATCGTTCGATCGGAGATAAATTCTGAAGTACAAATATCAATTTTGTCATAAAATTAATCAATCGTCAGGTAACATTAGGTGGTGAAAGTCGAAGCATAAAATCAGAGCGTAAAAGTCATCCCAGAGGTATATGTAGTATACAAGTAGAATATTTGGAACGAAGGAATTACTTTACCTCAATATGATGAAAAGACGTAAATCATAGGTCACTACAAGTGACAAAAAAGCAAAATAAAAATAATACACAATCACGGTAAGTTCAAGCTAGGCTTCCAAAAACCTAATCATTTGCATAGTTTGATCTGAACGAGGTGTCGCCTTAATTTTGAATGGGACGGGAGTGCTGTTACCATATTAAAAAGATCAGAAGACTTTTTCAATAACGGCACAAAAGATATCGAGAAAACGTACTAGACAAGACTGGCATGATACAACATACTAGGTTCAATAACTTTTCCAGTCACAGGATCAACTGGCTTTTCCAACTTGAACGCAGACAAAATGTAAGCAGCGAAAATCCAAGTTGATGACATTGCTACATGTCTTCCGGGACATTCACTAAACGATATGTAGACGTTAGAATGCAAATTAATCTAAAAGAATTCATTCCTACCGGCGACCGAAACCAAAAGCGGCTACTGCGGGATGTTGTACGCTGGAATCGATTTTTCCATCTTCAGTTAAGAAACGTTCCGGAATAAACTTTTCAGGTTCCGGGTAAATTGTTTCATCGTGTAGTATTGCCCTATCGCATGAAAGTAAACATATTACACAGGGCACCATTTTTTTCGGAAGATTACACACCATCCGTTACCAACGACGACAGTATTCTTGGGAATGAAATAGCCCTTATAGATATCATCTTCTGTACTACAATGAGGAACACCTACAAACACTGTCAGAAACAAATTCCTCGTCTCTGATATACAACTCACCAATTGGTGTTGCTGGCTTCCATCTCAGCACTTCCATGATAACTGCTTCCAAGTAAGGAAGCTTTTCTTTATCTTCTAAATCAGGAAGCCTCCCATGTCCAAAAACAGAATCAAGTTCCTCCTGAACTATCTTTTGAACCTCGGGGTAACAGATCATAGCTAGGAGAAACGTGGCAACACCAGAAAGAGTCGTATCGGCTCCACCTAGATAGATGTTGCCTGCGATATCAATGATTGCTTCTCGTTCTTCATCGTTCGCCTCGTCGGAAAGTCCCTGGAGACATCGAGAAACAAAGGAAGGTTCCGCAGCACCCCGATTCTAAGCCATAAGTCACTTTTGTGACAAACACAACACATCTTGAATAATCAGACTTACTAACGCATCGACGGTAGCATTAAAGGGCTCTTCTCTGAATCGCTTTGTAATGGCCTGATGACGTTTTGCTTCTTGTTTGAACCCAGTTCCAGGAAACCAATCTGGTAGGTCTTTCAAAAAGGGTAGAGAGTCAACAAGATATTTTCCTGGGACAAGTATGTTGACTAATGACTGGGATCCTTCAACAGCAAGTTTGACGTAAGGGTCATCCATAGATTTGATCTCAATACCGTAAGTAATAGATAAGATAGCGCCGCTGTTCATGCTTAACAATATAACAATCAGCCTGACTGAGTGCTTTGTTAATGAAAACAGGAAGCTATAGCATACCGTTGCATATGTTCCCAGACTCGATCTGGGTGATCCAAAATGTTTTCCAGCATCTGTTTACCATAGCGTATTTGCCAGTCGAGATATAATGAAGGATCGGAAGGGTCAAAATGTTTCTGAAATAGTTTCCGCCGAGTTCTCCATTGTCTACCATAAGGCATTACACCTGTGAGCCATCCCCAGCCCACGAGTTCATTGGACATAACAAATCGTGCACGACTGGAATATTTGACTGAGCGTTTGTCAAGTAAATCGCGTGCCGCCGAGAGGGAATTAAGGACAACAATCCGAGAACCAGCAACGTCAAGATAGATGATGTCCGAGTCTTCCGGAGGATAGTGACGTATCAACGGACATATTACTCAACATACTGAAGGGAAACTGTGACGACTTACCTAGCTCTTGGCCCCAACGAGCATATGTTTCCCAGTCGTTATCCTTCGGCATATCCAATAAATTTCCAATGAGTGGAAGTCGCTTAGGACCAGGAGGATATGGAAGCGACGCCTTTCTTCGTAACACATAAAATGTCGTAAGAACACAGAATAGTACAAGAATAAGAGTTGATGATTGATACTGCTCAGGTATCATCGACATTACTGGGGGGTTTCAAAAGAAGAGGCGAGACTTTTGTTGCTTCCGTGCAGCTTCTGTGGTGTATTAAATAATATTTTGTATCTCCGTCCTCCGTGCCGTAAGTCCGATATATTTCGAACTGCCTGCAAGCAATTAACGTGCAGGTCCGACTCTACGTGACTCGTCTCATCCAGGTTAGGGACAAACCCATTTAGTTATTTCAAAGAAGGCCTAATGTTTGTGAATGCAGACACCAAGAATGTCAAGGGATATTGCGGGAAATGAATGTTTATATAGCGCCCGGCGAGCAAAAGAGTTGCTTTGTTTCTACGATTTTGATGAATTGTTGATATTATTTATATGGTTTAAAATTGTTTTAACTTACTTTGGGAATTGTAAATGGTGCGTTGAAACATTGAACCCGGAGTTATTGCTTCATGAATCCAATGGTAGATGGTCATTGGTCAGTTGCATTTAGTTGCTTGTACACGGTCAGGATCAAGAATAAGGGTAGGTTGTAGACAATGGAATGTAATAGATAGCAGGAGATCTAAAATATGGAAGAACCATGCGTTAGTGAGCTTTAATTAACAAAATGTAAAATGCAAAGCGGGACGGAACCCGGGTGAGCCAGATTGCCAGGAGGAAATCTCCTACGAGACTACAATGACTTCAGGAGCATGGATTGTTATCGTGAATTGCTATTGTCTTCAAAATTACACGATGGAGCAGATAACAAGAATGACCACATAGCCCAAAAATATGGACATGTTGGTTGGTTTATAATATCGAGCCACAGATCCGAGGCGGACCACAGAGCTAGAATAAAATGACTTGATTGATGGGTGAGATAAAGTAAGGAAATAAAGCCCTGACGCAGTACGCAGAGGTTTTTTTCTGAAGAGCTCCCCTATTGAAAGCAGTGGGGAGGTTTGGTTCCTCAACCTCAACCACCTGCAAATGCCAGCCATAGTCACCCGAATTACTCACTGTTCACCTTTAACGTGGCTACTTGGGCACCATCTTTTGTAAACAATATCAGGTGTGTATGTCAACCATCTTAGGACTACATACACTAAAATATTCTTGACTACAATTAGCAGAGAGAGACTCAGTTGATAGAAGCGAATAACAACTGAGGAAGAAGAACGAAAGAATGAAGTCTTAAGTAGTAAAGGAAAATGCCGAGTGGCTGTGACGAACATAAATAACTAATAGTATAGTGTTATAACAACAATCATCATCATTGTGGAGATCTACCATTTTTAAGATAGCATGATTGCTCGAAATCCTTTTCGCCGATTTACTGTGCGAGGCACTTGATTTCTTTAGCGACGTAGTCTCAGAGGTTGCTGATGATGTGCTGCCAAACTATTATCGCAAACTCAATACTTCCGAAGATGACAAACTTTATGGCTATTATAATAGCTGGAAAGATGTCCCGATCTCATTTGCACATGATTTGGAAGCATACAGGCAACCTTGTAGTTACCGGGTTTATGCACTGGCTATACTCACTTACAACATTGGGACGCCTTAGCACATGTTTTTATTGGTATGTACGAAAGATGTTGTCTTACTAACAATAGTGGGGATATTGGGCTGTCGAGGAGTATATTAAAGCGCTAAATTCTAATACATAGAAATACAGTGAGGTGAAAATGCTAACTCTCTTGCTCTCTCTAGCAAGCGGTCTACTCTACATTATATAACTGGACCTCATACTAAATGCGCGCACTACGTTCTTACTGTTGATTATTCAATATTTGTAAATAGCTAGAACTTCTTCCTCGCAGTTAGCTAATCCTGTACAAAAAATGACAACGTGACTTTATGTTTCATGATAGGTTGAATGGAAACTATTAGTCTTAACCCGAGTGCTTTGGATGCTACGAGTCAAATGATATTGTAGTAGTACTAAGAGTTACATTCCGACCGTCATGTATTCTCAATCCGTCCCAAGCAGTGGCTGTTCCCTTGGCTAATTAGCGTATTAATGGTCTAGTAGTACATCCTGTTTCTGCCTCAGGTTCTTCCGATTCGGATTCTACTATCTCTTTCCAGAACGATTTCCAGAATCTTGATATATAATCTGGACAGGGAAATAACAGAGCTAGTGCCAAAACAACTTTACTACTAGAAATTTATAAGGTTGTAGAAGGTATGTATAAATACAGCGACTCGGGCAACTCTGTTACTAGTATTTAATTGTGTCCAGAAAGGTGTTTGTAAATCTATCTCTGTACACGAGCTGACCTAGATATAAATGCGATTACATCTCAGAATCTTGCTGGTACATCATGTCATTTCACTTACAGCCATGCAATTCGGAATCCACTTTACCTACTGCTTCTACACCCTCAGAATACCACCCAGAGTTAATCCTCAAAATTATGATAATACTACCAGTACCAGTACCGATACAAAGGATCAAGATCTTAAGAACCAATACCATCCTAAGCGATAAAGAAGAATACATACATCGAGTAGATATCGCTTACTTTAAGAGTTTAAAGATTGCCTCTCTAGCTTCTAGTACGATAGGCTCAGGTTCAGGTTCAGGAAGAACAGAAGAAATACATACCCGTATTGATACACACGGTTCGGAGGTTCGGAAGCTCGGGTATTTACCACGCTTCGGAGGACACGGCGTGAACTCCGAGGTAGGAGAGGTGGCGGGAGGAGTCCCTGGAGAGCCGCCCCTGAGCCGCCTTCCCGCATATGTCGATAATGTCATCATACCTTATCAAGCTGGGAGACTGATTACCAGAAAATCTCTCTTCTAATATCTAACATCGTGATTCGAAATATCACAGTCATACTTGCAGAAGTACGAGTCGGTTGTCGATCCACATGTCTTTATAATATATTTGCTCTCATTTCCCAGGTACCAATGTTCAACGCAGTCAAATTTGATTGCAGCCCAAGAGATCTATGTAAAAAAAAAATCTAGTGTTTCGAAATCGGCTTCAAGAATGCAACAAGGGAAAGGTATCAAAAATAGGTATGGAGGTATTGAACAATCCATAATATGAATACACGATAATAAAAAAACATCCCATCCAAACTCTGTGCTGCCGATTTCGGGTATTAAAAAGAGATAATGAATCATGCGATGATCAACAAAAGGGAAAGTGAAGAAAGGTTTGCAGGAAGAGAGGGAAAAAGAAGGAAAGCAAATAAACCGATAGCATTATAGAGAAAAAACACGCCAAAAAAGGACCAGTGATAAGTTTATAATTGTGAGGCAGGTTTTGAAGGAACGAATATCCACTGAAGGGACATCAAAACTCTAAAACCAACAGCAACACCCAGAGCACCAGCTGTTCCAACTGCGCCAAGTATAGCACGGCCAACGAAAGCTCCAAGGAAGAGGGACCCAGCTGCTATTAGACGATGGTCCCGGGTCATAACACGATGGCGCCAACGGAAGAGACCAGGGTCAGTCAGCAATTCGACCCACACGGTTGTGAGTACGACTGTGAAGAAAGGAAGTCAGTACAACCCAATTCGATAGTAATAAAAATAGTTCGGCGCAGGCACAGATTGGAAGATTGGAAGGCGAAGATAGAAGAGAAAACTCACTAGTGGTTCCGAACTGAGTATTCAATCGCTTGCCAATTATACCTTGAACGCCCAAACTAGCACTCATGAATCCCAACCCAACAAAGGTTAAGGCGTTGGTCCACGAAGGTTCATCTCGCACATTTGCAATACCAGTTTGACCGGACTTCCAGAAGCAGATAGCGGCAGCCATTGTAAGGACAGCTTGAACGAATGTACCGAATACAAGCCATGATCGTTTATGAGGGCCTACACGATCACCAACGCGACCAAAGAAGGAACCCATTTGGAAAGTAATTAGAGAGCACAGAGCTTGTTGATCGGCTTTGTGGAATGTTTGATCACGAATCCCGCTAGGTCCATTTTCAAAGAGACGAGCAAGGGCGAGGGCAAGCTATAGATGGGAGATGATGAGTTTTTGGCTTGTGTGTTGGAGTAGAGAGATAAGAGCTGACTTGAGCAAAATTTCCCGTTTGGAAACCACACCACACGAAAATGGCAGAGAAGGATAGCACGTCACTGTGACGCTGTCTGTTCAGAGCTAATGAATACAATAATGGGCGGTAAGTACATACATGTATCCAGTCATAAAACAGTACGCGGATAGAGGACCGGTTGTCTGTTTAGGATCGACATCCTGCTGTAGGTATCGCCAAAGTGAGAGTTCGCGCCTTGAGGTGTTGCGCTCCATGTCAGACTCTTTGCTAGCCGCGGTCGTCGTCTTTGAGAGAGACATTGGTACTTGGGAGAATGAGGAATGAAAGGAATGTACAAAATTAAACGCCTTTTGTGGGAGAGGCCCAGGTTTATGGACAAATCAGCTGTTCTTGGCAGTATTGGAAGGTTATGGCGTTTAGCGGAAGCCCGGTTCGGCTCGGATGCTAAGCAACTCCAGGCAAATTCCCAGCTCTAACGCCGAAGTCCAATGCTTCCTTGGCAGTTGTTAGGCCCGTTGCAGGATTGTTAGGGTTAATGGCAAGCGAATTAGAGATAGGAAGTACTAGTATCGTTGGAGGGTAGAGGGTTATGGTTGTAAAGTGTTTGTTTGTTGTGATACGACTCACAAGGCTCCTTTGTCAGCACAAGCTGTGCCGATCTCTCACCATCTATTTATTAATTTATTTCTACCTGGCTTACCGCCCTCCCGAACGTTTCAATTATTCACTTTCTCCTTTGGAAGATTGTTGTCGGAGCACATATCTTTGCGCCGCACAAACTGCGCTACGTGCCTCACGAAGCTTTCGACAGAACCCTCTGCTCAACAGATACTTGTTCAATAGAATTCTGTACCACGGCTGGGCACGCTTGGAGTTACGTGTATTGCACCTTGGCTTCGAACTTCACGAAGTTTGAGCGGTTAACAGGATTTCATCGTAAAAACGTAAAAGTGGTGTTAGTGTTGCCCTGAAATATAAACGGATCAATGTGCCGGCCCATATTTTTGAAAACACGGCTTTATCAAACACGAATGTCTCAGAAAATCATTCAAGTATAGTTTGGCAGAAAAGAGGTGTTTATCTTGAAAGTAGGTGATGTGAATATACTTAGATGGCTTTTGAGAGACTTTAACCGAGCATATAAACTTGGGAATTACATCGATCACTTTCAACCAACCGAATGGCGGTTTTAGGTCTTCTTCCCAAAGTTTTTCCTTTCTTTCTTTTTTCATGAGCACAATCTGTGTAGATTATGCGCTCATAACTCTGTAAAAAGCGAAGAGTTGTAGATAGGTGTATTGATACTCACACCGATTCAGTGAATCTCGTGATTGTATGAATAGTGCTTCCCAAGCACACTTCTATCCTCCAATTAATTCGTTAACCAAAATTAAATCCCAGGGGAAGATTTTGTCAAATGTAGTATGTATTATAGATGAAAGAGACGTGACCACCAGTATTGAAACACAGAGCACTGGGAGATAATCCACACCATAAGGCGACCACGGCTACTGTACTACCCGGGAAAGAAGACAATGTGAGAAAGGGGTAAAGGAGAATCCGATTAACCTTGACTGTCTTCACAACAATACTCATAAAGATGAGTTCTGTATAGTAAGCGGTATCAATGCGAGTAAGGGTCCAGGTAACACATAAATTAGATCAGAAGTTGAATACAATTGTCGTATTAGTAAGAAGTTAAAGCAAGAATTTTTTTGAGCCAGGACTCGACTTGGGTACAGTAATCATGAATTTAACTCACAACATGTGGCGATCCTGTGACGATCGATGACTAAAAATAAAACGGTTTCAGATAAGTGGGAACCATATTGTTGTTTCATCTTGAGGAAGTCTAGAGTGTTTATATACACTCGGTTCTTACCAAAAGTATTCTTAGAGCCTGGAAATGTAATCAACTAAAATAGAAGTTTAAGAATGAGAAATCTATTTTTGAAATCCTTAACCCTAGCTTAATGAGTTCGATTGTGAGTCCCTAAAGTATTATCATAAATGACATCATTGGACTAACTATGGAAGATATCAAAACAACTGCTAGGAGACCTAGTTCGGTACCGACTTGAACATGTAGAATCATTAGACCCCGAACTCGTACTGGACCACGCGATTGCCTATCGAGAGACGGATGAGAGTTGGGGAACTGGGTTCTCAAAAACAAACCGACGAATGGCTTGGACATCTTCAAGCATGACATTTTGGCACCACATCAAGGAGGAAGTCCTGCAGGAAAAGCCTACAAGGTAACTACTTACTACTATACTATCTTTGTCTTTCAATTGCTTAACTCCAGATTAAGAATAGGACATTGGTCTATCTGACTGACAATCTTACAGACCTGAAGGGCCCGAAGAATGGCTACTCAAAGGGTGCCAGATGCATGACTCGTGGTGAAGTTACAAGTCGTATGGTGAGTGTTCATCCAAGGCTTCCTAAGAATTCTAATCAGACCTCATGATTATAATTAGGGTTCAAAGAAAGGAGTATCCCTCAAAAATGCTCATTATGCCCTAGAAGACCCAATCCCTGCTACAAATAAACTTGTTCTCTACTGGAAATCATACGAGCTAGAATGCGGGAAAGATATCTGATGTACTGCGATCATTTGCTAAAGAATGAACATCTGCACAACTCTGGGCATAGGAAGTTAAGATAAAGCTTTTTGTACATGCCAACGGATATATGGTATAAGACGTCCCATTGTTTCAAACGAGCACGCCCAACGCAGGAACCTAACAACAAGAGGAACAGGAGGTTCCCGGTATGCCTCCCAGTCTTGCACAAGTGAAATCGGGAGGTCTTTCCAACGATTACAGCATTCATAATCTATTTTCTCCCAAGCAGAGAGCTGGTGGTAGCGCTGTGATATTGTGTCATTAGACAGCGCAGAAATCCCGTCGTTGAAGAAATCCAGAGCCTCTTGTGCAGTGGATCGGCGTGAAGGATTTCGTGCAGTCATGCGGTCAAGGAAAGGAGCGAGAAATGGAACATCTCGACAATGATGCTAGATAAATCGTCACTTTCTGGCCTGCAGGTTGGTGATAGTACATACCTGGGACCAATGACAAAAGATAATTCCCAAACACCCTACGTCAAAGGCGAAAGGGTTGTAGTCAGGCTGACCATGATTAATATCAGGTGGTCTAGGAAAAGAGCCATCCCATGCCTCCCAATAGGGAAACCTGAAGGTCGCTAGATCAGTGCCCTCCGGAGCTATCATGGAGATGTCGAAGTCGAAGATCGCATAGCGAAGTTCACCAGCTTTCCGAAGACGTTGCCTGCGGCCATTATTATCACACCCCGACTGTGTGAAGCAATTAACCAAGAAATTCTTCGTAGAGATATCCTGTGGGATACATCAGAGGTAATTTTAACAACTTGAAGGATTACTAACGCGATGCACAATGTTCTTTGAGTGAAGGAAATATTACCCCTGGATCAAAGCTATGTCAGAAGTTTGCCATCTGCGACCGTCACCACCAAACCTTTAGCAAAACAGGCATAACTTCCAACATAGCTCCTAAAGAATCTGGTTCAGGAATCATAGCGTTATCTCCCCACCTGTTGACACATCAGAGTAGATTCATATAAAAAAAAGTTCTAATTCCGTACCTTGGCATGACTACAAAACAACAGCGTTCAATACTCAATATATCCAGAATTGGGAGCATGCCATTCTGTTCTAAAGTTTCCATGCTTTCCTGCCTGAGCATTTCCATAATTCGATGTTCATCCGAACCACGAAGAACCAATTTAATCACTACGTGGCGACCATCGGTATCTTGTGCAAAAGCTAGCTTTCCCTACCCCTAAGACGATGAGCATAGTAAATCAGAACAAATCGTTTGCCCACATAAGTAGATCCCGCGCTTCTACTTTCCTTGGCGCACGTACCAGGCATGACGTGGTGATGTGCATAAGGATAGTTTGCCTTGACATAATCGTCATGGTCTGGGATGCGTGGTATGGATTGGTCAGGATATGGCTGATCTTCACCTTCCTCAAATCCGTATCTTTCATAAAGGGTGTCCCCCTGGTCTTGAACCACTCAAAAGTTAACGGAGCGTCCCAGAACTTGGCTCTTTTGGCATATTTTGCCCAGTATTCCTTGTCGTTGTCTGCACTATTTATTGGCCATTCTAACAGAGCAGTAAGTTCAGGCTAGGTGGGAGGTGAGCAAACCGGCATGGACGAAATGTAGATGTACTTACATCCATCTTCAACAGTCGTCTAAGTCACGTATCGTTCTCTGAGCATCAGTATTCAAACTGTCATGTGATTACTCTGTGGACTTCAATCAAACGTTCATATATTCACTTGAGACTGCTGCTTGGCAGCAGACACCTCACGATAACGTCATGTTTTTCTTTTCTGCACAGGGGTCATGAATATTTTACTGAGGCTCAACGGTTCAAAAGTAAATACAATTTATATGTGAATGTTTATGATTGTTGGTTGACACACAAATACCTAAATTAGGCCAAGCACGTAACAAGAAAGTGTGCATCAGGGCACAACGTGTGGCGACGAGGTGGCGATGATTTCTCACAGTAGGGACCTCGCTGTCGCTCGGTAAATCATGATCTCTGTTGTCTTGTTGAGACATTGGAATGCGACGTATCAACCTTATCAACAGTAAGAGCTTACAGCTAACTAGTCATGGAACTATGCTGAACATCCATGGAATTGTGAATCGTGATTGGAGAAATAATGACTTGAAAAGCGAGAATTTGTGTTTTCACCCTAATACCCTGTCAATATAAAACTAGTAGGGTAACATCTGTCGTAGGTGCCAACGGACATATGGTATAAAGCGTCCCAGTGTCTCAAATGAGCACAACCAGCGGAGGAACCTAATCGAAAAAGGGACGGGAGCTTCCCTATATGCTACCCAATGTTCGGGAAGTGGGGTTGGGACATCTTTCCAGCGATCACAGTGATCATAAAGTTCGTCCGAAGTTCCATCGTATATTTTTAACAGGGCATCGTTATTCAGTTCTGATACTCTGTCATTAAAAAAATCAAGAGCCTGTTGCGCAGTAAATCGTCGAGAAGTATTCCTCATAGTCATGCCGTCAAGTAAAGGGGCGAGAAATGGAAGATCTCCACAATGTTGCTAGGCGGATTATCAATATTTGTGAAAAGGCCTTAGAGATGGTTGAAAGCAAATATATACCTGCAACTGGTGACAAAAAATAACTCCCAAACATCCAACATCAAAGGCAAATGGATCGTAGTCTGGCTGGCCATGACTGACATCGTGCGGCTGAGGATACGAGCCCTCCAATGCCTTCCAGTAGGGGAGTCTAAAATTTGCTCGATCTACACCGTCGGGAACTATGATGGAGATGTCGAAGTCGAATATCACATAACAAAGTTCACCAGCTTCGCGAAGCTGTTGCCGTTTACTATTTGACCCAGGCCGCGGTTCTGTGAAGCAATTAACCAAGAAATTCTTCCCAGAAATGTCCTATGCAACAGCCGTCATATCAGATTTTTGGTTTTGATGAATCCGAGAATTACTGACGCGATGCACTATGTTCTTAGAGTGAAGGAAACATAGGCCCTAGGTCAATGTTAGATCAAGAGTTTGCTATCTGCTGCCATCACCGCCAAACCTTGAGTAAATCACGCATAATCTCCAACATTTCTCCTAAAGAGTCCGGTCGAGGACGCATAACGTCATCTCCCCACCTGTAGAGACATGGGAGTAAATTCACGTAGCGAAAGTTGCGAAGCCATACCTTGGCATAACTACAAAACAAAATCGTTCAATAGTCAAGATATCCAAAATAGGGAGCATGCTATTCTGCTTTAGAGTTTCCATGCCTTCCTGATTGAGAATTTTGAATATTTGAAACTCGTCTGAATCCTTGAGAACCAATTTAATCACTACATGGTGACCATTGGTATCTTGGGCAAATGCTAGCTTTGCCTATATAAGGGCGGATGAGCGGAGTAAAGGAGAAGCTTTGTGCACCCACAAAAGTATGCTCCGCAGTCCTATTTTCACTGCTGTGCGGTATGGTATGGTGGTGTGCATATGGATAGATTACTTTGACATAATCGTCATCGTCTGGGATACGCGGAGTGAATTGATCGGGATAATATTCCAATTCCTCTTCATCCATCACATATCTCTTGTAGAGGGTATAACCTCTTGCCTTGAACCAGTCAAATGTTGTTGGAGAATCCCAGAACTGGGCCCTCTGGATGTACTTTGGCTGTTGCTCTTCGACCGATTCCATATTATTGACAGGCCATTCAAATCGAATTGTGAGCTCAATCTAAATAATAGGTTAGTAAGCCTTCGCCTAAATCAGTCAGAGAATAGGAACTTGCATCCATCCTTTGAATAAGTAATGAGTTCAAAATCACCGAGCGATCGGCAAGGTTTACACTGCGAAAATCCAGCTACATCATGTGATTTTTATTACTTTTCTAATTATCATTTTGTGCCAATTGTACACACTCACAAGCAATCCCACGAACCTCTGACCTCTATCTAGCCTGTGTGCTCTGACTGACCTCAATCGGAACAGTATTACTGCCCGATTTACTGCTATACCAAATGTTCTTCTACATTAACCAATAGATAGATCATCAGGTTCATCTGCAAAAGAGTCAACTTCTTGTAACAACTTTATTCGTGGATAGCAATAAAAAAACTTTTCTGGCCCTGCTTCAATCTCAATACATTTTTGAAAAAGCATCCGCTATTGAGGAAGTAAGTCTTATTGCGAGGTGGGTGCTGTGGAAGGCAGCCTCTAGTACAAGATCTATGTCGATTTTGCGTAGTCATGTGATGTGATCTCTCTTTTTTTTGCATTCATTAATATACCGCTGTGACAAACCAGCCTATTTATAGTTTGGGCTTGCATTCATCCAGGTTCATCCGAAGTCCTGAAGAGATAAAGAAGTTCGGACGTTTCCCAATGACCAGGGTCATTTATAATCTTTGATGGATGAGCTATGACCAGTACAGAAGCCAAAGATGATAGCACTATGATAGCTATATTGACTCACGAGATAATTAACAGTTACTCCGATTATCGTGCACTTCTACTGGTTTTTCGGAACATGCTTCAAATTTTTTAGTTTCAACTTTCGTAGCCTAGGTCATCTATTGTCATCTATATAAAACAAACATCTAGAGTATCGAATTCTACTACTAGGAGAAAGTCAGAAGGGTCAAAACAAGAACCAAAAACAAACTTGTAAGCTATGGAATAAGTACCGATCTGAGATGATGATGTAACTACAACATGATAAAAAAAATAACCCATCGAAACTCTATAGTACTAGTGACAATTCCGAGTATTATACAGAAAAAAATGGAAAATGAAATAACGAATCATGCAAGTGTGGTTCGACAATGAATGGAAAAGAAATATGCGTGTGTACGTGCAATCTATACCGAGAATGAGACCGTAAAAGATAAAGGCACCATTATAAGATGATAGCATCGGGTTTTGAAGGAATAAATAACCATTGTAGGGTCACAAATACCCTGAAAGCAACAGCGAAACCCAAAGCTCCCACTGTTCCGAACGCGGTTGAAATAATAGTTCGTCCAGATATAGCGCCAAGAAAAAGAGCTCCGACTGCCAGCACACGATGATCCCGGGTGATGGAACGTTTGCGCCAATGGAAGAGACTTGGGTCACCCATTAACTCAACCCATAGACCTGTGATCACGACTATAAAAAAGAAAAAGAAGTCAATCGAATAGGTCATAGTGTAGGTATAGATGGCAGGATAGGAAGACGTAGGGAATAGGAAAAAAGACTCACTAGTGGTTCCAAATTGGGTATTCAATCGTTGACCGATGATACCCTGAATACCCAAACTAAAGCTCATGCATCCCAAACCAACGAATGTCACGAGGCCAGACCATGATGGCTCGTATCGTACACTGGCAAGACTAGGTTGATTGGCCTTTAAGAAGCAAAGAGAGGCACCCAATGTAAGGACAGCTTGAATGAATGTACCGAGCATAAGCCATAATCGTTTATGAGGGCCCATACGATCACCAATACGACCAAACAAGGAACCCAGTTGGAAAGCAATGAGAGAACAAAGAGCTTGCTGATCGGCTCTGTGGAATGTTTTATCTGGAAGACCATCCAACCCACCTTCGAGCACACGAGCGACGGCGAGGCAAAGCTGTAAGCATAGTGTGGTGAGCTTTTTGGTTCAACATGTTACAGGCTGGAGATAAGGACTGACCTGGACGAAATTACCCGTTTGGAAACCGCACCACACGAAAATGGCCGAGAAGGATATCACATCACTAGGGCGCTGTCTAATCAACACAATATTGAGCGCGGTAACAAACAACAAGAGCCTACAGATAACCAGTCATGAAGCAATAAGCAGACAGGGGACCGGTTGTTTGTAGAGGGTCGACATCCTGTTGTAGGTACTGCCAGAACGAGAGTTTGTGCTTTTCGCCGTTGTGCTCTAAGTCGGTTTCGATGACATGCTCCGTGGTCATGGAGTCGGATGAGTAGCTGTACTCCGTATCGCACAAGCTACCGGCCACGGTCGTCGTCCTTGAAAGAGACATAGGCACTGGGAAAATGGGGGAAAATGAAAGGCACGTATAAATTTAAACGCCCTTTTGTAGAACAGGCCCAGGCTTACACAAATCAGGTGTTTCTCGGCACTGTTGGAAGGGTAATGGCGTTTAGCGGAAGCCCGATTCGGCTCGATGATGCTATGTGACTTGATACGTCTGTTGTAGAATTGTTAAGGATTAATCTAGAAAGCGAATCAAAGAGTAGGAATCGGCTAGTACCTGTTGGTATCGCCTGGAGAAGTTGTTTTTTGCTTATCGTAGTCCTATGGCTGAGTACCCAGTATCCGCCACTAACCCCTCCCCTGCGCGCTGCCTGCTCGCTGACTGCGAACAGGGAGGTTGTGCTAATTGCGGATTCGCGCCCTGACTTCGACGCCTCGTAACGAAGTTTGAGCGATGTCCAATCGTTGCGTGGTAAGGATGCAAAGGGTAATGGTTGTGACCCTAAAATACAAAACGGATCAATATGTTCCGGCGTATATGTATTTTTGTAAAACACCGCTTGATCAAACATAGATGTTTCAGGTTTGTATCAGGAAGATGGTTGACTCAACACAAAACGATTGGATAGAACTGCAAGAATTTGCTTAGAGCAGATATAAGCATAGTTTTTAATGCATTTTCAATGGCTTTTGAAGACGCTTTGTGGAACTGGAAGAAGAGCATCGGGAATCAGATTCGGGATTATCGATCTGATCGATCATTGCGACCGGGACAATTCTGACAGGTCCTCGATTCAATCATGTGGCCAAGCCTATTCGATGACTAATAACTTTAGATAGGTCAGTCTAGAGCCTAAAACTGTGGCTTGTGTTTTACATGTTCAACAACAGTGCAGATGGACAGATATGTAAAACCCTTGACAATTGCGGTCATAATTGTAGCAGATTTGTAGTGGCCTCTTGCGGTGCCAGAGTCGGCCCGAAAATCACAGGTTTTGCATTCTATTTACGTCCAATGACATTCCGTCATCCGCCAATCAGTGCAAATTCTGCGCACACAATTCCCTGTGTGGCGCGCTAATAAATTAAGTCTTGTGGAATGCGTGAATTATGCTGTAGCATTCCTGATGATTATCGCCAGTGACGCCTGCAGTGCACATGTTTCTAATTCGCTCACTTAATCTATGAGCCTGAACCTTGACCAAATCTCAGGACGTTGGATAGACCAGCCTCAAGTCTGACCAGTAGATAGATACTGCTTTCACTCAGACTATTGTTAACCATGAAGAGAGGTTCAAAGGTTCATTGTCTGAACTCATGTTGCTATAATAACCGGCAAACCTGAGACAACGTGGGAACGGGGGAAAATAACCGCATAATCAACCAATGAACGAACACAAGGAATACGAGTCGCTCTGGTTGGGCGGCCACGGGTAAGGAAATTCTATTCATAGGAGTATCTGGCGAATCAGAAGCCCAACACGCTGGAGATGATAACCTATTTCTGGTTTGAATTCTTTTGTTTGAGCCGTTGTCTCTGGACCTTACTTCAGTCTGAGTTCATTTTTTAAAAACAAAGTCAATTAAGGGCTACATGATCGGATTCAGAACTCGGATACAATTTTGACCGACAATTCGGCGCTATCGGAATGACAAGGAGTTGAGGTAGAGGGTTTGATGAAACAATTCATTTCAGAGATAAGCAGCAACCTCGTGTGTATGTGTCATTGATAGAAAAGCAGAACTTTAGCGCTCAACGCTCCGCTTGAAGTTGAGCCTTGTTCGTTCGTTTTTTTTGTTTTTCCAGCCATCTTCCACTCTCGGCGAAATATGTGAAGAGGATGATAAGCGATCCTCAGCGTATACGGGAACAGACCAGGAACTTGAATGTTTGAATCGGGAACGAAAGCAGAGAGTCAAAAGCTCCACAGTTGTTTGTCACATGTGTTCTTATTTGTAACAGAGACCATTGCCAAGCAGCAAAGTGATACTGGTCACTTAATTGATTGATCACATTATATTCATTAATTGGGCACTGATGTCCTCAAACATCGCACTACAATCCTTTTCTTTGAATAATGACATACTTGAAGTCTCACCACAAGATGAGATTTTTCGTTACGATGCTGAAGCAGATAGGAAAATAAATAGAGAAGCACCGTGGAGTTCTAAGTACGTGTTTATTATTCGTGTTGCAGTTGTGATCAACCTCCATCAAAGAGGTACATAATAGAACTAAGTACCATTTCACAGTCCTAATTACTTCAAATCTTGTAAGATTTCGGCTATTGCGTTGATCAAGATGGTACGGCGTGTTCCACCACACTTCTCTCGAGTGCGAGGTTGTTGTATACTAAGGTATAGATGTGATCTTAATAGGTGATTCACGCGCGCTCGGGTGTACCACATGAAATTATGGGGTTAATGCAAGGAAAAGTAGTTGGGAACTCGCTGGTCATCATGGACTCTTTTGCGTTGCCTGTACAAGGAACCGAGACGCGCGTCAATGCTGCCAATGAGGCCAATGAATACATGGTAGAGTACATCAACAAGAGTGAAACGGTACGTCGGTTACACATACCAATATTTGGTAACGCTGTTCTGAACCTTATTGTTCCTATAGGCTGGAAGAATGGAACATGCAATAGGATGGTATCATTCACATCCAGGATATGGTTGTTGGCTTTCGGGTATCGATGTTAATACGCAGATGAATAATCAGAGATTCCAAGACCCTTTCGTTGCTGTTGTTGTACGTCTCATTTATTTTTCTAATTCCAGCCCTGTCCTGACATCCGTTTAGATTGACCCTAATCGCACTATCTCTGCCGGAAAAGTTGATATCGGCGCTTTCAGAACGTACCCAGAGAACTATACTCCTCCAAACGTCTCAGCATCAGAATATCAATCAATTCCATTAAGCAAGATTGAAGATTTTGGTGTTCATGCAAATCAATATTATCAACTAGAGGTGGAGATCTTCAAGTCGTCTCTAGATAATGACCTACTAGCATTACTCTGGAACAAGTACTGGGTGAACACTCTCAGTCAGAGTCCGTTAATTTCTGTACGCTCAATTTCACCATTTTGAAACGACAATATATTAACTGCAAACTAGAATAAAGCCTATGCTGTGTCACAACTGAGCGACTTGCAACAGAAACTCGCCAAAGCTCAGAGTACTGTGACTAATACGAGAGCAGTTCCGCCTACTTTGAAAGATAAGGAAAAGTCGGGAAAGAAAAAAGATGAAAAGAAAGAGGACAACAACCAGCTAGCTAAAGGAGTTAAAGATAGGTTAGTATCCTTCAAAGCTGAAGTTGATTTCTGAGGTTAATTGTGATCTAGCACCAAAATTGCTGCAGAGGCTCAACATGGGCTGATTGCACAGGTTATCAAAGATGTTATATTCTCGATAAGGCCTAATGCACAGGTCAAGGTAGTGGATCTGGATCAAGTAACGGACATGGCTATAGGCTAGGTTGTTGTGTACTCGTCATGTCTTGTCGTTAGATTGTCCATTGTATATTATTAAATTCTCTGA
This sequence comes from Coprinus comatus, assembly GCA_034638255.1. Classification (NCBI taxonomy): domain Eukaryota; kingdom Fungi; phylum Basidiomycota; class Agaricomycetes; order Agaricales; family Agaricaceae; genus Coprinus; species Coprinus comatus. The sequence goes on from JAWPGT010000016.1 coordinate 455,669, forward strand.
TCGGGATGGGCGGCTGATGGCGGTAGATCCGGCCCGTGAGCTTGTGGCCAAACAACTGCCAAACAGAATGGTTGTGTCCGCACCCGACAAACCTTACTCATCGTCAAGCCCTCAAGGAACCACCGACAGTCGCCAAAGTGAGTTAGGCCGCTGGTCTGCGTGTTGTGGAATGCTGTTGGACGTCTCTCAGAGAAAATCCGGTTGGATCTGCTGCTCTGGACGGCTGGATGCACACGATGTGGATTGGATGACCTTTTGATACTGGAAACTGATGCAAATTATTTTTTTTGCAGAATGACCATCCAGGAATACCAAGTCGTCGGCCGCCATCTCCCCACCGAGTCGGAGCCCACCCCAAAAATCTACCGTATGCGGATTTTCGCGCCCAACGATGTTGTCGCCAAGTCCCGTTTCTGGTATTTCCTTAGGTACGTTTATTATGACCTGTGATCGTGGTATGTGGTTTCTTAGTTGATCCACAGGCAACTCAAGAAGGTCAAGAAGGCCAGTGGCGAAATTATTGGTGTGAACGTTGTGTGTATTCTTGATGCCCTTGCAGCCCTCAAGAGGCAGGCGGAGCGGGATTGCTGACCAAGGACTCGCGACTTTGTCTCGCATTTGTTCCAATTTGTTTTTTAGATCCACGAAAAGAAGCCCTTGAAGGTCAAGAACTTCGGTATCTGGCTCCGTTACGACTCTCGCTCCGGTACCCACAACATGTACAAGGAGTTCCGTGAGCTCTCGCGTGCCGATGCTGTCAAGTCCCTCTACCAGGACATGGCTGCCCGTCACCGTGCCCGCTTCCGCTCCATCCACGTATGTCGAAATTGCCAACTGTTGTTTATGTTAAGATTCTCACTTGGGATGGGTAGATTCTCCGTGTCGTTGAGATCGAGAAGACTGAGGATATCCGCCGCCCCTACATCAAGCAACTCCTTGTTCCCAGACTCAAGTTCCCCCTCCCTCACCGTGTTACCAAGGTCCGCTCGACCTTCGTCGCCAACCGCCCCAGCACCTTCTAAATGTAATTATCCTGTTGAGTTATCTGGTCACTTGGAGACTGGCAACTTTAGTGGATTGTTCCTCTAGTGGGTTAAGCTCAGTAGGTACACATGCCATATCATGATCTGTATGTCCATGCCGCATATCATACATTTTTTCTGATACTGTCCGATGCTACCCTTGAGCGTTTGAGTTGAAGAAAAGGAATCAAATCTTATCTCAGACGAGTCTAGATTGTGATCGTGAGATATCAGATGAATTCTCGTTATTCCGTCTAGGCCTCCATATTTGCCTGCTTTAGAGCTGAGGCGCGGCTCTAATAATCACGGTACCTCAACAGAGAACATGGATTAGCTTCACTTGCTGTTTGAATTACTCAATCTTATGCCCCAAGTGTTGTATACTTGAAACATGCAGTGATTCGCAAAGATGGATGTCAAGGAACACTTTCATTTCATCACGGACATCAAGGAACTAGTACAACCTCAAGAACGAGGGTTCGTGCACATGTGAGCCCCCCGTTTTGTGACGCTGTGTCAAGGAGACCAGTTATGTATTTTTAGCAATCAATATCTATGATGATCCCGTCATATGTCTGAACTAAAGTACCAACGAAGCATGCGAAATCACGCCAACGAAGCTGTTACATGTCGACCTCGAAAATAGCGCGTTCGGTTTATATAGGAAAGGATGCGACTCTCCCAGCATCTGTACCGCACTTCGAAGTGCACAATTACTTGTCCCTACAACTTGTCAACGATAGCTACCAGACTACATTCCAACTTTGGGTACTTGATCATGTTCGAAAACGAAGCAACAGGTCTCCTAGCAAATCGCTACCTTTCGGGTATGTAGAAGAACTACTAAATAAAATATACTCATGTTTATTCAAACCGGGAAACAATCCGCTGACTCTGAACGTTATTCGAACATGTTCTTGTTTCTTTTTGGCTCTTGTAGCTATAGCAGTGACCGTGGTAATCTGGGATCATATTCTCACTTTCGATGAGGAGTATCGTGCAGTGTGGCGAAATAAATCCGAAAGTGTGTATTGGAAGGTGTTGTATTTGGTGGCAAGGTATTCATCGGATGCTACTTTGATATTTACGGCTTATGGTGAGTTTCCTTGTTCTTGTTATGCACTACAGTTAGAACATTTTGATTTGAAATGGCTAACTTGTTGTTAAATCAAGTTTTCAGCGGCGCAGCTGATGCGAGTATCACGGTAAGTAGCGCATTTTGTTTAGAGTCTAACAACACGACCTAACCCATTCATCTATGTTAGACGTGAGTTGGTTGCAATGATACCTTTTACCAACCTTTGACATTTCTCCTTAAAAAGTTGTAAAGCATATGTCTGGTGCTTTGTCTGGCTTGGATTTATTTTCCTGGCCTTTACTCAAGGTATCTATTTTGAATTTTCGCTACTACAAGACAGTTGTCATTGACTCAATGACAATTGTAATAACTTGTCAACGGGAACCCTCGGGAACTAACTTTAGTTTCGTGTTTTTTTTAGCACTTGTTGGTTACCGTATACACACACTATGGGAACATCGGCGGAGAATCACTTACTTGGCTTGTCTTGTTTTCTGCTGCTATGCAGTTGGAGCAGCTATTTTAGCTGCACTGGCTTGTATACAATTACAATGTGAGTAGTAAAAATAGTGAATCGGGTTGTATGTGGTTTGACTGACAGAAATTAACCAAATCATCGGTCTTTTTTTGTTTATTAGCGATTGTTCGTTATGTTGATATTCTACATACGTGTGTTATTGGGAAGAAATCACCTCTTGTTGCTTGGTGTATTGGATCTTTGGTAAGTTGGCATTGATAAGATCTAAACCGTCCATTTCATGTGCTAGTTTACATCGCATTACTGATGTGTTTAAAAATAGGTCTTGTTTAATCTATTTCTCTTTGTTCTAAGTATCATGAATGCTTTGGATAGACCTAGGATTAGGAATATGGAGATACTTATCGGCCTCAACAAAGACGGGGGAAGATTCTTCTTTGTGAGTGTTACAGCCTCATTTCTATTTATTTTAGAAATCATCATAACCTGATCGATATCCTTTGTTTTCTTGACTGATAGGGATTGTTCGGTACGTTTTAAAGTTTCCTCGTGCACAACTGCATAGCAATGTGTTGAATGATGATGGCTTTCTTGCTTACAAAAAAAACAGTGATGCTATTTATAGCTCTTTGTTTGATCATCTGGGGCAGTGTGAGTCCTCCAGTCAGCTATTATGACAGCTCGTGGAATCGCCACATTCACGTTATACTAAATTCATACTGATGGTTTCACTTCTGTTTCGTTATGTATCATAGTTGGAGCAAAGCTATATCCTTCTCCCGTAAGTTCTTTTAACTTCTCTTTCCTGATCTCCGCGGGTTGTGCTTCCCTTTCCTTAAATTGCTCCTTGTGGCGGAGTACTGGTGCTGATTAAAAATAACTGAAATATTATAGACCTGTTTGGGCATTTTCGTCCATCATCACTTCGAGATTGTTCTGTAGAGTTAATATCTCAAAAGATGAGGATGTGGAATTGAGATCGAAATCGAGGCCGGGAGTGGGAAATTTAATTGCTCCATCGAGAGGTGCCGAGCATGTTGCACTTTACCCTTATAGTGGATCGAGACAGAAGGTATGTTCTCTTTCTATTACGTTTCCTTTCTGTTTTGGATTGAAGTAGAAACCTCGTGATACTGATGGGTTTTTTTTGTTTGTTTTTTATTTTTATGTGCAGGTGGGGAGCTTGAATAGTAATTCATTTTTGGTTGTCTAGGAATGAGAGGTTGAAGTTTACCTCTTACTATGTATTGTATTGTATTCATATTAAAAGTGATTCCTTCGATAAGGAATCGGTGTGCATATTGTAGCATTTCCGTTTCTCATTTTGTTTTAATAATTTTATGATTTATTGGATTGTAGTATCTGATTGAAGTATCATATCCAACCTTGCAAATACTGGCAATCTACATTTCCTCTACGATGTTGAATATGCGTAATAGTTGTGCCGTAACATGAGAGGGTGACGTAACACCGCGTCGTCTGAACTATCCCCCTTGAAGGTTATCATATCAAACTACTTACTTGGTGCTTATTCTCGATGACTGTGAGCACAAATTGGTTCTTCATTGATTCACTTCGCTCACGTTAGCTTGCTTACCTGTCACTTACTAGATCAAACTCACAATTTCATTCGAATGGCCTATCAACAATTGAGCCTCTGACAATCAAACGATGAACAATGGTCTAGGTACACAAAGAGAGCCAAGTTCTGGGGCTTTCCTACAACATTTGGACAGTTCAAGGCACGAGGTCATACCCTCTACAGGGGACACGGGCACGGGGTTGGGGTCTAAGGGAGGGTTGGCTATATCCTGATGAGTACTGATGATAAAATGAAAGGAAGCAATTCATAATACCATGAAGAGGAGCGTCAGATACACGAGTGGGTAAGGAGTGCACCCTCTTTTTTGGAATGTTCATCATCCGTTGCCTTGTCTCCCTTAAGGAAAACCAGCCTTTGCCCAAGATACCTATGGTCACCAGTGCCAAAGAAAATATTACATCGTGTTCGTAACCCCTCCATCCGTCACTAAAATATAATTTGATATAATAGTTATTTCACAGGACATATCTAAGAATAGTTTCGTGGCCAATTTTACATATCCAGGATACGTCTGGTCGAATATTACAAGAAAAGACCTTCGTAAGGCCGGTGAACTACGTTACGCGATAATGGATATCTCCATGATAATTTCGCAAGAGACTTATAACGACCTTCAGATCTCCCTACTGGAAGACATGGGAAGACACGGGAGGGATCATTTCCTCGGTCACCCGATGCCGGTCATGGTCACCCGGACTACGGTTCATTCGCCTGTGATGTTGGGTACTTGGGAATAATCCCTTGTAAATGGTCTCAGGTGTGTATTCTATGTTAATCGTTTCTAAGGTAACGTTAACAGTACTATTATGCAGCATCATTGTAGAGATCTACTATTCCTTGCCCCTTCCTTGACCGCAGCTAGGAACCATTCTCACCGATTTGCTGCACAAGAGGCTCTTGAGTTCTTCACTCATACTAAGTATAAGGGTGTTGTCAAAGCACTACCGCTCTGGGGAGATAGTACATTATGAACGCTATCATAATTGCTGGAAAGACATTCCGAATCCTTTTCTCCAAGGTTGGGAAGCATATCGCCAACCACCCATTCCTACTATGATAAGATTACTGCGCTGGCTGTCCTCGTCTAGGGGGGAGGTGCTGGGTTTTTTATATCATATATCTATTGGTACGCAAGAAAAGCCTCGTCCTAAGTCGGTTTTAAATGGGGATCATATTGTGCAGTGTGGTGTATTGTAGGACCCTGGCTAGTAGGTAGTGGTTTTGTCATCAGTTGGCACTCCGAAACTGATACACTTTTGACACCTCATAACGTGGTCCTTAGATGGAAGAAAGATGGGTGGCGTCCGTGGGTTTACCTTTAACATCCAACATTTTTACTAGCTATCTTTAAAAGTATCTTTCTCTCCAACGATTCACTGCTTGTTCAGGTACGAGCTTGTCCTCGGTGGATAAATGATAAATGATATCTTATGCTAGACAGAGCAGTCGTGGTATTATCACCCCTCGCATGCCAGAAAAAATTCAGCTTCCTTGTAATGGACTTGTTCTCATTGCACATACGTCATTGATCCATGAGTTGTTTCAAGATGTAGGATCCATATTATGTATACTCAGTACCGATCAAAATGTTTCTTGTTCGCCACCCCCTCGCTCCTCTTACAGCCAACTCCCAGTACTGGTCGTCAGTTTCCCTCGGCTTCAAGTTTCCACTCAGTCACTTGCTGTTCATGATCCCGTTCTGGTTAAAACGCAAGGTTCCACCTACGGACCGGGAACCCCTTGAGGATCTTTCCCAAGAGAAGTTTGAAGCACACTCAATCTTTTTTCAGGGTCCCGTTGGCACTGTGTTAGGGGATGGACGATTCGAGATTTTGACAAAATTAGGGATTCGAGGCTTGTCCAATGTTTGGCTCGCTAAAGACAAACAGTGAGTATTATGATCCTCTTTGAAGGTGTAATCCATATATGTATATTTCGAGCTACTTATTCATACAATACAGAGACGGTAGACATGTTGCACTCAAGATCCTTTCTGGATATGCCACCTACCTAACTGACCAGAATCGTTTTCGCGAACTTGAAATCCATCAGCGCTTGGTATCCCTACCTGAAGATGAAAGACAGCATTGCGGTAACCTGATTACCCATTTTACTCACAAGGGAACCGAGGAAGACATCGACCATCTTTGTTTGGTACTTGAGCTTGAGCAGGCAACCTTGGAAAGGATCTTATTCGAACACAAATCGCCACTCCCCGTCAAGATCATCAAACGTATTTTGTGTGCCACGTACTTCAAGCCTTGTCCACTGCTCATGGTAATAATATTGTCCACGCAGGTTCGTCGTATATCAGACCAACTACTTCATCAAGGTTTATACTATATTGACATCTATCTCAAGACGTTCAGCTTGGTACCATCACGGTGGGCTTACTACCGGAATGGACGGCTCCTGCCATCGACAAGTGGGTGAAGAAGAACCCTCCAAGAGCCTATCGGGCTCCTCGTAAAGGTCATTACTACAAGATCAAAAACAAATACTCCGTATCTCAGCCACTGCCCGTACCTAAGATCAAGGGGCTGGAGAAGTGCGAATTCAAGTTGGTGGACTTCAGTAATTGTCAGTAAAGTCTTTATTTATGGACATCGGACATGACAAATTGTCTCATTGGATGCCTTGATATTGCTGATAATCGTAGCACAAATTGACGATTTCGTGGTACCACGCATCACTCCATTTCATCTGGGTCCCCCAGAGATCATCTTAGGTGGCTCATCGAATTCGAAGGTTGACATATGGACATTTGCGTGCATGGTCAGTGCCGCCACCGTTCTATGACACGTACGACGTATTTTTTATCATTCTAAAATGCATGTCTTTGTTGCTCATAGGTCTTCGAACTCATGACGCGCAAGAAACTTTTCGAGCCCACACCATTTAGAGAGCCTTGCTTTTGTGATTACATTCGACCAAAATACAAAGCGGGTGTGGATACACCATCTCCGACAGAATTTCTCTTGTGGATGATGTTCGTAATAACAAAGCAGCACTTCCCGTTACGTGCACTTAGAACTCTGCCAGAAGCGACGAAGTTTTTCAATGACCACGGTAAATATCACTCTGAATACCTGACAGCATATATTAACTTATTCAAACATAACCTTCCAACTGAAGGAAACATGAAGCGTTTTTTAAAGAAGATACCAACTCGGCCAATCGAGACAATCTTTCGTGATGCTGGATGTCCCGCGCCCGAGAAGGATATTATTGGTGCTTCGAACTTGATGAAACGTTGTCTTCAACTCGATCCACGCAACCGCCCTTCAGCACAGGAGCTTCTTGAAGATCCGTGGTTAAAGGAGGAGAAAATGCCTTCAGAACGTCTGTTCCCTGGTAGAAAAGGCGTGTAGTTGGGTCGGGAGTAGTGTCAATGATCGTTATTAGTAAAGTGTTAGGTTATATAGTCTTCTGATGTTTGACCAATCTAAACGAAGAGAAAAGCGATAGTGATGATGTTCAGTTCACACTTATCTACTACTACGTCATGTGATGTAATGTCATAATCTTTTACAACATCTGTGATTAGCGTATATTAAACGGAAGCTAAGTGTTGAACGACTAATATTTTTAAAGTTTTAGGTTACAAGGTCCACTATCATCATCACAGATCGGCGATGATCGATATCGATGATATTGTGTTAAGAATGTAATGGGGGCATCACCACCCTTGACAATCTTATCAGCTTTATTTGGTATAGACAAACATTTCGGACTATATAGTTCATTTTTACATAACAATTGTCTTTAGTTTTACATTTTTCTACCTCGAATCAAGAGTCTGTGCAGATTGAATATCTGACTGAACTGTGTAAGACTACCTTGTAACACTTCACCTTATTATTCTTAATGATACTTCAATTGCCACCGCATCGGACATACTAGTAGCTATATAGATTATTCCCAAGGGACATACAAATGTGCTGACACTAGCCGGCTGGGGCCAAAAAAAACATCGACACGTGCCTGTTTTTGCATCCCGACCAGATTCCGACTGTGCCATACCAGCTTCCATCGTTTCCATTCTCCAATTATAACAATCGGCTCACATGGACACTTATCTTTACACTTATTTTACTAGCTTCGTGACTATTTCTGGATCCTGCTAACACCCTCTAGAAAGCTCGAACTTCGACGATAATTACTGAATCAGACTGTGTTGGTTAGCGACCCTACCCCCCCTTGCGCGGACGTTGACAATGGATAGCTTCACAATATCTAAACTTGTTTATTCTCAATCTTGTCAGCGATCTTTTCTTCATACTAATTGGCCGTCCTCTTTTCTTACTCTCCCCATATGTGGTCCGATAATACTCCGCTGAATATGACTCTTCTCACAATTTCCCCGAATATCGTTGTGTTGAAAGTATATGCAAGACGATGGTGATCTCGTGGACACCGCCAATCATCAATATCACATCACTGGTGTGTCTAATTATGCTTCTCTCATGATGAAAGCGGGGAATACCAACGTGCAGGTGTTCATTCAAAATATTCTGGCATCCGAGACGAGCGCCTGGTTCTTGAAACGAAGGTCATCTGATGAAGCGTTGGTATCGGAGGAACGTATGAACTGGGAGCTTGTACTTCCCTCCGGCGTGTGATAAAGCGATAATTACCCAAACCAAATCGTTTATATAGGAACCCGACGTGGCTTCATCTACTCGTTACTGCCTCCATACCGAAGATGTTGGTTAACCTCTCTTTCATATTCGCAAGCATTGCTTTGGTCTCGGGACTAACTCAAATCCCTACATGGGTAAACCTATTCATGGTTGGACACCCAAGCCGTACACTGAAATATACTTCTACGCACAGCCATTTGATTTGACTGAACTCAAGGCACCCGATGGATCTATTACAGCAAAATTTGTATCTTTTGGTGCTACACTCACTGAATTATGGGTCAAGGACAAGCTGGGAAAGCCACGCGATGTTGTATTAGGCTATGATGACAATGTAAGAATCCGCTATGTGTCTATCTTCTAGTTAGCGCCGACGATGTTACAGTCTCGTCTGCTGACAGACCCTGATCATCCTGTCTTCAATGCAATCGTTGGAAGATACGCAAACCGCCTTAAGAATGGTTCGTTACAATTACCCCATATTATTTGTATTTTTATTAATAGCTATGAAGGTACTTTTTCAATTCCCATCACCAAGGAGGCTCAACCTCCGGGTCCGAATGTTTACCAAATTCCTACAAATGACCATGATGGTGAGCACTTGACATATGAATGTATAATGAAGAAATACTGAAACGTATTTGTAAAACACCGAAGGCCAGGTCCGTTCAACTCATCCTATCTAATCAATTACCTTTTCATATAACCAATAGGTGACGTTACATGGTGGTATATACGGTTGGGATCGTCATAATTGGACCATCGTTGCTCGCACACCTACAAGTGTTACTTATAAACATGTCGATACTGCCGATGAAGGCTTCCCTGGAAACGTCACTGCTTTTGTGCGTATTCAAATTCAAGTTTCAGAGGTAAACTAACTAACTCTACTGAACAGGCAACTCATAGTGTTTTCAACGGCGGTGTGCTGAGATCTAGCGTTCGCGCATTTGCAACGGAAAAAGTCAGTTTATTGTTTAAGATGATTTCAGTGAAAATTCAAATGGACGATACTTACTACTTAAATCCCCAGACTCCAATCATGCTCACTCAACATATCTACTGGTATGTTATTGGATATATACTTAGGTACATAGCGAATGTTCATAATACATTCTCTTATCCAGGAATCTGGACGCTTTTCAAGACGGTGTTGAAACCGCGCTCGATCACCACCTCAAGATTGATTCGTCTCGAGTTCTCCATCTGGATGGTAACGCAGTTCCTACTGGAGAATTTGACCAAGCTGCTGGAACCCCTTTCGACTTCCGCCAGGAGCAAAAAATTGGTGCTCGTTGGAATGCTACTCAAGACCTTTGTGGTTTGGGTGAGTTCATTCCCTTTAAAAGTATACCATATGCTCATACCTACCCGTTCCAGGATGCCAGGGCTATGACCATTGTTGGATTTATGATCGCGATGAGAGCTATCGTGCCGGAACCTCTCTTTGGAGTGATAAATCTGGCATTAGGTGAGTGAGATTAATTGTGATGATCTTTACTCCTGATTGAACTGGTATTGTTAATCAACAGGGTTGACATATCAACGAACCAGCCAGCTGTCCAAGCATATACTGCTTTCTGGTTAAATACCGTTCGTAAGGAGGTACATGGAGGACCCACCCTCAGGTATGGTAGGTGGGCTGCTATAGCTATTGAACAACAAGGTTATGTCGCTGCTATCAATACACCAGAATGGGGCATAGATCAAATCTGTAAGCTGTTTATGCTAATCGTATTGGGAATTTTGACGGCTTACTTAGATCATTTACAGACGAGCCTGGAAAGGATTTTGATTGGTCTGCTACCTACAAGTTCTCAACCATAAACTGAATACCAAGGCTCTGATGTGTCGATGAGTTGTAACAAGATAAACACGACAAGTATATTGCCTCATATTTCTAACGATCTAAGACGGTAACCGCTCGGCGGGAGCTGAATACGATGGAAAATACAAACTAAACCTCAACCTTCCCTCGAATCATGTCATCGTCACTATCTGACAAGACAACGACCAATTTCTGTTCCTCAGTTCCTATTGATCCCATCTGATTCTTGAAGTCCTGTATAAGTGAACCAACCCGATTGGTATCATACTCGAATCCACAAACTGGAATCCACCGATTTTGTTAACCACGTCCTTTCCATATGCCTCCAAGATCCAAGTAATATAACTATCGTTCTTATATCTTGCTGCTGTTCTTTCCATTGCGGGGGTAAGCCTTGCAGGTCTTGGTTTGTTGACAGAACACAAAGAGTTGTATGCGGACGCGAGGTTCACAGAACTCATTTCGCAGAAACGTTCAAAGGACATAAAGATAAGAGGAGGTACAGGTATTCCCGCCATAGTCTTTTTTGCTGCCTCCATACGTTCATTCATCTCCCATTCTGCTTTTACGCGAAGATAGATATCATATTCGTCTGCAAGAACTCGTTCCAAATGAACAGTAGTGTCGTCATCCAAGGCTTCGCCAGAAACAAGGATATCAATAAGAGGATCTCGAAGTGATAATCCACCCATGGACAAGGGAAAGTAGAAGTATCCTCGAGGAAGATCACGCCTTTCGTAACGTCTTGAGAGTTCTTCTTCAAGGTATTCAATGACGCCTTGGGATCCAGGAATGATTCCTTGTTGAATACGCACCAGAGTCTTCGTAACGTCCATCACGTGCTTCCTACCAAAAGACTTACCCGGAAGACCTCCAAAGTTACGAGAGAAAAATTCCATATACTTGTTATAAGCACTGATCCAACCAAGAACGGACTTAGTTTTTGTGAGTTGGTAGGAAAGTTCTTTGATATGTTCGTCAACTTGTTCTTGGTCAATGGTGAAACGAGTTTCCGAAGTGTCGAATTTGAGGAATCCCCAACGAATATCGCCAATAGGTAAATCAGGATGAGGTTCTCCTCCTACCGTTGCAGATCCGGTTTTCTCTTTGTTAAATTTGAGACCAATCAGGTCCGCATAAATGTTCATCTCTTTCCATCCTGCAGCACATCGTCGAGTAGTTGCATCCCAGAACCATATATCATCATGGATTCTGTAAAGGAATAACCCTTCGGCTCGTTGATTCACAGCGAAATCCATCCCAAACAGAACCACCTCGCCGATAAAGTTACTAAGAGCGTAGCTAATAGGCGTACCTCGTTCTCGAGTCTGGACCTGTTTATCACCAGGGAAGATAATGGGCATACGCAAGAAAGTTCGGAAGAAGTCTATCCATTCTTCTTGAACACCGAAAAATTGTAGTATGGTAAGAATGGATTCGTGTGGGAGAGAGGGACCGAACCATTCAACGTCAGTACAGACAATGGTGTTGGATTTGTGAAGACTGATGTTGAGATAACATTCGGTGGATATGATATTCAGTAAATGCTGATTAACGGTGCCAATTTCATTTCCAGGGTGGTCGTCATCGCCTGCAACAGTAGAAGGTTCATCGTCATAGCCTGTTTGTGGATTAACATTGTCAGGAAGATGTCCGACAAGGAAGTGTTGTGCCCGATGGCGTGCCCTGGCTTTGTTGATTGTATTAATACCAGAGAGGACTGTAGTAGCACTGGCACTTCCCGCCTCATTCCCTGCACCAGCAGTTCGCCAAGCATCAGATCTATAAATGTTGTGGACGTCGGAGTTGAACTTGACACTCCACATTACACCAACCCATTGTAAAAACAATCCATCAAGGATATCAGGGTCCGTAAACGCACGATATTTTCCATGCAAGTGTCTCCTCATCTCCACAGAAATCCCTTCCTTCGGCCATTTCCAAGAGCCTAAAGTTTGAAGACGCATGTTGATGACATTGGCAACCTCTTCGAGAATGGTAACATTATCAGTGAATTCTCTCAACGCTGCCCGTCTGTCTGGCGACATTAAATCAGATGCAAGCAAACTTTCCACAATCCATCTCATATCATCTGCAGTTATAGTTCGATTGCGTAAATCCTTCCCAAACAACTTCATACCCTCGCGCATATCTTCCAACATCGTAGAATTCGAAGAGAATACCTCATCCAAATACGCCTTGAGTTTCCCAGTATCCGTATTGGTACGCTGTAGAATTATAGACCGAAGTTTTGCGAGTTGTTCCAGTCCTTTCTGACCCATTGGTCGAGACTCAGGCTCCTTAATTTCTGGTGTATAGTTGGGTTGGGGACCGGAATGATCACTACGTGATGTAACAGCATCACCACTCTCCAACCAATCCGTGTACATCCGACCACATAACTTGGCGAGGTCAAGTTTCATCTGGCCTTGCTTGATATGAGTTTCCAAAATATCAATCCATTCTTTGATTATATTCTTGTCAAAACTCGCGTCCGAATTAACACGAGCAAGCCAGACTTCGAGATCCGCAATATCGAGCCGATCGGGAATGATTCCCGATGGTAAATGTTCTCGAACAGCATGATATAGGACGCTCAAACGATCCACGAGAAATGATCGCTCCTCGTCGAGGGAATTCGTGGTGGAATCCGAATGGCTAACTATATTGAGGACTTGAGAGAACTTGCTATATTCTGACCTTTGTTTCTCAACTTGTTCGAGTTTAGCATTGGTAACGAAGCCGAGTGTACGACCATATGCTGCCGAAGTTGGTGGCTTATCCGTAGCTCCCGTGCTAATGTGTCGTAATGATTAATAAAGGATATTATCGGGAATCAGACAGAAATATACCAACCCAAACCTAGAGTTCGGCCTATACGGCGTATAACGCAGCTGAGCACGATGTATGAGACCAAATCCCCCATAGGATGATGAGAACGCACCTCCACATCCACGTCCACGACCGCGGCCGACATAACCGCCTCTACCTCTGATACTGGTAGAGTTTTGAGGTGGGAGAGTCAACCTTTCGATGGTATTCGAAGACATTTGACAAGTTACGTGGTAAGTCTTTCAAAGATAAGAAAGAGAGATTGGGGAGTATGTAAATGACATAGCTTGTTTATATAAGGTGGAAGGAGGAGTAGTGAAAGTGAGTCATGTAGTGACTCGTCACAGACTAGTCATTTAGTAAGCTTGATGGTATCTGAGCGGAGCCGCCGTATCGCGCACCCGAGTGTCTGTCTGAGTCCACTTTACTAGCCAAGGCATGAAATTGGGATTCATGGGATTGATACTCGGATATAATATAAATTTAAACGACAGGATTCCAACTCCTACCACTGTTAACCTTCAGGTGTAGGTGAAGTTTGTTTCTGTAGCTTCCTTGTCGTAATACCCCCAAACCAAGAACCTTACAACCTCGGATGCAACCAGGATGCAACCATTGTCTGCAGTGGCACCCCACGCCCCATGGTATAATTTGGCCGCTGACATTGGGATATTGATCTCAACTTCGGATGCGATAGTACTGCTAGGTGTTCAAGACATTTGTGGATCGGGAAGAACACATGGACTCAGTATTTAGTATATATTTACAGCTTTCATTATGTACTGATTCTCTTTACTGTCGCTAAGTCCATCTCATGACATATTGAGAACAGCAACATCATTACAATTTGGGAGAGATCATATGGTATGTTTCCCTGTTATCCATGGAAGCATCAGGTTGGAGCAGTAAATCTTTGATGACGCTGAGATAGAGAAGGGAGAATCATCAGTGCTTCGGATTGCCGCTATCACCGAGTCTTAAACAGATTTGAGATGGTAATACTTATCAGGTACTTAGAGTGGTATTACTGTTCTGATAGATAAATATCACCTATGTACCGCCGGGTTCACCTTGCATAAAAGATTATTTGTCACCCTATGGACCGCGTACTAATAGCAGTGTCTGGCGGCGATACCATTCTATACCTCCAGCCTAAAAATACGGCAAATGGCAGCACTCCGTTCAACGTTCAAGACAGTTTCTGACCACTGGTAGATCAGTGAATCAGCTGATACCTGTCGAGCACTCGCATAATAGTGAACACACGACATGAGTTACTACTAGACATAAGCTAACAAAGGCTCTCGGCAATCAGATATTGATCATTTCTGAGTCCACCAGTGAGCACTCGGGAATCACTGGCATTTGCCGTCACCAAAAACTTGAGTGAGTATCTTCAGAGTCACTCCAATGTGTCACTCGGTAATCACTGGCACACTCGGCACATCACTTATTTCCGGAGCAGCAAAACTGTTCATAATACGGCACCCTACGGCACTATTTTTTTACAGTACCTTGTTGACAACCACCCACCAACATTTGTTGACTTCACCATGTCCGATGCCGTCTCTGCCACTTGGAGGTAACCATTCCTCATACACATAGACGGAATTCCATTCCAAAGTTTGATGTTGATACAAATTTTTCGATGGTCGGTAGTGGGGATTGAAGGAGAAATTTACTGATGTTGTACTGACAGGAATATCAACCGTCAAACGCCAATTGAAGACTCATTCTAAAGAGATTACTATCTTTTGAATTTTTCCGAGCGTATGAAGTACCACGTCGTATAATATCATTGATGGTGATTACGTTTAGTAACACCAAGCCCTGAAACAGGTGGCGACTGGATATCCGACGAGTTCGTAGTACTAGTTTTCTCTTCCTGCTTATCCCATCGAAAACTGTTAGTAAGAGGCTGCGGAATCAATTATCTACTGGTGAATATCTACATTTCTCGTTGATACCTAAGTATGATCGCGCGTAGTACTTTTGAAACTAGCAGTAAGGAGTGGGTTCTAGTAATAAACTAACTGCCATGAGAAAAATCAAGTGGATCTGTTATGGAATCAACGATGGGGCGCTTTTCTCATTGAAATCTATGAGTGGATCATAGCATTGGAGGATCAATCGTGTTACACCGAAAGAAACTTGTGCCTTTCTCTTTGAAGCCATTAGAGTGGATCGTCCTGGGATCATCTCAAGAAATAAATGGTCTACACATTTATTACTCGGAACCGCCAAGATTTATCACCAACTCCCCTGACTACGGTTTGTTTATGTCCGGATCCTAGCCACACGGTGTTTTGCCATCAATCGGACATTGCCATTATGCTGATCCTAAGTCTTTCACATTTTTCTGCGTTTCAACATTCTCAACGTCACCTTTGTGATATGTAGCCATATGGCCTTTGTGGAGGCTGTTAGAATACATATAGTTTTTGGACACCAAATGTCATCAGCATATATTTGTTACTCATGGGAATTGATGTCTCCATGTATCAAGATTCAAAAACTTGAAGTCAGCCGAAAAGTTGGTTTACATGCACACATTTCTATGTATTATTTTTAGTGAGTATTGAGAATTGCCTTTAGCAGCGTTTCCGTAAATATCTGGCTGTAGGACAGTATATATGGCGGGTAGTTTTGTCCATTCTTTCTTCAGAACAGCATGTTTACACAAATGAGCTCCTTCGACCTTTGCATCGGTGCTTCTGCTCTCGCAGTTGCCATCTACGTTTACCAAAGGAGGTCAAGAAGTAAATATTCGTCGTTACCACTTCCCCCCGGTCCCAAAGGCTACCCAATTATTGGAAACCTACTCGAGATGCCTACCGAATTCGAGTGGCAAACATATCACAAGTGGTCTCAAGATCTCGGTATGTCTTTTACTTTTACAACCTCTTTCATTGTCAGAGTAAATGTTGAACGGAGGACATCTCTACACAGGCACGGACATTCTGCACGTAAATGCTGCCGGAACAGATCTCATTGTCTTGGATTCAGCCGAAGCAGTCACCGATCTTTTGGAGCGCAGGTCCTCCAGATATTCTGACAGGTATGTGGATGCATGATGGACTTTACCTTTAGTTCATGAAGTAACCGAAATCTATCTTTGTGTAGGGCGAGAATGCCAATGATTAGTAAGTCTATTTTTATCAATTACTTTGTACTCTCGGCTGACAACCTTTGTGTCCAGATGAATTGGTATGTGCATATGTAGTTCTTGGTTTTTATTTCTAATCATTAAATCAAATTCGATGAATACAGATGCACTGGTTTGTCATTTTTCTTGTTTGCTATGAGGTAGTTCTTGCTCAATAGACATTGTAACAGGGGCTTCAATATGGGTTTCATGCCTTACGGTGAATACTGGTATGTAGATCACATCGAAAAACGTACGCTCTCGAACGATTGTTGACGAAACAATCACAGGAGCAAGCATCGTAGACTGATGCACGATCTCCTCCACCCTACGGCTGCTATGAAATTCCGACCACTCGAACTTCAAGCAACCCACAATCTCCTACTCAAACTACTCGATAACCCCGAAAATGTCATCGAAACTGTTCGCTAGTTTGTCTTTCCGTTCCCCCTATAGAGATCTGTTTTCTTATACAGCTGAATTTTTCTAGTATGGCTGGTGAAACTATTCTATCAGTCGCTTATGGCTTGAACATCAAAAAAGAAAATGATCCATATATCGAAACTTCAAAGAAAGCAGTCCATTCCCTCGCAATTGCAGCTGTTCCAGGTACTTTCTTGGTTGACATGTTCCCCATCATGAAGTACATCCCCGAATGGATGCCTGGTGCTGGATTCCAGAAAAAGGCAAAAGCATGGACCGTCCTTTCTCAAAGTATGGTTAACAGTCCATTCGAGGCTGCGAAGCGTGAAATTGTGAATTTATCTTCTTTTGTTTTTTCCAAGTCAAACGGCTGACATCATACACGTGATGCTATTTAGAGCGAGGGCACAGCTAAACCTTCCTTTACTTCTTACGGCCTGGAGAAAGCTAGAGATGGCAAGAGGAAGGAAGGTGACGCTTATCAAGAACCTGTCATTCGTGGAAGCGCCGCTACCATGTACACCGGTAAATTCAATCGTTTAACGGCAATTCGAAATGGTATACTAATTAAAACATCATCTTAGCTGGCTCCGATACCACTGTCTCCGTCATTTCATCATGCATCCTAGGATTATTGGAACACCCCGAGATTTTAAAGAAAGCACAAGCCGAATTAGATCGTGTAGTCAAACCTGGTTTCCTCCCTGAATTCGATGATATGGAATCAACACCTTATCTCACTGCTTTGACTATGGAAACTCTTCGATGGAGAGATGTTCTTCCTATTGGTATGTTGTTCTTAGACTCACCATCTGAATGACTCAATTGACTTGATTCCCTTCTAGCCATTCCTCGATACCTCCAAGAAGACGATGAATACAAGGGTTACCGAATTCCAAAAGGATCAATTGTCATTCCTAATGCTTGGGCTTTATTACATGACGAAAGTGTTTATCCCGAACCTTTCGAATTCAAACCTGAAAGGTTCTTAACTCCTGATGGTCAACTCGACAAGAACGTTCGTGATCCAAGTTTCGCTTGTTTCGGTTTCGGTCGTCGGTAAGTCTTCCCTTCTTTCCTCTATTTCTGTGGGGGTCCAAACCCTGACATACCTCTACCAATAGTATCTGCCCAGGACGATATATGGCATTCTCAGCAGTCTGGATAGCACTTGCTTCCATGATTTACTGTTTCGACATCACGAAACCGGTAGACGAAGATGGGAACGTTATCGAACCTAATCATGAATACGTTTCTGCACTCATTGTTTTCCCTAAACCTTTCAAAACTTCATTCAAACCTAGATCTGAAATGCATGCTCAGAGTATTCGAAATGCTCATGCTTTCTCAGAGGATTAATTTGAGAACTTTCTTTTTCACGTTTCCTTTTTTTTTTTTGAATCATTGTTTATGTTAAGTAGATCTCGTTATCTAGCTTCCTGGTACGTTTTAATGTTAATGTGTATAATAACGATTCAATACAAATTTTCTTCATTTTTATCACAATTTTTAACTTTGCGATAGATGATTTTAAGTGACTCAAATTTCGTGACATGGTATCGGATTGAGCGTTTATTTTCTTATACACAATACCATTCCCATTGGACAATAGGAATACACCACTATAATATCCCCATCTGCAGACTACATACCACCAATCAGAAAAATCCCAAAAAGAATTCACATCCACGAAACTACAAACTTGAGATATCAGAATTCAGAATCAGAATCAGAACAACACAAAAGAAAAAGACAAACAGAATTCAAAGTGGGTCGAGAGGAATTTTCGTTCGTTCGTTCTTCGTAACAAAATGGAAACTCACTCAGATCACTGAACCGGAGACCTAAATGTTCAACATCCAACCCATTGATAACTCCAACACCGAACCGAATAACACCCACAACACCCACAAAAGCGACACTCTCTAGTTATAATTGGCATAACACATGTGTACTAGTAGTACTCATCCACATAAACATTTTAGATCTAGGTCCAGAGGGAGAGATTGTAACTGGTGGCACTCGCCTATCACAATACACTAATATACATAAATACAATTACAGAGACAATAAGTACATTCAGTGGAGTAACATGTTAACTACTGTCAATGTCAATCTTAAGAAGGTACAGTTTTATACAACTCAATAAGGCCTAAGACTCAAGCGCTCAAGCTCAAGCAGGACCTCAAGCGATTTAATCGGAACTAAAAGTAGGAACCCAACAACTTGAATCAATCATAGTATCACTCTATTGATATCGGACGACAAATAAAGCCTGACGACAAAACATCCTTGATACAACCGGAACTTGCCTATGGTATATGACGATGACGATATCAATATAAACCCTCCAGGGGTAAGAAGCCCCACTTCTTTGATCCGTGCGACTGTCGTAAGAGGTAGTAAGTACATATATAACTATTGCTGTCTATGTATACACAGTTTACTTATGGACTTTCTGTACGGGGGTAAATACTAGTAAAGAGTAGAGTGAATAAGTTAGGAAAATTGATCTACATAACAACAAGGTACTTGGGGTTATGATCATTCATCATCCATTATCCATCATCGCATCCTTTTCTTTTCTTCCTTTCTACTTACATAGGAACGTAAAAGAAAAACCCAAATTACCAAACTCCATTCGACATTTTTGGAGCGACTTCCGAGTCTAAAGCGTAACCAATCACATCTCTCAACAACTCAGACCCAGTTCTCCGAGTATACCGGACCATAAACCATGAGGCTTTTAGCGCCACATAAACATCACGGTGCTACTACTACCCCAGTAAACCTAATACCCAAAACTCAAAACCCAAAACTCCCAAGTATCCTAGTACTTGTGAGAGTAATTAATAATTAATAAACGCTAAAAATAACTACTATCTGAGCACGCAACTCAGTACAAGTACTCCGCCACAACCCTTCGACTCAGATCTCCTAATCAGAATTCCCTCAAAATTTACTCGTCCCCTCTCAAAAATACATACATATGCATGCCTTTGTCACCCCACACAAGATACAATATTCTCGTTTAACTCTCAATATCTATATTTATTATTAGTATTTATTTATCATAATTGCGCTCATCCCCCTTCAAAGTTCATAACTCCCGGCTAAACCTTTTATCTAACACTCTGTCTTGATTTTAACACCGGCATCGGCATTGGAATTTTCACTTCCACTTGTTGCACCCTCTCCAAATCCAAATCTAAATCCAAATCTTTTCCTTTCATTTTCACTTCCGCCAAAGCCTTCGTGTTTGTGTTAACCAAAGCAACAGCAGAAGCTTCAAACAACCCTCTAGAGAATTTACTTCTTTTTCTTATGGCTGGTCCATAACGAAAAAGTACCTATAATAAAATAATGAAGTAAGTAAATGGTCAGAATATGATCTATCTCCATGGAGGCAGAGTAGCAATAAGAGGAGAAGGAAAAAGAGAATGGGGGAGGAGAAGAGAAGGGGAAGAGGAGAAGAAGAAGAAGAAGAGAAGAAGAAGAAGAAGAAGAAAAGAAGTAATATATCCGAAGTAATATATCCATGAGAAAAAGAAGAAGAAGAAAGAAAGAACGTACAAAAGGAATAGGAATCATCAAAACCGCTAAACATCCAAAAAGAGTATTGGCCCATTTATAATCTAAAGCATCATACATCTGTGTCGTAAACAACGGAAAAGCCGTCGCACTTAAATTACCTACATAGTTATTGGTTATTAATTAATATTCTTCTTCTTCAAAATTAAGTGTGTCGTTAATAAACAACTTACGTGCTAAACTTTGTCCGGCTAATGCGGATGATGCAAATGGACCGTAACTAATGCATAGGAATTATAAAGTTGTTAAGTTCATCCTTTACCAGGGTTGAAAACAAAACAAAAAAACATCACTTACCAATCTGCCAAGTAAGAAAACACAGCAAGATACACAACGAACATAGCCCATATAAACAACTAAACATTATCCATTAAACAAATCAAAATCAAAAAAAAATTCATAACCGAAACATCGCCAATCAAAAATAAAAGAAACTCACAGTAATCCCAAAAGTCAAAGCATACCAAGGTACCTGTGGTAACGCACTCCATGCATATATAAACATAGCTATCGGTAAAAGAAACGCCGCTCCACATGCACAATATAACCGTGCTTCTGGTCCTCTTGTTGGATGATACTTCCTATAATGATTGAAATAAGTTATCGGTATCGGGATATTGTGAAAATAAGAATTGAGATCGAGATTTTAAGATTAATTGGTAGATTAAGTTTTTGTGGAGAGGATATGAAACGTTGAGTATGGATATTTGTAAAAAAAAACGTACTTGTATAAATATTCTTGATAGAAATTCGTCACAAAACCGAGAACCGAACCGATACTAACCGATTTGTAGAAAAGTATGAGTAAAAAATGAGTTGATGTAATAGTAATAGGGAGATATACTTACAACATAGTTAAGAAAACAAGTCCGATTTGACCTTGATTGAATCCTTGTAAAGTACGAAAAATTGCAGCGATGGATCTAGAGTAAAGTATGTATTAGAAACGTGTGTTAAAGTGCATATACGGATCTTACTGAATCATGCAATATGTAACACCCCATGCAAAGCCGATCCATAACTACAAAGAGGTAAGGAAGTCGACATTTTTTTCGAAGGAAAAAGGGAGTCAAAAATCGAACATAGGACGTACACTGAAACTCGCAACAATCGATTCTGTGAACAACAAATCTAAAGAAATCACAAGAAACGTTAGTTCACTCCAAACACAATCGGGAATCGGGGAGAACACAAACTTACGTATAGGTCTAGTACAACTCATCCAAATCAAAGTCTTCAAACTCAACCTCTCATCTTCAACTCTAGCTCTATACCTCTTATCACCTGTTTTCTTCCTTAACCTCTTAGCCATTCTCGTTAACAACACCGTCGATCTTGTTTCTCGAAGTAATATCGGAAGTAATATGAGATAAAGTCCTGCTACCCTATTAAAAAACCAAACAAAAATCATCGATATTAGTAAAGAACATATATTCATGTTCTTGAGGAAAAAAAAATGAACCGAAAGTACTCACATTAATTGAATCCATTGAATCCAGCGCCACCCTAACCTCGGATTCATTTCCACCCAACCAGCAATAGCTGGACCAATACCATTCCCACCTAACGCCGCTACCGAAAAAAGTGCCATCGGAAGTCCACGTCTAACATTCAAAAAGAGTTAAGAAAAATAAAAAGGTACGCATGAAACATAATAAATAACGTAAAAATAATCACTTACTCTGAAGGTGCCCAAATATCAGCAATAGTACCGCCGACCATAGTAGCTCCAGTAGATCCAAATGATCCTTGTAAGAATCTAGCTACCAGTACAGTTCGAATATTGTTTGCTCTACAAAAGAATTAGCGCATACATTCAATAATTTTTACATTGAACTCGAGAGAGAGAGAAAGAAAAAACTTACTCACGTTGCAATAACAAAATACATCGCAGTAAAACCAATACCAGATCCAATATAAAGTGGTTGTCTCCCAAATTCTTCAGAAAATGAAGCAGTTACTAATGGAACTATACCAAAACCAAAAGCATAAACGCTTAATCCTATTGTTGCTTGAAATGGAGTACAGTTTAGTGTACGAATCATGGATGGGAATCCCATGTTGTATGAGGCTGCTGTACATGCTATATGCTATATTGTTGTTATTGTTGTGAAAATTAATGAAATGGGAAGAGAAGGAAGAAAAAGAATGATGTAACGTACAAGTGATAAGAGTTGAGAAACAAGCTATACCTGTTATCAACCATTTTGTAGTTTTTGAAAAGTTGGCTGGGTTTCTAGGATCGTTAGGTTCGAAATCAACCTATTAATTAAAACCCATTAATAATATTTCTAAGAATAATAAGAAAAGAATAAAAAGGAAAAGAAAACATACGTAAATCCGACCTTTAGATCCAACAGAAACAGATTCAATCGTCCCAGTCCCAGTCTTCTTCTTCTTCTTCTTCAACTTATTCCTCTTCTCACCACCTTTTCCTTTCCTACCACTCTCCAAATCCAAATTCAAATCCAACTCGGCATCCACATCGGCATTCACATCAACTTCAATACCGGTGTTAACACGACTAGCAAACGAAACATCACTAATTGTCATACTACCCATACCCAACTTCTTCAAATCTACAACAGAACCTTCATCCTCTCTTTCATCGTCATCATCATATTTTGGAATTCCAACGTCATATCCGATAAGACTTAACCTAAATGTATGAGCTGCCATTTCATCTATTGCTTGTACGAATACTGGATCTTCTAATGCATAGCTGATATCAACGTCCAAGTTATGTGTATTGAGGTTATGATTGTTCTTTTTGGATTTGGATCGAGTATTTGACTTGGATTTGGACTTGGACTTGGATTTATTCGGTTTTTTGGTTGAATGTGAATGTGAATGTGAATGAGAATGAGAATGTGAGTGTGAGTGTGAGTGTGAATGTGGGTGCGGGTGCGGGTGCGAGTGTGAATGAGAATGTGGGTGCGGGTACGGGTGCGAGTGTGAATGAGAATGCGAATGTGAATGTGAATTCGAGTATGATTGAGAATAAGGATGATAATATGTCCGATAATAAGAACGAGGATTCACCCTACCATTACTACGTCTCCTTTCAACAATAACATCCGAATCAAAACTCAAATCCTCCGTCTCAACAGAAACAGAATAAACACTACCAGAACTTTCACTATCATCATCATCATCGTCATCATCATTTGTAGTAGTCTCACTACTATTCGAACGAAGGGAAAACGAATCAAATCGAAGAAGCCTGCTAAGTCGATAAGTATATCGAGACATATCTTCAATCGCTCGAATGAATGCAGATTCTTGTCCTAGTCCTAGAGTCGTGTTATTAACATTATTGATGTTGGTGTTAATGTTGCGTTATTGTTGGTGGTTGAGTTTCCAGTAATGGGATTGCGATTGGAGGTAGTTGTATTTGCAGCTGTGGTTGTAGTGCCTATTCTTCTTGTCCCAGTCCCAACCCTAGTTCCACCACGATTATTACGATTATAGTTATGGTTGTGGGTAGGGTTGTGGTTGTAATTGCGGCGTGGATTTGGCCTGATATCCGACAAATCGATTTCTTCGAAATCTTCATAAGGTTCTGTATGCCAGGGAGGCATGATTGAAACCAGGAAGAGGAGGGCGGTAGAACCTAGCGAATGTGGAGAAAGGGGGGAAGAGAAAGAGTGAAGGACAGAAGAAAGTATATCTGAAAAGTAAAAAAGAGATTATTACGGAAAAACTGTCGGCTATGACTCTTGAAACAACAAATGAATGATACGAATTCTTGTTCAAGTAATCCCTTCCACGGCCGTAGAGAATCTCGGAGAACGATTGAAATTAGAACAGGTATATCATCCGGAAACAGGAAACCTGTATTCTTGAAATAGGTTAAATGTCAGACTGTCCGAGGTTGATTTGAAGTGACATTTACGTTGATTGAAAAGTCATTTGACAATACACCTTTGAGTTTCTAGGCATTTGTGGACGTGAAATAAAGTACTAGTGTCGTCCATGTCCGCACAGACACGTCCACGACAGTCCAAAAAAGCTACAGGGGTCCGGAACACAATGCATTAAAGTTCTATTTTTGTCTCATAAGACACGGCCGTGAATCCGTTCCAATGAGAGCACAGAGACACGAGGTTAGAAATATGTTCAACAGGAAGGTGTGCCGAAGGCAGAGTCGACATTGGCATTCATGCATAGCATAATTGATCACGGCCGAGCGGACGGTTTTGGATAAAAGACTCCTTGATTTGAAATGAAGCGGGGAAGTACGACCCGATGACAAAATCACTACTTCTTCATCACCTACGAGATATCTCATAATTGATGACGAACGGTGCAGAAATAACAACAAAAAAACAAATAACAAACCATTAACCGAAGACCACCAAGGGTCTAGACAATTGGCAAGGGTCTAGACAATTGGTGGTATCACATGACGCTTGATTAGTCATGAAAACCAATCATAGAGTTTGTTCATGTTTGGATTATGGTCCTTTGTCCTTGAGATTGAACCAATTGCTGTCTCTCTTAGACGCCCCCCTAAACACACACAACCTTTTGCGATACCAACCACCTCTCTTCCCCTATATTTTTCATCATCTACTACCACCAATTGTTCAAACGCGAATTAAACCCTCCCAACAACAATAAACTCGAAACCCGAGTCACGAAAACAACGAAAACGAAAGGACTACGAAAAAAAATGGAATTATCTTCAGCAGATCTCCCACTTGTACCTATTCGACGTGGTATTAAACGTTCAGCATCTACAGCTTCTTTACCAACACCTCCCCGAACTCATAGAAGAAGAGGAAGAGGAAAGTCTAGAGGTAGTTGTGATTCAGACAGTGACTCTGACAAAGATGGTGTTGCTTGAATAGTAGTAGCGATGAAGAACAAGAAGACGATAAACTTCCTCAAATCAGTGGTCATAAAAAACGAAGATTGAATGACGATAAGGATGAAGATGACTTTTGGTTGGCTGGTCCAGATTCAAAAGTGGATGACCCAAAGGTCAACGCGTCAGACAAGTCTATTCCTTTGATCTATAGGAAATCTCAGACGACTCGTGGGAATGGAAATGGTTTAGCATCTCCACCACCATCCAATAGGAAATCACAATCGCAAGTCGTTACTCCGATTGCTCCTCCTATTCTTCCTTCATCATCTTCAACATCAACAATCCCAATACCAATCACACCAAAGAAACAAACTTCACTATTCAATCGGTTCCGAAAACGAGCAAAATCACCAGAATTCCCTATCATTTCAAATTCACCAGATAATCCTTTTTATGTTGCTTCTTCACTTTCATCTCCTGACAATAACGAAAACGATGTGGATGAAGAAGAAAGTTCAAGTCCTACAATGGATAGTAGTCCTTTAACTCCAACGCCAATCGTTCCTTCTGCTTCTTCTTCAACATACATGGAAAAACCAACTGTCACTTATGTTTTGTACGTTCGCGCTCTCTATTTTTGTTTATTTTTTATTAATTTAATTTTTACTTACTTACTTTCCCTTTCTTTTTTTTTTTTGTTGCAGCCGTGGAATTCGAAAGGAATTCCATAATCCGATGTATAATCATGCTGAAAATCGACCAATGTCACCACCTCCTACAACTTTATTACCTATTGAACATCCAGATTATTCACCTGATATTGGATGTATACCTACGGTTTTGTTTTCAGATGAGTTGAAAGGAAAGGCTAAGGCGAAAGCGAAAGCTAAAGGAAAAGGAAAGGTTGAAGGAAAGGGAAAGGGAAAGGAGTTAAAGGAAAGGGGAAGGTTGTCATCCGACCAATATCAGAATCAGAGGATAAGGAAAAGGAGAAGGAGAAGGCGATATCGGATTCTGAATTTATTCTTGGTCTTGGTACTCCTCATTCGAAATCAAGTTCAAAATCGAAATCGAAATCGAGATTGAATATGGAATTGAAACTTGCTCCGGCTCCTAGTCTTTCCGATTTAACTACTGCTCCGGTTCCAGCTCTACCTTCGGTTCCTCCAATGGTTAGACGTAGTCCAAGATTCATGAAGAATCTTCAAGTTCCAGGAGGGTTGTTTGCTACCAAAGTGAATGAAGAAGATGAGGAGGAGGAAGTGGAACTTGATGACTTGATAGTGATGATGAGGATGGGGATAGGGATATTGGAACGTTGATTAAACCTAAGAAATTGGATTTTGGACCACCGAAGATGAGAAGTGTTAATGTTGATGTTGATGTTGATGTTGGGGTGAAGAAGATGAATTCAACTACAGCTACATTGATGACAAGAAAGGCAAAAACATCTGCATCAATGACGATGAAGACCAACAAGACAAAGACAAAGATGAACGTGATGATGGATAGTAAGAGTTAAATTGGGACATAGGTTTCGACTTTTGGAACTGAAGATGATGGATCTGTTCTGAATTCGTTTATCCCCCATCCCTATCCCTGCGTCGGTTTTTTGTGGTGTTTTTTTTTTTTTTTTCTTTGTTGGTGGTTTTTTGAGATTGTTTTTCTTTCCTGTTCTTTCCTCCCCTTTTTTGTTGTTTCGGTTTTCGTTTTGTTTGTTTGTTTGTTTTTGTGGGGTTTGTCCTGTTTGGAGGCAAACAAGCGAAAAATGCGATATTACTTTTCTCATCGTTTTGTCATAATGATTTTCGCTTTTTACCTTACGCTTTCTCCATTTTTTTTTCTTTCCTTCTCGTTCTTGTTCCTATTCTTGTTTCATGTTTCTGGTTCTGGTTCTTCAACATACATTGTCATCATCATTGTATTCACGTTCTTTTTTTTTTGTGTGTTAAACGTTGCGATACCTATATCTACCTACCTACCTACCTACCTACCTACACTCTATCTTGCCTTATCTACCTATCTACCTACCTGCCTCAACCTACATACCTTCCTACCTACTTACAAAGGCTCTCCCTACTTTGCCCTATCTACACTCTTACCTATCTACCTACCTATTTACCAAACAAAACAAAAAACAAAAAAAAATAGCATTGATTATGCCCATTATCTTATCTATCGTTCATCTTGTTGAACAACTCAAGGAAATTAAATTTAGAAGACCAAGTTGGGTTGGGGAGTACTGAATACTGAATAACGGTGGAAACCAGACTCCTTCCCAGTCCACTAGGCTAGACACGTTATGCTTGTTCGTTCGCAGAAACCTCGGAAGAAAAGCTCTGCTTACATAACCATGCGTCTAGTGGACTGGTCTGGGTGGAAACCGTGTAATCGGGAGTTGGTATAGTATTGAAATATTGAACCTTGAAGAGTTTTTACGAGTCCCCATTTGAAATAATGGCTTTATGCATTGAAAAAGCTTGTAATAAATTATATCTTATCTGTATAGAATGAGTCTAGAAATTTAGATTTTGGCATTACTATAGGTTCTCTATTAGTGTTTTCCGTCTCTTTCACAAGGCTGATAAAAAAAAAAAACATAGTTAAGTCAACTTGTGACATTGTTTTTATAATAAGGAAGTGGCAGCTACTAAGATTGAAAAACGAATTTCTGATGCTGTATAGTGCTATTAGTACTTGAAAGTAATTATGAAAAACGGTACTGGAAGAAGGGCTCTGCCCAAGGCAAAAGAAAGTTAACAGACCCTGAGGAACGCTGATCTTATCAAATTCGAATATAAAACAAAAACTTTCCCAAAGTTATGTATAATGATGTAAAGGATATGATTCTATGTGTGATAAATAAAACAACCAAACTAATAATCGTAATTGTATGTAATAGTAATAATAGTGCACATTAATCAAATTCAAGAAAGCGTTTTTTTTTTTTTTTTTTTTTTTTTCAAAAATTGAAAATGAGTAAGCTAGAATCTAATCATCCGAAAAAGCATGAGCGTTTCGAATACTCCTCTCATGCATCTCAGATCTAGGTTTAATAGAGGTTTTGAAAGGTTTAGGGAAAACAATAAGAGCAGAAACGTATTCATGATTAGGTTCGATAACGTTCCCATCTTCGTCTACCGGTTTCGTGATGTCGAAACAGTAAATTATGGAAGCGAGTGCTATCCAAACTGCTGAGAATGCCATGTATCGTCCTGGACAGATACTATTGGTAGATGTGCGTCAGATTTTGGGACAACCAGAGAAATAGAGGAAGAAAGAGGGACTTACCGACGACCGAAACCGAAGCAAGCGAAACTTGGATCACGAACGTTCTTGTCGAGTTGACCATCAGGAGTTAAGAATCTTTCAGGTTTGAATTCGAAAGGTTCGGGATAAACGCTTTCGTCATGTAATAAAGCCCAAGCATTAGGAATGACAATTGATCCTTTTGGAATTCGGTAACCCTTGTATTCATCTTCTTCTTGGAGGTATCGAGGAATGGCTAGAAGGGAATCAAGTTAGTTGAGTCATTCAGATGGCGAGTCCAAGAACAACATACCAATAGGAAGAACATCTCTCCATCGAAGAGTTTCCATAGTCAAAGCAGTGAGATAAGGTGTTGATTCCATATCATCGAATTCAGGGAGGAAACCAGGTTTGACTACACGATCTAATTCGGCTTGTGCTTTCTTTAAAATCTCGGGGTGTTCCAATAATCCTAGCATGCACGAAGAAAGGACGGAGACGGTGGTATCAGATCCAGCTAGTAGTAGTATGTTTTAGTATAATATTTTGTTGTGTAGTTTTCCTTTGAGACTTACCAGTGTACATAGTAGCGGCGCTTCCACGAATGACAGGTTCTTGATAAGCGTCACCCTCCTTCCTCTTGCCATCTCTAGCTTTCTCCAGGCCGTAAGAAGTAAAGGAAGGTTTAGCTGTGCCCTCGCTCTAAATAGCATCACGTGTGCGATGTCAGCCGTTTGACTTGAAAAAAAAAAGAAGATAAACTCACAATTTCACGCTTCGCAGCCTCGAATGGACTGTTAACCATACTTTGAGAAAGGACGTCCATGCCTTTGCCTTTTTCTGGAATCCAGCACCAGGCATCCATTCGGGGATGTACTTCATGATAGGGAACATGTCGACGAAGAAAGTACCTGGAACAGCTGCAATTGCGAGAGAATGAACTGCTTTCTTTGAAGTTTCGATGTATGGGTCATCTTCTTTCTTGATGTTCAAACCATAAGCAACTGATAAGATGGTCTCACCAGCCATGCTAAAGAATAGAGAGTCAATTATCTGAGCAACAAATCTCAAGTAGGGGGAGGGAAAGAAACGAACTAGCGAATGGACTCAATAATATTTTCGGGGTTGTCTAGGAGTTTGAGAAGGAGATTGTGAGTTGCTTGAAGTTCGAGTGGTCGGAATTTCATAGCAGCAGTAGGGTGGAGGAGATCGTGCATCAATCTACGATGCTTGCTCCTGTATTATTTTATTAGCAATCGTTGGAGAGTACTTTCGAAGCATGTGAACTACATACCAGTATTCACCGTAAGGCATGAAACCCATGTTGAAACCCCTGTTACAATGTCTATTGAGCAAGAACTACCTCATTGCAAACAAGAAAAATGACGAACCAGTGCATCTGTTATTAGTTGAATTTGATTTAATGATTAGAAATGGAAACCAAGAACTACATGTAGTACACATACCAATTCATCTAGACACAAAATTGTCAGCCGAAAGCACAAACTAATTGATAAAGATAGACTTACTAATCATTGGCATTCTTGCCCTATACAAAGATAGATTTCGGTTACTTCATGAACTAAAGATATCTAAGCATGCCATCCACATACCTGTCGGAATATCTAGAGGATCTCCTCTCCAAAAGATCGGTAACTGCTTCTGCCGAGTCCAAAACGATGAGATGTGTTCCAGCAGCATTGACATGCAAAATGTCCGTGTCTATGTAACAAGACTTCATTAAACACCTACTAACGATGATGAGAGGTCAAAAATTTCTCAGACATACCGAGATCTTGAGACCACTTGTGATATGTTTTCCATTCAAATTCAGTAGGCATATCCAGAATATTTCCAATAATTGGATAGCCTTTGGGACCGGGAGGAAGTGGTAATGACGAATATTTGCTTCTTGACCTTCTTTGGTAAACGTAGATGGCAACTGCGAGAGCAGAAGCACCGATGACAAGCTCGAGGGAGTTCATGGCTGAGAGGACTTGGAAGAAGTGAGTTGGTATGAAAATGATAAAAGGAAGTTGCGCCAACTACCCACCATATATACTGTTTCCTCTGCTGATCACTAGACATTTACGGAACCAATTCTAAAAACGTTTCTAACACCATTCCAAGAAAAAGACATTGAACGACGGAGAAATGCCTGCATAAAATGTGGGATTGTCGGCTTTCTACAAGGGTTTTGGTTTTGAAACGATGTAAAAGGCAAAGAATAGTTCCATTCAGGATGGCATTGCTGCCAACGAAAATGTCCGGATGCCTCCACATGAACCATACGGATGTAAACTATGAACAGAACGCTATTCAGTGTGTCGAAACACTGGGACGCGGTGACGATACCGTGATTCAGGGACGATTATTATTATAGAACAAGTAACAATGTCCGATGAGTTTCTCTACGATGTAAGTAGATATTACGTCTGATCCGGCGGCTTCGCTCTACTTTTACAACCTTATGGCCATACACTAATAACATGGGTGTCTACCTAGTTTTGTCATGTAAACATCCGTAGTCAAGGTGTTACCAATGTTCTGTCCAGGCGGTTCCGAGTAGTGCATGTAGACATTGGTTTTTTGAGATCCACTCATATAGTTCTCAATGGGAAGGGCACATGTACCCATTGTTAATGATAGATGTTTGATTCCTTGCACTCCACCTTGGGGATATTTTCAATGAGATGGGAATAGCCGCCAATGAGTCTCAAGATGATTCTTAAGAAATTCTAAAATTAGAGAAATTTCAATGAGATGGACATATTGATCGAAGTTTGGTGGATGTATTAAAAAGAAGATTGATCTCCTAACAGGTACCACTAGATTTTTTCAATGGTGATCGATTCTGTAGGCCCCACCGTGTACATATTTGAATTGAGCAGAATCAACGTAAGTATGTATTGATTTTCTCCGAAGCATGACTTTATTTTCATCAGTTTAACATTAGTAGTGGATGATTCAAATGTTCAAAGGCGCTCTAGGTCTTGATATATTTTTATAATGGAAGGGGTTAGCTGTCTTGAATGTAGATAACGACGATGACTTTTTTGACTCCACTCGTAAATTTCAATGGGAGGTGCGTAGCCTTATCACGCTTTTACCATGGTTATATTTAATTCACAACCCATGTTTCATACATTCATGGTTCGATGTTACTAAGTACTAAGCGTTTGTTCATTCCAATCATTTAACATCATCATTCGGCTTCATTACTTTTTGGAGAAATTTCACATCGTCATTGCGTTAGTTTCTGTGGGAGCTTGCCGTTCCCTCGAAGGAACTTGAATCTCTGTTGTCTGTGGAGCATGAGTGTGAGTAGTTCTCTAGTCCAGTCTGGTCTATGACATATAGGTGTGACAAAGGTGCCACTAGAAAACTCAAGAATAGAATAGCAGAAAATTAAAAATTTATCTAGTGTACTTGGGAGGCGATGGGCGAGTCTTACCCCAAAGTGAATGAAACAACGGAAGTCGGACATAGTGAAGTTAGCAAGTGGGTGAGTTTAGAGCGGATAGCGAGCTATTGGGAAATGGGTGCGGTATTATGAGCTATTTTTTAACAACGGATAATATGTGGAGGTTGGATGTCATGTGGAAGACGAGTGATTGCCGAGCCTCGTAGGAGTGACTCATTGTGTTAATAGCGAGCTTGGTACCCCTTAAGTGCCTACGACCAACGGGAGTGACTCGCTCAATCCAGAGACATAGTAGTAAGGCGGGAGTGACTCTCGGGGGTGCTCACGAGAAACCGAGGAGTCCGAGGAGTTAAGTAACTTGATAATGTATGACGAACGATTACGCCTCTCTTTGGCGTTGACAGTCCTTAGCTCCATGAAGGGATTAAAACGTACTGGAACTTGGAAGGAGCGCGCGTACCTGAAGGCCCTAGTTACTGAGCATGGCTGGCCATCTCCGTACTGTGCAACTATCCCTCGTGAACTACAAACCAGTGAGCGCGTTATTGTGTTGATGTTGGTGGGGGGTTACAATTTAAAATTCAAAACTTGAACGATCTCGATCAAGTTGTCGTTCAACTTCCTTGTCATATTTTGTCAACTATCACTGTGCGACACGTTCCTCCAACAAACTCTACTAATCTTAAAATTCGGCAGACGTATCCATAGATTTTCTATACATTATTTCATGAAGTTAGCGAACTTTGGTAATATTTATACCACTGACTCAATCCTTTGCTTTATGTTAACCAATACTATGTATGACAGATCAACGTAATGCTGATAATGCCACACCTGCTTGTCATGTTACAATTATTAGGTTGTAAAAATGGAAAAATAGAGCGATGTATCCGAAAAGAGAAATGGGTATTCCAAAAGAGCCATTATGTATGTGAAGTAGACTTAATTCTCCTCTGCAAATTCATGTTCCAAGACTGCATTACGGATTGCGCGTACATGTTTTTCCGAGCGTGGCTTGATGGATGCCTGGAAAGGTTTTGGGAAACTAGACGTATTGGAAGGTGTGTCAGTTCCATTATTGGAATAGTGCGAACATGGACATACACGACGAGGGCGGATAGATATTCATGACTCGGCTCAATAACATTGCCATTCTCGTCTACTGCCTTGGTGATATCGAAGCAATAGGTAATAGATGCAAGTGCCACCCAAACTGCTGAGAAGGCCATGTAACGTCCAGGACAGATGCTGTCAAAAACATTCAGAGTTAGCAATAGTACATGGGGTATTTGGATCGAAGAGCTCACCGACGACCGAAACCGAAGGCAGCGAACCTAGGATCCCTCACACTCCTATCAATTTTACCATCGGGGGACAAGAATCTCTCAGGCTTGAATTCAAATGGTTCAGGGTAGACATCCTCATCGTGCAACATGGCATAGGCATTAGGGATAACAATAGAACCTTTGGGAAGTCTGTAGCCCTTGTACTCATCATCCTCTTGCAGATAACGAGGAATAGCTAGCGGATGGGTAAATTTGCTTGGTTCGGGTATTTAACATAAAGGAGACGCACCGATAGGAACGACATCTCTCCATCGAAGAGTTTCCATGGTTAGGGCAGTAATATAAGGTAATGATTCCTCATCCTCGAAGTCTGGAAGATAGCCAGGTTTCACAACACGGTCAAGTTCGGCCTGTGCTTTCTTCAGAATTTCGGGATTCTCCAACATTCCGAGTATGCAAGAAGCAATTGCGGCCACAGTAGTATCAGAGCCAGCTGAAACGAAAAATCGCTACATATGCATTTCGACGTCCGAAATGCTTTCACTTACCGGCGTACATTGTACCAGCACTTCCGCGAACAACCGATTCCTCGTAGGCGTCATCCTTGTTTCCTTCCATAGCTCTTTGCAAGCTATAAGAAGTAAACGAAGGTTTGGCAGTACCTTCAAGCTGAACATCATGTCAGCACTACTTACTAAAAGAAGAAAGAATAAAAGTCGACATACGATTTGACGTTTTGCAGTCTCGAAAGGCTTGTCAACCATTCTCTTAGCCAATTCTCCCCATACCCTTGCCTTCGTCTGGAAACCAGCGCCAGGCATCCATTCTGGAATGTGTTTCATGATTGGGAACATGTCAACCAAGAAAGCACCGGAACGGCTGCTGCGACCAAAGGATGGACTCCTTTCTCCGCAGTTTGGATATAAGGATCATCCTTCTTCTGGATATCAATACCATATGCGACTGATAAGATAGTCTCGCCAGCCATGCTAGAAAAGAAAAGAGGTTCATAACACTAGCTTAGATGGAGGGAGAAAACGAACTATCGAAGGTTGTCAATAATATTCTCTGGTTGTTCCAAGAACTTGAGGAGGAGATTGTGTGTGGCCTTTAGTTCGTGAGGACGGAATTTCATGGCAGCCGTGGGGTGAAGGAGTTGATGCATCAACCTCCGATGCTTGCGCCTTGATAAGAATATAAAATCAGTACTTCATGTTAACTTTCGGAGGACGCACCAGTAATTACCATAAGGCATGAAACCAATGTTGAAATTCCTGTTTATGATTGAGTAAGAACCGGCATGAGAATGCAAAACCGACTTACCAGTGCATCTTTAATTGACATTAAGTCAAAGAATTAATCTCTCGACTATAAATATTATCGAACGTAGACATACCAATTCATCTACAAGGTGGCATATTAGCACAAAAAAAAAAAAAAAAAAAAAAAAAAAAAAAAAAAAAAAAATCAGTTAGAATAAACTTACTTATCATTGGCATCCTTGCCCTATGCCGAAAAAAGCTATTACTGCATGCCCAACTAAAGATAACACACTCCACGTACCTATCGGAATATTTGGACGACCTCCGTTCCATAAGCTCATTCACCGCCTCCGCGGAGTCCAAGATAATCAAGTGAGTACCAGCTGCATTTACATGCAAGATATCGGTACCTGAGAGTCCGTTGAAGAAATGTTGAAAAAGAAACGTATAATTCCAAGACTTACCGAGATTGCGAGACCATTCGTGGTATGTCTTCCATTCGAATTGGGTAGGCATCTCCAGTAGATTTCCAATAATAGGGTATCCCTTGGGCCCCGGTGGAAGTGGAAGCGAAGCATACTTACTAGATTTCTTCTGGTAAAAATACAATGCAAGCAGGAAAGAAGAGGCACTGAGGCAAAGATCGAGTGAGCTCATGTCTGCAAACAGACAGATAGTATATGTCGAAGGGTGTTGACAGTGGTAGAGAAAGGAAGCAGACACAACATCCTGGATGGGGTAGAGCCTTATATATACTTGTCCTTCAGGAAACATCCGCAAGAAGGATCAACCATTACCTGATTGATATGTGCGCCCGTGTTGTGCCCGTGTCCCGACTGCTGGAGGCAAGCAGCTAAAATTTAAACATGACTAATGTATTCTCAAGTCGTGTATAGATACCGGCGTTCATTTGTTACTATAGTAAGCATCAGGGTGATGTTATCTCGGTCAAAACAGTCGTAAGGCTGTCGTAACTTGAATCCTCACAGAACATATAGAGGCACCTTGGCTTAAAATTTCCTCAGGTGGGAAAAAGGGATGTTTGATAATACACGTAACAAGACGAAAATGAAAAATTTACTCTCCTCAGCCT
Organism: Coprinus comatus; assembly: GCA_034638255.1. Classification (NCBI taxonomy): domain Eukaryota; kingdom Fungi; phylum Basidiomycota; class Agaricomycetes; order Agaricales; family Agaricaceae; genus Coprinus; species Coprinus comatus. The sequence goes on from JAWPGT010000016.1 coordinate 491,439, forward strand.
CATGGCAACACATGGACACACAAGGAGCAACATCTATCGAATAAGGAAGACAAAGCAAGGAGTGGTCATATATTTGATGATGTGTAAATGTAGATATTTTAGGAAAGCACCAAACCTGCCCAAAACCAGTGGCACCCGACATCCGATGATGCGCAGGGTGAACCACAACCCTGGGAGTGGGTAGCAAACGCATTGGAGTTTTTGAAATTATGCATGGATACACAGGCGCCCTAATTGACACTTCTATGTCTGAACGTATTGCGTTTGGCAAGGTATTATTTATACCGCCACTTGATTGCCGTTTGCCTTTTGACCAATAGCGTTCTCGAAATTTCATTTTTACTTCACATCAGCAAAGTCAGCATCAAGTGATTCTCTGGGGATATTAAAAGATAGAAAAACGGCCGCCGCTGCTGGAAGATTTAAAGAATGCTTCTGACATTGGTTCGATCACAAGTATACCATTCCCATATTCTCAGGCTCTCTACCACGAGGCATACTAGTATGATAACAACGTTGACGATGCTTTAGGACATCTGAGTAACGGTTTTGTGATCTGGAACCCCTAGCAAGTCCAAATGCTGGTACGATGTTGAGATGCTGGAGCGCAGACCAGCCAAAATACATTGATAAGGCATGGATGGAGTGAGATTTGACTGCAAAAGGCCACCATGATTTGCCACCAACCTGCCACGGATAGATACTTGCCATGTTGCACTCACGTAAAGATTGTCTTGGATAACCAAATCGGTAAGGGTCAGACAACAGTCGTGTCACCAGGTCATGCGGCTGACGGATTGACAAATTATTTATAATTATACATTCCGCTCTTGACCTCTTTAGTTCAAACTTTCACATGTTGAGATCTGTGTATACGGTTTGAACCGAATAGAACTAATATACGACAACCGCGATACAAGTAGTTGATTCCAGTTATGTATGTTCAACGATCAACCTGAGAACTTGGGTAAAATCATAGCTCCTAACTGAGAAGTGGCGTCTGCGTCGACGAATTTCCGAAGTCTTTCGGGGAAAGAGCGCAAGAGAATGGATATATTCTATAGTGATATATTTATCCCTAGTATGGTATGTACCTTCATTTCAAGCTTAAGTTCTTGAAGGCGCGTAAATGGAAATTAATCCCCAGATCTGCGGGGTAATAATTCTCATCACATAGTACTACTCCACTGTTATTTTTAGTTTTATTTCTAGGCCGCTGCTACTACCAGTTGACTACTTCTTAAGACAGACTCACTAGAAGTCCAAATCAGAAGAAGTCGAACCCTTTCGGCTCATCATGAGAATGTTGCCTTGTGCCTCCTAGGATCGACATCCAAGCCACAATTGCTCATTAAGCATATGAAGTTTTCGAAGTTTTGGTGGAATTGAAATAATTAGGTGGCGAAAGTGGTCTAATTGACAAAAGCAAGAGGGATTAATCATAACTACTTGCATTTTATTACCATATTCCGTCACGCATGAAATTGATAGGTTGAATCACAGGCAAGTCGAATAAATGCTTTGCGTTAAATGGAGGCTATCTACACCGAAAAAGATGGAAGAGAATTTTCATAGTATAGAACGTGTAAGGGACACCTTTAAAACAGACGTGACATTTGGACACAGAGTAGAACCTAGAAGTTAAACTCATTTATAAACTATTAATAAATTATGTACATTGTAACCACAGTACATGTATTTTAAGTACAGGAAAAAGAAGGTAGCAAAGTAGCTCGACAACGACGTTCGTTCCCGTCATTTTCTGTCCTCATAAACGAGCATGCCGTGCGCACAGAAAGCCAGTTCCTCCATTACGTACCAGTTGGCAAACAAGACTCTTCCAAGTAAGGTATTCCCAGGTGTTGGTTCGAGCCCAGCAAGGGGCAGTTTAAATTTTGAGGTGTTGGACTTGTTATCCCTTCCGACTCCTTCATTAACATAAATCCTCTGTTTTCAATGCGGCTGAGCTCACTGTAATACAAGGCTACGGCCTTTATTTTGAAACATCCCTACTTGTCATTTTGAAGACAGAGTCTGAACGTTGAATTTCCAACTTATTGTTTCAGAAAAATAGATGACTCGGAAAGACCCAGAAACGAAAACGATCTGAACCGCACTCGTCTCTGAAGAGGTCAGATTGTTTGTGATCATAATTCTTGTTGTCCTGATTCCCTGGGAAGCGTTGCATTTAGAAATATATTCTACTGTTCGGGTCACAACATGGGGTTAGATCATCGAATGAATGGCCTGTGTAATGAGAGAATTGTAATTTGCTGTAGAACAGAACCTGGACTATGTTCACCCCAGGCTCACCCCGTAAATTGATGTGTGAGTCACGTGTAATATGTAATCCAAATGGCTCAATAGTTCAACGTCAACAAGGATTTATATACACCCAGCATTCAGATGTTCAACAATTACATATAACCAACGACTCTTGAGCACGATAAGAGATCACTATGTATGTGTTCCAGTAGGCACGCTTTTTCTCGTTGGGTTAGCATAGCGGAATAACCGGCCCGTCATACCGCAACGGACCGCCAGTCCCGGCGCTCGTGTCTTTGTTCTTTGCTTTGGACCACCTTTGTGATGTGCTATTCAAGTGTTGCTCCCACAAGTCCTCCGGTAGATCATCGGCCTAATGGTCTTATTTGTTCCATAAATGTTCAAAAGGTCATGGGTTCTTCCTATCTACAAATTCCGGGAGACTTCACAGCTCCAGGCTCAAGTTCAACGTTCAACGTTCAACCTACTTTTAACTCTATCCTTTAACTTAACTCGATCCCGAACTCCCAGCTCGAACTTACAAACGTACAAACTCGCAACTCAAATCTTACCTTTAACTGCTTTAACCTTAGCACGATGTCAACCTACGCACCTTCTCCACCCCCTCTACCAAATCCACTTCAAACGAAATCTGATCTGAGCAAGTTCTTGAAAACACTGATTCATCCTTTGACTCTACCTACACATTCTTCACCTGGATGTGCTTTGATCCATCTGGGTTATACAGCTACTCATTATGATGAAACTGCTGCGTTACTCGAAGGGTTTTCAAGGCCTATCTGGGGATTGGCTTCACTTTTAGCTGGATCATCTAATTCTAGTATTACTGAAGAAGATAGTGAAGAGTATGCACAACGATGGGCTACAGGTTTGGGGAATGGTACCAACCCTAATGGAGAGGAATTTTGGGGTAATATGAGGGATAAGGATCAAAGAATGGTAGAATGTAGTGCTATTGGATTTGCCTTGGCAGTCGCAAAGGATAAAATCTGGGATAAGATGAGTGATGAAGGAAAATTAAATTTGGAGAATTGGTTGGGTGGAATGAACGATAAAGAGATGCCGAACACGAATTGGTTATGGTTTCGCGTGCGTATTTTGTCACAAATTAGATATAATAGGCTGGTTTTTTATTTGATGTATAGGTGTTCGCAAACTTAGGTCTCCAGAAAGTAGGATCGAAGAAATACGACGGAAAACGAATGAAAGCCGATCTCAACCACTTGGATACGTTCTACATCGGCGATGGTTGGTCTCGCGATGGGCCGGAAGGTGTAATTCAACTAGATTACTATTCATCGTCATTTGCTATCCAATTTGCGCAGCTCGTGTATTCCAGATTGGCGCAGGATGAAGATCCAGAGAGGTGTGAAGAGTATAGGAATCGGGCTAAGAAGTTTGGATTGGATTTCGTTCATTATTTCGATGAACAGGGTACGTACGTTATTCATTTTATTTTGTATTCACATTGTAACAATTTCAACTTTGATTTATGAATACAGGAAGGGCAATTCCATTTGGAAGGAGTATGACGTATCGATTCGCAATGTCCTCCTTTTGGGGTGCATACGCATTCGCCTCCACGCCAACAAACAACCTCCAACCTCCGTACCCATTAACTTGGGGTCAAATCAAAGGTCTTCAACTTCGTAACGTCCGTTACTGGGCTTCCCAACCGGGTGCATACAACCCCGATGGAACTTTGACTATCGGATACTGTTATCCCAATCACAACATGACGGAAAATTATAACTCTCCAGGTTCACCTTATTGGTGTTGTAAGAGCTTTATTACCTTGTCTTTGGACGACAATCATCCGTTTTGGAAAGCCGATGAAGAACCTTTGGGTGTTGTCGAGAGTGTTAAATTCTTGAAGCATCCGTTACATATCATGGTCAATAGGGGTGGTCATGCGTTTTTACTTTCATCGGGTCAACAATGCTCGTATGCTGTCAAACAAAGTGCAGCTAAGTATGGAAAATTCGCTTACTCTGCTGCATTTGGGTATTCTGTTCCTGTGGGATCTCTGACACTCGAAGAATATGGTGCCGATTCCACATTGGCTTTGAGCGATGATGACGGGGACACTTGGAAGGTTAGGAGAGTAACTAAGGAGGCTAGAATTGTTTGGGCTGACGAGGGTAAAGGAGAAGGGAAATGGTTGAGAAGCATGTGGTACCCTTGGGAAGGTGTTCAAGTTGAGACTTGGTTAGTTCCTCCTAGTCAAGAAGGTGAACGATGGTATGTAAGGGTGCATAGGATTAGAAACAGTAGTGGAAGGAAGTTGATTTCGGCGGAAGGAGGGTGGGCTCTTTACGGTCAAGGCGAAGATGGCAGGGCTTTAGCGAACAACGGCGACGAGGAAAGCGAAGAGTTCGGCATTTGGGAGAGTGACAGGGTAGCTAGAGCGGTTTCAAAAGCTGGTGTATCAGGTGTAATAGATCTGCCAGTGGGGAATTTGAAAGGAGGGAATAGGAAGGGGAAAGTGATGAGAATGGATGCTAATACTAATTTAATGGTTGCGAGATCGGTATTACCTCTCCTTATGGGTGAACATTATCCGACAGACGAGGATGAATGGATTGCAGTTGGCGTTTTTGGGTTACCTGCCGAAGGACACGAAGGAGCCAAAGGATGGTTGGATGGGTGGAAGAAGAGGCCGGTTTTGTCTCGGGGTCTTGACGAGTACCTTGGCAATTGAGGTGATTGTGTATTCCAAAGTGTATAGGTATTGGGAGAATAAATCATTGTCTGAGAAACTCTGGAACTATTTCATCTCTGATTGGTCATGGTGAGCATGAGGAGAGAACAAGGAGAGAAGGACACATCAACTTCGGCAAGCTCTTTGATAATGATACATGTTGGGTGTGGCGTCTGCTGGGCGGTGGGGGGAGTATTATTCGGCATAAACAAAACATAACAGGGGCATCAATTAATTTGTTACAAATAGGAGTATACGCCCAAAATGGAAAAGAGGACATGGAATTCCATTAGTTGGGTAAGGAGTATGGGGATTTTGACCAGCTCCTAAGGAGTTTTAACTTGATGGTTGAGCTCAAATATGATTCTAGTGGTGATAACTCATTTATTATTGTCGAGAAGTGATGGGATCCGAGGAATCATGGCAACCGATCAAGATGTGATTGTCGAGGAAGTCACAACGACTCACCAATTGGGGTAGACGGGCAGCCTGGCATACTTAGTGCACGTTTCCAGGGACAGTGGTACAATACACAAAATGCTACAATACGGTCACCACCTGTCACCACTGACAACAAGGTCGGCCTAAAGCGATGTTTCCGGGTCCCGGGGTGCAGAGAAAATGCAGGTAAAACTTTTATCATATACTATACACGCTGTCGGAGTTCAATAATAACTGGCAAACTTCTATGCGTGTGGTGCGAGTGTTCTCCACAGATCAATAAACGTCACAAACGTAGAAGAATGATGTGATTGAGTTCGTCATCGTGGACGAATGGGGATGAAGAGAAGCAGAACAAGGGTAGTTTTTGTTTTTTTTAGGCAGGAGTAATGCAGGGTCGCTGATCGGACATGGGATTTAATTATGCGCTGGAGAGTCGACGCTCGGTTTCCTTGCTTGATGGATTGGGACTTCTCTAAATCGAAAACGCTGGTCGAAAGCAATTGATTTGCGCACATTCATCTTCTGCAGCCAGGAGAACAACTTGTGAGTTAGCCTCAGTCTCGTTCTTTCGATTTCATTGACGATGGCAGGGCACCTAATAGTTGCTCAACGTTCATTCTTTGAGTCTTCCATTCTACCAAATTTCTACCATCAGTCGGGCCTCGCAAAGTTAGCTCTTGATCTTTTACGGTTATTTCGCCGCCCTGCTTATCCACGACCATAACTAGCTTTTTCATTTCCACTCAATCCAACGTCGGCGGGTGCGCTTTTTCTTTCTGCGCGAAGTTTCTGCACGTACTGATAAAGCTCAACTAGCCTTGTCCACGCCAATGGACTCCTCGACAGGTGTGTTTTGATTCTTACCAGTCATACCTTTTTCGCTTCCTTACGTTGTTTCTTTTCTGTTTCATTGAACGATACTCCACCCCGTGTCTCACAGGTGTCCCGATTTCTCCGAGCGATAACCAACAAAGCTCTACAGACTCCTTCACCATTACCAGTTCTATCGTAGGGGATGGAACTGAAGCCTCTGTTTCACTTCCATTTGCATCGTCATCACCATCATCGTTCCCAAACATACCACCAACTTCAGTTGTATCCTCGGTTCCCATACTGACATCGCTATCGACATCTCCAAGCCCGTCCCAAACACAATCACAACCCGAATCTACTCAACTCTCTCCTGCATTTACGTCCTGGTCTGCATCTTCAAGAACAAGTTCAACTAATTCTAATTTCCCATCTTCTCCACTTACTTTGTCCTCTACTGATTCCTTCTCGTCAACGTCAACACTGGGTTCTTTTTCAATAACCAGTCCACAATCGCCTGAATCGGGTTCAATACCCGATATAACCACGACAAGTACCCTTTCCCAAACTCCCTTCCCATTTCCCTCGGTACGTACAGGTGTTTACGTTAGGTTTCGTAAAATACGATGCTTATGTTTGAGTTTCATTTCATTCTTTATTTTAGTCTACAGATTCCACTCTTATTACTTTCTCAAGTTCTAGCATCCCCACAATTACTATAACATCGGTTTCCATGTCTGAGACACTTTCCACGAGATCATCGTCTTCTGACTCTGACTCCGGGATATTCACAACAACGACTTCAATTATTCTCCCTTCTTCCCAACTGCCTCTACCTACATCAACTGAGACGACCACAACTATGTCATCGGAGGTACCGTCGGAAGGAACGACGTCGACTTCAAAGACATCATCGGGCTCGGAAGAATCTACATTTATATCTTCTACATCAACACAAAATCCAGAACCAACAGAAGTTCCTAAACCAACAGACACGACAGACACGACCACGCCTATATCTACTATATCCAAAACACTGACAGAGAATACGACGATAATCGAATATACTACGACAAGTACAATTATGACGACAATTATGACCAGTGATGACCCTATACCCACTTCTACCGATCGGGAAACTTCGTAAGCTTATTATTGAACTTCTTTGTGAGGACAGGAAAGAAGTTCTGATTTCATTATACTATTTCTTATACAGAACGTTCAATACCCCGTTTCCTCTTCCACTTACAGAGACTACCTTTACCTCTGATGAGTCTGAGCCGAACACCATTTTCAGCTCTAGTACCAGTATGTTTCCATTATTCTTTTAGTATACCGTCTTCATTGACAAAAATCTTTTTTTAGTCCGCTCCCGTCGTACAACATCAATCTCGACATATACAACAACAAAATATTGGACCGCTTCATACCCCTCCACAACAATAACCTACAGCACCATAGTCACAATTGAAACTGGAATCCTAAGTGATGATGACAAGCCTCACCTCGGCCAGAACGCATTTGCCAGGAACACAGGGGCTATTATCGGTGTCTCAGTTGCTGGTGCTATTGTTGTATTACTTTTGCTTGGGGGCTTTGTTTGGGTATGTGGGCGATGGAGGAAGAGAAGGTTTGGTAATGGAGGTTGCACTGAGGTGTTCTTTGGAGGAAGAGGCTTTGGTGGTGGAGGGGGTAATAGGAGTGGTGGATCATCTAGAGAGCAATTAAACTTCTTTCCTAGAAGTAGTGGGCATGGATTATTTTCTCCGACTCATAGTGGTGATAGAGAGAAGGCACAAAGTGAACGAGAACGAGAATGGAAACCTCCCTTGGATGATGAGGATTTTGGTTCTGATCCGTTTATGGTTCAAAGACCAAATACTTCTCCGAATCTTGCAGGATATCACAATGATAACTACCATTTACCTGGACCCATTGCTGGAGATGAAGCCGCCGCTCAGGCGCATCGGCTCTCAAATCCGGACTCTAAAATGCCGGCTTATCTCACCGTCCGACGTGCAATCCTTTCACCTCAGCCTCACTATTCCATGGATCCGGAGATAGCAAATTCATATGTGCTAGGTCAGGGGTATGGTTCGACCGGTATGAGTCCTTCTTTGACTTCTCCTGCTGGTCCTTCGATACGTCCCAGAATTCCTGGGGAGGATGTTCATACAGAAGCAATAGAAGCAGAAAGGGAACGCGCGAAAAGTGTAAAATCCTATCAGTCTCAGCAACTCGAAATGGGTCAATGGACGAATGGGAGCATTGATCACCACCATCAGACGCAAGTCTACCTGCACCCCCCTTCATCTGACGGACATTATCCACCTATTGCTTGGAATACCCCAGAGCCATTGAGTACAGATATGCAATGTGTACCTGCTGCATCAATGTCTGCTCCTGCGTCTACAAGCGAACATGGTACATGCACAACCGTAGTTGGGACATGGTCTATGACTTCTGTGGGTCATACATACGGACAGGGATGTACACCATTGATACCGGCCTCAACTCCGATGAAAATAAGGCAACTACCAGCTCCACCTTCAAGTTATGCTCCACCTGCTGTTCCTCCTCCATTAGTACGAAGTGGGGAAACGTCAAGTGAAAGTGAAAGTTCGAAAAGTAATGGAAGCGGAAGTGGTTGGAAATCTGGAATATTGGGAAAACTGAAACACAAGAAGGGTATATGGAAAGGGAAAGGAAGAGGCTCAGACGACGAGGAACAACAAAGGAGCTCATTAGAGAGCTCAAAGAGTGCTGGTATGAGAAGGTCAAAGAGAACTTATAGTCACGGTCCCGGACATCGTCCGTATGCCAGTCTGGGGAGTCATGGAGATATGAGAGGTTATAGTGGGACATACGCTGGTTATCCAAGTTCACTGTTGAACCCGCCAACTGTTAGATATCCCGAACCAGCACAAACCCTACCTGTCACTCCTGTCACTTCTGCGGGTTTAGGATACGCATATTCGACTAAAGAGGAACTTTATCAATATCAATACCAACAAGGATTATACCCGATTCCAAATCGTAGTACCAACGCCAGTGAACTCGAATTTAGAGATAACGAAAGCTTAGATGTTTCGATTTCGAACGACGGTTTACTCAATCCCAGAATGTTACCCCAAGCCTCACGGAATCGTGGTAGAACTTGGTCTCTTACAGAGTCTATAGGAGCTGTTAGCATGATGCGAACAGCGAGTGGGAAACTGTTAATGAAAACCGGGAGTGCACGAGGAGAGGCTAGTGAAGGTGGGAGTGTGATGAGTTTGAGAGATTATGTGGATTATTCGAGACCGATTAGTAGTGGTGCTGTTTTGAGTGGCTGGAATTGGGAGAGAGGGGTGAGTGGGTGATTGCTACTAGAAAATGAATCGAGAGATCATTATACATGCCGTTTTTTTTTCATGTTCGTTGCTTTTATACTACATACTTTATGTCGGTTTTTCTATTTTCTTTTGCTTTCGCATGTATTTTCTTCTTTGCATTTTTTCCTGTCTTTACACACCTTTTTCCTGTTCACTACTACATTTTTTGCTCTATTTTATCATATATGTGCCGTAGTCCGTTACCACATACCAGCTCGATCAATGGGATAAACTTAGTATCAAAACCGAAGTTATTTCTAGGGAAGAAGCTTGGCCTGCTTTTCTAAATTCTAATCCTAATACCCAATCACAACCATTCCAACATGATCATCTCGAATCCCTAAAACTCACATACTCACAATCAATACTGCCACTCAAATTATATCAAAATGCGACCTTTCCACGACTTCGTCAATTCTGTCATGCTTTAATCGATAGTGAAGAAGAAGGGACAGAAGATATTCATAAAGCATTAATCGATATGTTAACTTGATCCAATTGTTCACTCGAGATCGTTGATATTCAGGATTTTGGATTTGGAGGGAAGGTACTTGACGATTTTATTAATCATCCAACGGTACAAAGTGTTAAGAGAATTCGATTGGGAGTTACTGTTACTGAAGATTTTTTACGTCGTCTTACTTTCGATTCATACCTACCCCCAACAAGGAACGCGGCAAATACTCAGAATGATAGGAACATTATTGGTAGGATTACACACCTCCCCACTGAAAAACAGATGGTCCTCCCAAAGTTGGAAGCGTTGTTTATATATGGAGGAATGACAATTCGTCGTGCAAGTACTCTATCAAATATGTTGATGTCTCGGAAACATCAATTAAAGAGTATTGATATTGTTCTTGAAATAGGAGAAAGTTGGGACTGGGATAGGAGATATGAAAGATTGGATTGTGATCATGATGATGATCTTGGTGATGATATGTTGGCATTGTTTCATAAAGATTGGCAAGATTTTTCGCATATACGTATCTATAATATTAGAACTGGTGTGGATGTTGTTTGGAATCATCCTCTTCCACTTTATTTGTACTAAGTAGATGATATTGTGTACCTTGGTAATTCAAGTTGGTGTATTGAATGTGTAACTCGCAACTCGGATTGATTGTATTCGTTGAACATTCTGTACAGATGATGCACTGAGTAATGAAGCTTTAAAGTACAGTACAATACTACAGTTGTAGTATAGGAGTAAACTCTAACCACCCTTCAATCACTTCCACCCATCCTGAATCGATCTGTGACGCCGATATAGCGTTGATCATCCTTTCAAGGTAGTAAACGTTGTTCTTGACTACTGGTGCAATTTTGACTACTGGTGTAATACCAATAACCCTGCTGTCCCGATAACTGACCCTTTTAACCCTATTCTTACGCAGATGGTGCTGATATGGTTTCGGTGCATCTGCATCTAGTTTGAATGGCTCCAGTGGGCCCCTTGGTTTCTGGATCTCCTCTGCCCATGACTTCATCCAGTAATGCAGGAAGTCCCATACCCCATAGGCTTTCCACACTGTCTTAGGCGTAGACACCACATCTATATTATGTGGTGCTAAGAGGCTTCTTTTAAACTCAAGTGCCGCAGTAAGGGTCTGGCATTTTTCTGACATGTATCCTGGGGGAAAGTCAGTGCAATGCCAGAAGAGACACCAAGCAAACGACTCCAAATCGTGGCAATAACGTTTGTAAATAGTTCCATCGTTATGATGCAGCATCTCAACCGCCATAAAAGGTAAGGTTCCGGTACGCTGAAACCCGTGTCGTGGTGGAGAATCGTCCCCAGGATTCATGATTGTTGCGAGATCGAAATCATTCAGGACACCTTGTTTGGTTTCAGGGTTCACCATTAGGTTGGTTGAACTAACGTCGCCATGTGCGATACCAATCTTCCAAAGAAGAAAATGACCTGTGTTAAGCAGTGAGTAAGCGAAGATAATATTATAAACCACGGTTAACTTATACCCGACTGTGTCCATAAAAGCCTGAAAGAAGTCTTTTGGTTCTAGGTCTTTCATCAATTGAAGTTTTTCAGACACCATCCATACCAAGGAACGTGCTCCCTCTGAAACTTTTTCAGTATCAAGTCCGAGCAACTGACGGGTGAGCGCAGTGGATGATCCTGGAACTTCTCCCCAATTACGGACAGTTGGAATGTGGTTTAGCACATAGGGTTTTAGATCTTTAGGTAGGTAATTCTTGGCTCTGGACCTCGCCTCTTCTAAGATGACTGGCTCCTTTACACAACAAACTTCTGGCCAGTAAGCCTTGAAGATGGCATCTGGAAGTGTAGGCAATTCTCCATCCCTTGTCTCCGATTTATCCTCTATCCATTCCACTGGTGCCGTATATGTACCGTCTTCACTCCGAGCTCTAGCATTGTTCGGACAGAATGTATGGGGCGCTCCATCAAAATCCGCAGAAAGTGAAATATTGGGTGTACCCCATGTCATCGGGTTGAAGTGTTGCAAAACAACAAACATTGAAACAAGAAGGGAAAGATGATGGACGATGTGGATGGGTTTAGTCTGGATTGTCCCTTGGGCATCGTGATATAACAAAGCAAGGTTTCATCAGGAAATCACGCATTTGCTTGGGTCTACCTTAGGGTTGCTTAGACTACTTGTTGTACTTGTACATCCTTGGTGAAAAATGTCCCAAGGTACTCTGAGGAGCTTTTTAGTTCCAAGTTAGGTCAAGGATAGAACCAAGTAAATCCTCAAGCTTTACTTGCTCACGAAAAATGTTAAACTTTAGTTTACATTATTAACACTATTTGTTTTTGTTCTGATCAATGATTATTGATCATCACATATGTTTTGAAACTTTTGATGTTATCAAATTTGGACTTTGCAAAAAAAGCGGATGAGTGTGACATCCTACTCTCCTTGTCACACATCACTCACTCCACGTCACATCCCAATGGCAACAATCTCACGAGATCATAATACCTCTGCCACATCATTACATCCCTATTCACTCAATTCCTAACAAAATCTCACGTTTTTAGGCTCTCTAGAATCGTCTCACCGTTTTGCTTCGAATGACGGCAGTTACGCGTTGCGTGGTTTAGTACTTGTACTATAACAGCCACTTTATTGAACAAGGTAAGCATACAATGTTTTTGGTCTGTTGTACTCATTTCATCACGCTTTGGCACGCGTCTTGGCTCTTTGGAACCGGCTCTTTTTTCCGCTTCGAACAAGCCTAGCCACACGTGCTATGGTCTAATTCTCATGGTATGGCATGAATAATATTGGTATGTCATCACTCTGTAGTATCCTGAGGCTGTCTCACTCATTTCTTCACATAGAGACATTTACCTAGGCTCGTTTAGACCATTCGTAACTCCTCCATGACTGACCGAAGTTGATTGCGCTGTGGGGAAGGATTGGAGGTGTAGTGAGCAATACTCTGGTACTAGGTCCCAGGTGAGTCACTCTAACTAAATATGTAATATTTCGCTTGATACATGTTTAATCCTTATGATTTTAGGCTCATTACAACCGTCTTGACAACGCCGTCCGAACAGTGCCATTCGCACTCCGCACCACCCAAAACTCCGGTGCCGACACACTCCTCTCTGGTGAGTTACCATATATGTTCCTCCCCAACTAAATATTTAATATGTCACTCAATATCTATGCACTCCTTTTGTATCTAGGCTCATTAAAATCACCTAAATGACGCCGTTCGAACGATACCATTTACACTGCACACTGTCCAAAACCCCTGTGCCGACATGCACATCTCTGGTAAGTTACCACATATGTTCCTCCCCAACGAAATAACTGATATATCATTCAATATCTGTGCACTCCTCCTGTACTTAGGTTCGTTAAAACCGTCTAAACGGCGTTGTTACAACGATACTATCCGCACCACGTACCCCTCAAAACTCATGTACCGACATGCAGATCTTTGGTAAGTTACTATATATATATTACTCTCCAACTAAATAACTAATAACTCGCCCATTTCTTATCCAATCCTTTTGTGTTTAGGCTCGTTATAACCACATTAACCGCCCCTTTCCAACGCTGGTACTCGCACGCCGTACGGTCGAGTATCATGCTTCGTGTGATGTGATCTTTGTAACACATCATCCAAGGTTCGCTTTTTCTCTCCATTTTATGTTAATAATTACTTATTTCACTATTACAGTCTCTATGCTGATACAAAGGTATAAGAATGTATTAATACTGTAGACTAAGTTAGTATATCACATGTATTATTACAACTTCAATGATATTTTTTTTTATTGTCCTTATTCCCTTACTTGGTGTGACCTTGAGAGTACTTGAATTATCCCGAAAATGCAAATAAAATCCTGTAAAATATAATTACAAGGTAGAAAAGTAACTTTTATGTGCTGTCCAAGTATGTTCAAAGCTATTCAAGTACACCCAAGTTAGAGGGACCTACTTGGAGCTCCTTGGGACAAATTTTCCAAGGAACTCCAAGGATAATTTTACTCTTCTTTGAATTCTATTGGGGTGTACTTGGAGCTCCTTGGATGCCTTTCTAAGTAACTTCAAGTACCTCCAAGGACATGCGCGAAATCCTGATGTTGGCCCTACAACGTCATCAGTATAACGATTCGGCCGGAAAATTCCTTAAACATCACCCTTGAATTGTAGTACTAGGCTGTGTGTAACGTTCCAATGACTGCGAAAATGATGTTTCGCAAGTTTCAATGTATTCCCTGGACAGAAAGGAATATTTAAAGCTAATCATGTCCATAGAAGGAATGGACATACGTGTAGAAACAGAGATTTGGTTCAGTGGAGTATCCCAAGCCTTCGTATCAATCTCCACCAAGATACTACACAACACATCCTTCCACTCGAGTTTGTGTCTAGTGTGCATTAGAGCAATCCCTCCCTCCTCATACACAGTCCAGTCCTCCGAGTCAAAGTTCATGTAGTTGTGTTGCTTTAAAGAGTTGGTAGGAGTTATGACTATATCTGGTTGGAATGCTGGCAAGCTTGGGTATCCAAGAGAGTCTTTTGCAGCCGAAATAATTGAATCATGGATAGGGAGCTCATCCAAGGGGTAGAAATGACATGAAGAAAACTGCAGAAGGATTTGATTGATGATGTAGCTCAAAGTAATTCGAAAATGCGCCTTGTTTTTACATGTCGGACTATTCCATCAGAAGTCATTTACATGCATTTGAAGATATACACTTACAGTTGACTTAGACTTTCTTGCATAGCACGAGATCTCCAGTGCACATGTGGTACTGAAGAAGTGTCCGCATTGCAAAAGGTCGTGGCTTCGGTGAGGATTGCTTCAAATACATCTTTGGCGGTCTTGAGCATACTTTTGGTGTCAGAGAAAATTCTTCTTCCAATAAGGGCTCTAAGCAAAGAAGAGAGATTAACAGTAGTGATAGTGTCTGTCATAAACCGGTGTTGAGAATGTTTATAGGATCGGAGCAGGTTTTAATCGAATGTCCGAGGATGTTTGCAAACTGAGGATTGTGACGTACGAAGGCGTCGGAGTGTGAAGTAATGCAATGACGTCTGCTTATTGTACTTATTGAAGGTTTACCAACATTTAGGTCAAAAACTCCATCTATACAAGATTGTTAGTTTGATCACACGGGGATTGAGTGTCAAGTCAGCTTGCAAGAGATTCTTCAATAATAATATAATTAATATACTAAACCTATGCGAATGGGACCGACATTACATGAGCATTACTCATTCCACATAGATGTAGAGTAAGATGTCATTCAGACTTCCAACTTCACGGGGCAAGAAGAAGAAGAAGAAGAAGAAGAAGAAGACTATCACCGTGACCATTCTCATGAACATGATGATGATGATTCATCAGTGTATACTATTATCATTCCATCATCTCCATTCGGATATCTTCCTTGGAGGATTCTGGATGCTGCATTGTAGCACTCACTCGAAGCGCTCTTCCACATGTCCCCACTCCTTGAAAACTACTCAGTTCCCAAAGAATCTGAGAAATTGTTATGGAACGGGATACTTCACAACCCTCAACACCAGGGCACTCTTCCACATGGTATCACCACTGCTGCAAGGCTCACTTCATTCACTGGAAGCAAACTCCCATGTATACCCAATAACTGGCGTTTCGCAGAGAGTATCTCTGCCCTCAAAGCCTTTCAAGCGGCAATGCTCAATGTTTTGACTCACAGAAAATATAACATCGATTATCAGACAGTCGAGATTGATACGTACGTCTTTTTCCTTATTTTCATTAACCTGTGATTTCTGAGACGCATATTCTCTCCAAGTGATCATGCTCAACTGTTCATAGTATCTCCAGCACATCCGTGGATCACGATTGACCCAGAGGGCGAAAATATTGCTGCGGGTGTGGGAGGTGACAAGTTGGGTATGAAAGGTATTT
Organism: Coprinus comatus; assembly: GCA_034638255.1. Lineage (NCBI taxonomy): Eukaryota > Fungi > Basidiomycota > Agaricomycetes > Agaricales > Agaricaceae > Coprinus > Coprinus comatus. The sequence continues at coordinate 507,459 of JAWPGT010000016.1, forward strand.
TCCTAATTGTGATTTACATCGCACCCTGGAGGACTCTTCGGTCCTCGATGCTGCTACAACAAACATATATCGATTGGGAGATGGGAGATTCTATCACACGCATGGTATGAATTCACTCCCACCGTTTTTCATGGCTCTATCCTCATCTTCAACAGGAAGCATGAATCCAATACCAACCCAGATTGCGATAGGCATCTCTGAAGCGGATTCAAAGTCCATCTCTTCCTTCCAATCTGCTTGCGATCTAATCGAAAACAAGTTGTCAACTTTCTCTGCTGAAAGACTCGACAACCTAATAAACAATAATTATCATCAAGCGGGAACTATATGCTACTCAATTGATGAGTATCGTACAAGCGAACATGGAAAGGCCAATGCACATGTTGGACTATATGAGGTTCACCACATTCCCAACTCAAAACAGGTTCCTATGTGGTGGAACGACATTCCCACATTGACATCTCCTAAACGTCCTCTTTTCGGACTCAAAGTTGTTGATCTGACACGGATTATAGCGTCTCCTACCATTGTTCGAGATTTAGCAGAGATGGGTGCAAATGTTATGCGTGTTACGGCCCCTCATATCTCGGATATGTCTCAACTTCAGCTTGACCTTGGTTGGGGAAAATGGAATGCACATTTGGATTTACGAAGGGAAGATGATAGAGAAATGTTGAAGAACTTGATCTTAGAGGCAGATGTGGTGGTTGATGGGTATCGGCCAGGTGTCATGAAGAAATGGGGATTTGGGAAGGAAGACATTATTGAGATGTGTCGAGAGAGAGAGAAGGGTATTATATATGCGCATGAAAACTGTTATGTACGTTCTTCACACTGTAATTGTGTTGACTTTGTGTGTTTATTTAATCCAAGGGATGGAACGGTCCCTGGTCCTATCGTTCTGGATGGCAACAGATTAGTGACGCAGTAGGTCTTTTGACACTGGCTGGCCAGCAACACAACTCATCACGGGCGACTAGAACACTGGTGTTTCACTTGAGTTTGGAAGTGCAATGGGAAACGACGAACCGGTAACTCCTGTAATGCCAAACACCGATTTTTGGTGAGTTTATTCTGTAAACCTCTACATGTCATCAATGTTTCTCACACGTTCTAAAAGTACGGGTGTTGCTGGTGCGACCGGAATACTCCAAGCGCTTATTGAGCGTAGTGAGAAGGGAGGATCATACATTGTAGATGTGAGTTCTACTCCTTACCCCTCATTCCCTTCTCAAGTAATGGGTATTTTCCTAGATTGCCTTGAATTACTACACACAATGGCTTACAACCTCATGTGGCTCATATCCTAAAGAAATCTGGGATCATACATGGACAAAGTACAACCGTTTCATCTTTCGACACACTGATAACATGCTAGTTACGATTCCAAGATTCTTCAAAATGTTCCAGGAACATAACACACCTATATTCAACGAGGAATACTTTGAAATACGGGAGAATAAAGCGTTAGGGGTCCCTATCAAGACTCTGAAGCCTGTGATTCGCTTTAAAGAAGGCGGTACTCTTTTGGAATTTAATGTTGGTTCAAGGCCGAATGGAACAGATGTGGCGAAGTGGCCAAAGGATTTGACGGTCGAGATTATTGTATGATTGTGTTGGCAACTGCAGTTAATCAAAATCCCGAATTAGTTGTTAACTGTAATTTCTGTGTATTAGTATGCACAATGTGCTGTAGTCAACACGGAATCCTAAAGCTCAGTGTTTAAATACAGGCCATTTTCTTCTTTGGAAGGTTGGTATCGCACATGGTGATATTAGTACAAATAACCTGATGGTGAACGTTTGAACCCTAGAACCAAACGAGGCGTTTTGGGTGGTTTCTACCTTGCGGCCATTACAAATCCTGGGGACGATTCTCCACCACCACATGGGTTTCAGCGTAGTGGGACCTTACCTTTCATGGCTATCGAAATGTTGCATCATTCGGGCGGGACTGTTCCCAAAAGATACTGTCATGATTTGGAGTCATTCGCTTGGTGTCTCTTCTGGCATTGCGCTGACTTTTCCTCAGGACGCATACGGTAATACCAGAATAATGCGTGTCTCTCGACGCCGCAAAGTTCAAAGGTCATATATTTGCACCACTTACAGTAGTAGATCGCTAGAATAACAAATATGTGCCGAGTCGGGATGAACTAGACACGGCGGGTGATATTTGTGATTTGTGAAGGGTGAACGGACAATGATGGCTCGGATCATGGTGTCCGTGGAATCGGATGATTTATTTCTTTGTGTCTAAGTTTCTTTGATTATTTGCGACACGGACATTTTACTAGACAGCATTATTTTGTATATAAACTGTACCAGTTCGTCTGGAGCACCTCACTCTCTTTCTGTATCTTCGAGTGTGAGGTGAGACTTTTCCTACTTCTATAATCTTACTTTATACTGATGATGTACCTATAGCCTAACGTTACTTGACTTCTTATAGGTACTTAATAATAGACTCTCTTTCTGTATCTTCGAGTGTGAGCCTAACGTTACTTGACTTCTTATATAGATTTCCCCCTGAAGATTGGGCTCTGAATTTCCATGTATATTAGGTCCACGGCGTCTTAGCACTATAGATTGCTTGTAGCGGAATATAAATGCTGAATTTAAATAAATAAAAAATTGACGGCGTGGAAGAGTGCCCGTTATGGTGCTTCTTGACTCACCGGATGATTACATGGACTGATGAGTGGGCGAACCGATTACCGCTCTGACATTGGAGGAAGAGAATGGATTCGACATTCCCGTTGTACATTGCGGAGTATTGGACTGATATACTACTCAGTGTCTGAATTGAAATGACAACTGAGGGAAAATGCAAAACGAATGAAATGAAGTTTAAGTAGTCGTGCGTGACCGTGGGAGAATATTGACATCTGTAGTATATGGTATACTCAACACGGAGGAGGATGAAGAAACAAAAGACCAGGTCGCGTTGGGCGACAGGTAACGTACATTTACACCACTGAAATTCCCAAGAATGATGCTTATTATCTTGAAAAGATGATTGGTGCTTTATCAAGTGCAAAGATTCCCACCGAATGGGGAGTGCTGATTAGGAAGTGGATGAAAGTTACTGTCAGTAAGGATACCATAAGTCCTTGATGCCCAGGTATCTAACAAGGGTATTGATCCAAGTAGAATAGTTAACGGTGAGCAAGGTGGCTTTTCATGTAGAGCTACAAAAATGTAGAAAATATATAAATAATTATCTTGGGGCCTATATATGACGTCAACCCCCGACACCATAACCATTTTAAAACCTTTTACCATTACCAACTCTCTTAAACTCTAATCACACGAGAGAATGGCTCAGGCTAACAACCATTCAACGAGTCATTCAAATTCAAATTCACATTCAAAATCTTACGCCGACAAAGACAAGGACCATCCAACAGGTTTATCCTCATTTTCATACATCTGTCCTGGTGGCAATCACAATTCCAATCCAAACGATTCTGCAGAATCTAATGCTGTTGCTACTTCTAATCCTGAAGAAAGAAAACAAAAAAATAAATACATTTGTAGTAACGAACGAGAAGTCTTAGATCCTACAACTCATCTCCTCATAACAATCCACGACATAACCGATATCGAACTCGAACAAATTCCACCCCCTAGATCAATTCAGGAAGAACATACACACCACGACTCGAATACTCATTTTCTCAGACAAGGAAGTAGAGGGAGGCGAGGAGTTACCAAAAGTACTACATCAGAGTCCAACCGATGTCATAAAGGAGTCGAAAAAGTCATTGAAGACGTTACTCAACAAGGATGGTGGAATGATCCTAGAGCTGATTCTGATCGGATAAGACTTCAAACTGCTTTAATTGCTGGTCTTGCTACTTGTATAGGTGGTATTGGCGGTTTGATTGTTGGCGTGAAGAGTCGATTTGGATGGTTGGATTTACTTTTACTTCCACTTGGATGTTTGGTATTTTCTTTACTAGTTGCGAGCGCCACATTTTCACTTCGTATTTTCACGACGAACGAGAAATCACCCTGCTCATCTCATCATCACATTGATCAGTCCCATACTGCTAATGGACACTCAGGTCGATGTAACCTTCCTGAGAACCTGGTATGTACCAACAATCAATTCCATTCTTTCTCTAACTATGTTTTTATAGCTTCCACAATTGGACATATCTGAAGAATCCGATACTCCAGAATCCACTCTATGGCTAAACTCTTTCCTATATTCCATTTGGCCAATCATAAATCCATCCCTCTTCACCTCCATAACCGACATACTCGAAGATTCACTTCAATCTTCCCTTCCAAAACTAATACACGGTGTACGTGTAACGGATATGGGACAAGGAACAGAACCTATACGTATCCTAGGTATCCGTTATCTATCACAAGGAGAACCTTTAAGCGAAGTTGATGGAGCGAAAACCAACGAAGACGAAGCCGAAGGTGACTTCGTAAATCTAGAAGTAGCTCTATCATATCGAGCTAACCTACGGCTACAAGTGGAGGACTAAAAGGACGTTCAGCAAACATGCATCTCCTAACCGAATTATATTTCTCTGGTCTTTCGGGTGGTGGAATAATGGTACCAATATGGATTGAAATCACTGGATTTTTAACTATAGCACGAATTAAAATCCAATTAACACCCGACCCTCCTTTTGTGGCGTTAATGACTTTAACACTTTTGGGACAACCAAAAGTAACGTTTAGATGTACACCGTTGGCGAAGAAGAATTTTTTAAATGTGATGAACGTTCCAATGTTGTCGAGTTGGATTCAAGAAAGGATTGATTTAGTTATGAAGGAATATGTTGCTCCGAAATCTATTAATTTGGATTTGAGGGAATTGTTGATGGGTGTGAAGAGTTTGGATGTAGAGGCTTTGGGGGTGATCATTGTTACAATTAGGTGTGCAAGTGGGTTTGTTGTTAGTGGGAATTGTATGAATACTTTGAAAGTGGGTGAGGACGATACGAGAAAGAGGAGGATTCGTATATTACACTTAGTTGGAGTAAATGGGGGAAGATTATTTGGGCTACGAGGTGTGTTCTTGCATTATTTATACGCGCATTAGGTTAACTAAAATGTCTATTTTACAGAATTATTAGCAACGATTCTGATCCAGTATGGGAAGAAACAACCTCGATGCTGGTTACACCAGAAGAAATAAATGCACAAGAATCTCTTCGTTTACAATTATGGGATGCAGGTTCGCCTTTCACCTAATACTATCAACAAAGATAAATAAATTAACACTTCGTTTTTCTATGTTTTTAACAACAGATAGACTCACAGCAGATGATTTAATCGGGACAATCGACGTCCCACTTTCCCAATTAATGAATTCCTCAGAGACAAAAAACCAAATATGCGTACGGCAAGATCAACTTTTACGCTTATCATCTCATTCTTCGCCTTCGTCCTCTGCTCCCTCTTCGTCACCTCCGCGCCCTTCCTCATCTCCCCCTTCTTCAAATAACAGCTTCTATCCAGTCCCAGGTCAACTTCTCTGGGAATGTGGATATTTCGCTAAAACATCTCTTCAACAACATCTCGAACATAACTCGGACAACAAGCTTAAAAACTATGATTTTGAAGAAATTAGAACAAATGTTGAAAATGAAGTCGAGAGGAAATTGAGAGAAGCTAAAACTAGGGAATTGTTAGATCAACAACAGGAGGAAGTTGAGGAGGAGGGTGACTATGGGTTTAGGATGAGTTATCAACAAGCCGAAGATAAAGTTAAATCTGAGCTTGGGAGTGTTGAATACTTCGAAGTCATGAATCATGACCACGAAAACGAAGATGAAGATGAAACGGAAGGTTCGAGTATTGGCGTGGACGTAGTTGGAGGATGTAGAGTAGCTGGACGTAGCCAGCGGGACAGAGATAACGAGAAACAGAAAGAAAGAAGTGAAAAGGAACTAATAGGAAAAGTAGAACAGCAAAAGAAAGAAGATTTTAAAACCAGAGGAGACAGTATAATCGCAAATTCAAAACCGACAACAGAATTCCCATCTGGAATTTTGGGTATCAGAATCGAAAAGATAACAGGATTAGGTATTCAAGTCAAAAACATTAGAAAGACGGGAGAAAAAGTGGAAATCGATGGAGAAGACGATGATGCAGATGATTTACCAAGTGCTTATTGTACCATCATCATCAATCATCAGAAGGCATATAAAACTAGAACGAAAATGAAGAGTAACAACCCTTTCGTAAGTGTTTTCCCATTTATTCTTCTAGACCATCATCATTAACATGATCTTTCCCGTACAGTTCAACGCATATACTGAACGATTTATCCGAAATTGGCAAGACACCAATCTCATAATCGCAGTCAACGATAACCGGGTGCACGAAAAATCACCAATCCTAGGTGTTCTAGTCCTCCCATTGAAAGACGTCTTCCACAATCGTTCCAAATTCACCCGTTCCCTACCAATCGTAGGAGGAATAGGATATGGACGCATAAAAATTTCTCTTCTCTTTCGCAGCGTTCAAGTCAAACTTCCACGTCGACTTATTGGTTGGGATCTTGGTACGTTGGAGATCCAACCAAAGATTTATGTCACAGGGAATCAAGCGCTGAACGAAGATGCAGATGGGAAGGGTAAAGCGAAGGCGAATACCGAAGAATCCTTCCCGAATGATTTGAGTTCATGTCGACTAGTTTTACGAACCCGGTTTGGGAAAGGTAAAATGGTTCCACACAATCCATCCTGTCTCCCTTCCCATTCTCAATCAATTCCTTACAACAATGCCGACCGTTCAAATTCATCACCATCCCCATCCCTTGGTTCCTCTATGACTGCGGAGGCAGATACACTACAAGCTGAATGGGGTACCAAGAATGGTAGACCTATCCGGTTACCCATTCTCAAACGTTATGCTTCACATCTATGTATTCAATTCAGGAAACATGCTCTTGGTCCAGATTTGACACCCGCAGACTGCGTACTTGGGTTAAAGGATATACCGGACGAGGAAGAGGTGACTATCCAATTACCGATTCGGAGACATGCTAGAAATACGATTCTTGGTACGGTTATCCAGACAAAACCCTTCTCGAGCAAGAATAAAGATGCTGGTAATGGAGGAGTGAATGTGAAGGATTCCTTGAAAGATGAGTTGGAGAGTAGCAGTGATACTGGTGTTTCTAGTGGTGATGTCATTCCTGGCGCGATGTTGGTCGTAAAGTTGAGGTTTTGGCATGGTTTAGGTGGATATCATCAAGCATTGGCTAGTCATGACAAGAATTTGGCGGACGTGATGGATGCATTAGATTCTGCCGAGGAACAGATGGATGTTGGCTATGAGTTGTTGGACAACGAGCATACTGACGAGACTGACGGAGAGGAGAGTGACGACGAGGTTGTTGATGAACAAGATGAAAAGCCAAAAGGAGCTATGCAGGAGAAGCGGCGTCATGAGCAAGGAGTAAAACAGCAGTTTGTAGACGATTCGAAAGCACGTCGAAAGAGACCGAATGAAGTGCATCGCAAGCACCGTGGGTTGATGCAATGGAAAGGGATGAGAAACGTGGCATGGGTTGGGCATAATGTAGAGAATAAAATCGAGAAGTTAGGACACAAGATCAAAAGCAATTTCAAGCATGAGGACAGGTCAACTGGACTTGATACCGAGGTTTGAGGGGCTATTTGTATTAATTAGTAGAACTTAACCGGTTTACGAATAATTTAATACGAATTGTGTCTCGAAAAAAAACAAGTCCAATTCCTATTCTTAGAATAGTGACAATACGAGAAAGCAGTGGATATATATTAAGGCTATGCCTGAAAGGGGGTTAGCACGTTAAAACTCACGGTGGGGGAAAGGCTTACATTAAGTAGAAAATTTTGGGATTAATGGTTAACCTTAGCCTCAACATCGGCTACTGGCTTCGTAAGGTCGCTCTCAGCACCGCCCATCCGCTCACAAATCTCCCTAACTTCATCGTGGAATACTGTAGGGAGGCCACCGTTCGTGCCATCTAGAAGTAAGTGGGGTAATAGTCGGGTATGGAACACACGATGGGCAGTAGAAGCTCCCTATCGAATAGAATAAGCGAGATAGGAAAGGAAGGGGAGATTATAAACCTACGAATTGCTCATAAATAGCACCCATAACTGCCGCAACACAATCTCCCTGGACCTTGTAGAGCCCCACGCTCTTGAGAAGGGCATCCTTCTCTTCCATCCTAGCCAATGTCTCCTTGTTTACCGTAGGAACCCATCGCATAATACGGCCAAGACCCCATTTGGACCCAACATGTTGACCGAGGGTGTATGTATTGAGGGTCCAATTTGTGATGAAGTTAAAGTCGTGTGTTGGTTTGAGGTTTTTGCTGGATGTAAGAAAAAGGAGGAGATAGGATTCAATTACACGGCGTCCTGCAACAAATTCCGAATTAAATAAGCAGGAAATACATATCAAAGAAAGTCATACCAAGGAATGACATTCCAGCATTATGGCCATTGACTGACGTCGGGTGACTTCCATGTGTCAGGCAGCGTCGAGAAACCTCCTGGTTGAATTGCAGAGGGTTGAACAGACCATTCAGGTGTGCTGCAAAATGTGGCTCTGGCGTAATTTTCCACAGCGGAAGCGGTTGTGCTGCCTCCCCGAACTTTTCCCTCGATCCCCATGCTGAATTTCCGGAATTCGAACGCGAGGAGTGTGCCCGAGTCGTTGTCCGCGGTGAATACGACGACGAAGACGAGTCCTCACGCGCCTTCATAACAGCCTGCGCGTATGCTCGCGTACCTACGGATATATGTGAGTCCGCAATTGATTGCGAAATACCAGCTCTTCATAGCTTACCTCGTGGACATGTGGTAGATGGTGTGGTTACTGTGGGGAGCGATAAGCGCAGACAGCGGAGTGAACGAGACATGGTAAGCTGAATGTCGTCGCCGTCGCGCGCATCACATTTCGGCTGTGGCAAAAAATTGGCAGATGTCACGTGGACCTTAGAACAGGTATTGGCAAAAAATTCGGATACGGGGAATCGAACACTGAGCTATCGCGTGGGAGGCAATAATGTTAGCCACCATACCATATTCGATTGGTATATTTGAAGCAATTTTTCACATCAATTACAGACTATCTGAATGATAATGTTCATGGCGAGCATTGTTTCATAAAGATTTGAAAGATTTACCACACACACAGATCTATAATCTTCGCAAGAAACTAGTATGGATGTTATTTGGAGCTTGAACAGTCTAGTGGTGTTTTAGGATTCCGTGTTGACTATAGCATTGTGCATACTAATATACAGAAATTACAACTAACAACTCATTCGGGATTTTGATTAACTGCAGTTGCCAACACAATCATACAATAATCTCGACCGTCAAATCCTTTGGCCACTTCGCCACATCTGTTCCATTTGGCCTTGAACCAACATTAAATTCCAAAAGAGTACCACCTTCTTTGAAGCGGATCACAGGCTTCAGTGCCTTAATACTGACCCCTAACGCTTTATTCTCCCGTATTTCAAAGTATTCTTCGTTGAATATAGGTGTGTTATGTTCCTGGAACATTTTGAAGAATCTTGGAATCGTAACAAGCATGCTATCAGTGTGTCGAAAGATGAAACGGTTGTACTTTGTCCATGTATGATCCCAGATTTCTTTAGGATATAAGCCACATGAGGTTGTAAGCCATTGTGTGTAGTAATTCAAGGCAATCTAGGAAAAATACCCATTATTTGAGAGAAGGGAAATGAGAGAAGAAGTAGAACTCACATCTACAATGTACGATCCTCCTTTCTCACTACGCTCAATCAGCGCTTGGAGTATTCCGGTCGCACCAGCAACACCCGTACTTTTAGAATGTGTTGAGAACCATTGATGACATGTAGAGGTTTACAGAATAAACTCACCAAAAATCGGTGTTTGGCATTACAGGAGTTACCGGTTCGTCATTTCCCATTGCACGTCCAAACTCAAATGAAACACCGGTGTTCTAGTCGCCCGTGATGAGTTGTGTTGCTGGCCAGCCAGTGTCAAAAGACCTACTGCGTCACTAATCTGTTGCCATCCAGAACGATAGGACCAGGGACCGTTCCATCCCTTGGATCAAATAAACACACAAAGTCAACACAATTACAGTGTGAAGAACATACGTAACAGTTTTCATGCGCATATATAATACCCTTCTCTCTCTCTCGACACATCTCAATAATGTCTTCCTTCCCAAATCCCCATTTCTTCATGACACCTGGCCGATACCCATCAACCACCACATCTGCCTCTAAGATCAAGTTCTTCAACATTTCTCTATCATCTTCCCTTCGTAAATCCAAATGTGCATTCCATTTTCCCCAACCAAGGTCAAGCTGAAGTTGAGACATATCCGAGATATGAGGGGCCGTAACACGCATAACATTTGCACCCATCTCTGCTAAATCTCGAACAATGGTAGGAGACGCTATAATCCGTGTCAGATCAACAACTTTGAGTCCGAAAAGAGGACGTTTAGGAGATGTCAATGTGGGAATGTCGTTCCACCACATAGGAACCTGTTTTGAGTTGGGAATGTGGTGAACCTCATATAGTCCAACATGTGCATTGGCCTTTCCATGTTCGCTTGTACGATACTCATCAATTGAGTAGCATATAGTTCCCGCTTGATGATAATTATTGTTTATTAGGTTGTCGAGTCTTTCAGCAGAGAAAGTTGACAACTTGTTTTTGATTAGATCGCAAGCAGATTGGAAGGAAGAGATGGACTTTGAATCTGCTTCAGAGATGCCTATCGCAATCTGGGTTGGTATTGGATTCATGCTTCCTGTTGAAGATGAGGATAGCGCCATGAAAAACGGTGGGAGTGAATTCATACCATGCGTGTGATAGAATCTCCCATCTCCCAATCGATATACGTTTGTTGTAGCAGCATCGAGGACAGAAGAGTCCTCCAGGGTGCGATGTAAATCACAATTGGGAAAATACCTTTCATACCCAACGTTGTCGCCTCCCACACCCACAGCAATATTTTCGCCCTCTGGGTCAATCGTGATCCACGGATGTGCTGGAGATACTATGAACAGTTGAGCATGATCACTTGGGGAGAATATGTGTCTCAGAAATCACAGGTTAATGAAAATAAGGAAAAAAGACGTACGTATCAATCTCGACTGTCTGATAATCGATGTTATATTTTCTGTGAGTCAAAACATTGAGCATTGCCGCTTGAAAGGCTTTGAGGGCAGAGATACTCTCTGCGAAACGCCAGTTATTGGGTATACATGGGAGTTTGCTTCCAGTGAATGAAGTGAGCCTTGCAGCAGTGGTGATACCATGTGGAAGAGTGCCCTGGTGTTGAGGGTTGTGAAGTATCCCGTTCCATAACAATTTCTCAGATTCTTTGGGAACTGAGTAGTTTTCAAGGAGTGGGGACATGTGGAAGAGCGCTTCGAGTGAGTGCTACAATGCAGCATCCAGAATCCTCCAAGGAAGATATCCGAATGGAGATGATGGAATGATAATAGTATACACTGATGAATCATCATCATCATGTTCATGAGAATGGTCACGGTGATAGTCTTCTTCTTCTTCTTCTTCTTCTTCTTCTTGCCCCGTGAAGTTGGAAGTCTGAATGACATCTTACTCTACATCTATGTGGAATGAGTAATCCTCATGTAATGTCGGTCCCATTCGCATAGGTTTAGTATACTAATTATATTGTGATTGAAGAATCTCTTGCAGGCTGACTTGACACTCAATCCCCGTGTGATCAAACTAACAATCTTGTATAGATGGAGTTTTTGACCTGAATGTTGGTAAACCTTCAATAAGCATGAAGTACAATAAGCAGATGTCATTGCATCACTTCACACTCTGACGCCTTCGTATGTAACAATCCTCAGTTTACAAACATCCTCAGACATTCCATTAAAACCTCTTCCGATCCTATAAACATTCTCAACGCTGGTTTATGACAGACACTATCACCACTGTTAATCTCTCTTCTTTGCTTAGAGCCTTTATTGGAAGAAGAATTTTCTCTGACACCAAAAGTATGCTCAAGACCGCCAAAGATGTATTTGAAGCAATCCTCACCGAAGCCACGACCTTTTGCAATGCGGACACTTCTTCAGTATCACATGTTCACTGGAAATCTCGTGCTATACAAGAAAGTCTAAGTCAACTGTAAGTGTATATCTTCAAATGCATGTAAATGACTTCTGATGGAATAGTCTGACATGTAAAAACAAGGCGCATTTTCGAATTACTTTGAGCTACATCATCAATCAAATCCTTCTGCAGTTTTCTTCATGTCATTTCTACCCCTTGGATGAGCTCCCTATCCATGATTCAATTATTTCGGCTGCAAAAGACTGTCTTGGATACCAAAGCTCGCCAGCATTCCAACCAGATATAGTCATAACTCCTACCAACTCTTTAAAGCAACACAACTACATGAACTTTGACTTGGAGGACTGGACTGTGTATGAGGAGGGAGGGATTGCTCTAACGCACACTAGACACAAACTCGAGTGGAAGGATGTGTTGTGTAGTATCTTGGTGGAGATTGATACGAAGGCTTGGGATACTCCACTGAACCAAATCTCTGTTTCTACACGTATGTCCATTCCTTCTATAGACATGATTAGCTTTAAATATTCCTTTCTGTCCAGGGAATACATTGAAACTTGCGAAACATCATTTTCGCAGTCATTGGAACGTTACACACAACCTAGTATTACAATTCAAGGGTGATGATGTTTAAGGAATTTTCCGGCCGAATCGTTATACTGATGACGTTGTAGGGCCAAACCTTGCTTTGTTATATCACGATGCCCAAGGGACAATCCAGACTAAACCCATCCACATCGTCCATCATCTTTCCCTTCTTGTTTCACGTCAGTAGAAAGGGCGATTACATATATGTACATGTAAGGAATGTATATTAATAATGTTCGGGTGATGTCATACTTGATGATGAAATGACGAGTGTAAGACATATTTTCATTGACATGGTACGTACCTGATAAGTGACTCTCGTACCTGCAGTGTAACTGTATAGCAGATGTATACATGTAGTATACATTTATTTTATGACCATGCATGGTATATACAAGGAAAGTAAGAGAAATATATGTTTATCACCAGAATTTTAATTGTCTTCTATGTAGTATAGTATTCTGGTGGACCTAATACCCGTCCATACACATTTGGTGATGCATATATGCTCAATAGCATAAAAGTAAGCTGCATATATCATGTAGGTATGGTAACAAGGCCAGATGTTTTATTGAATGATTTTAGTACCTGTACTGTGTACATGGTATTTACATGTTTAAGCAACAATCTAATGTAATGTCAATTCCGCTCCAACAGGTTAGATGATGGTATATTGTTTTGAAGTGCTCTCATCGCCGTGGATAAGAAAAGCAGATTGTTGACGAGTTCAAACATTAAGTGACACTGAGTACAACGTCTTTGTAGTGTAGTGGTATCTTTAATTATCAATTGATGTAAGTAGTGAGAAGTATAGGGTTCGATTCCAGGCTGTTGTAAATAAATTATGTACGTGTGTGTGTATATACCCGAGTCAATATGATGAATAGAAAAAAAAAACCAGCATAAGAAAAAGAAAGATGATAAAGTGAATTAAGACAATAGCAATTTCTTTTGTCAGAATCATTGATAATCTTAAAATCTATATATTCTACATGTATTAGAATATATGACTTACAAGGTAAACATTTCGAGTGATACATGTATGCTAACCTGAACAGAGATATTTGAAAATATGCAGTAATACCCGAAAGGTAATAATGGTAAACCTTGTGACACATGGCAAACAAGGTAACTACATGTATTCTGCATGTATTAAATCGCCCTTTTTGCTGACGCAATGTTTGTTGTTTTGCAACACTTCAACCCGATGACATGGGGTACACCCAATATTTCACTTTCTGCGGATTTTGATGGAGCGCCCCATACATTCCCAGATGCCATCTTCAAGGCTTACTGGCCAGAAGTTTGTCGTGTAAAGGAGCCAGTCATCATAGAAGAGGCGAGGTCCAGAGCCAAGAATTACCTACCTAAAGATCTAAAACCCTATGTGCTAAACCACATTCCAACTGTCTGTAATTGGGGAGAAGTTCCAGGATCATCCACTGCGCTCACCCGTCAGTTGCTCGGACTTCATCCTGAAAAAGTTTCAGAGGGAGCACGTTCCTTGGTATGGATGGTGTCTGAAAAACTTCAATTGATGAAAGACCTAGAACCAAAAGACTTCTTTCAGGCTTTTATGGACACCGTCGGGTGTAAGTTAACCGTGGTTTATAATATTATCTTCGCTTACTCACTGCTTAACACAGGTCATTTTCTTCTTTGGAAGATTGGTATCGCACATGGCGATGTTAGTTTAACCAACCTAATGGTGAACCCCGAAACCAAACAAGGTGTCCTAAATGATTTTGATCTTGCGACAATCATGAAACCTGGGGACGATTCTCCACCACGACACGGGTTCCAACGTACCGGGACCTTACCTTTTATGGCGGTTGAGATGCTGCGTCATAACGATGGAACTATTTACAAATGTTATTGCCACGATTTGGAGTCGTTTGCTTGGTGTCTCTTCTGGCATTGCACTGACTTTCCCCCAGGATACATGTCAGAAAAATGCCAGACCCTTACTGCCGCACTTGAGTTTAAAAGAAGCCTCTTAGCACCACATAATATAGATGCGGTGTCTGCGCCTAAGACAGTGTGGAAAGCCTATGGGGTATGGGACTTCCTGCATTACTGGATGAAGTCATGGGCAGAGGAGATCCAGAAACCGAGGGGCCCACTGGAGCCATTCAAACTAGATGCAGATGCACCGAAACCATATCAGCACCATCTGCGTAAGAATAGGGTTAAAAGGGTCAGTTATCGGGACAGCAGGGTTATTGGTATTACACCAGTAGTCAAAATTGCACCAGTAGTCAAGAATGATGTTTACTATCTTGAAAGGATGATCAACGCTGTATTGGCGTCACAGATCGATTCAGGATGGGCGGAAGTGATTGAAGGGTGGTTAGAGTGTACTCCTATACTACGACTGTAGTGTCGTACTGTACTTTAAAGCCTCATTACTCAGTGCATCCTCTGTACAGAATGTTCAACGAATACAATCGATCCGAGTTGCGAGTTACACATTCAACACACCAACTTGAATTACCAAGGTACACAATATCATCTACTTAGTACAAATAAAATGGAAGAGGATGATTCCAAACAACATCCACACCAGTTCTAATATTATAGATACGTATATGCGAAAAATCTTGCCAATCTTTATGAAACAATGCCAATATATCATCACCAAGAGCATCGTCATCATCACAATCCAATATTTCATATCTCCTATACCAGTCCCAGTTTTCTCCTATTTGAAGAACAATATCAATACTTTTTAATTGATGTTTCCGAGACATCAACATATTTGATAGAGTACTTGCACGTCGAATTGTCATTCCTCCATATATAAACAACGCTTCCAACTTTGGGAGGACCATCTGTTTTTCAGTGGGGAGGTATGTAATCCCACCAATAACGTTCCTATCATTCTGAGTACTCGCCGCGTTCCTTGTTGGGGGTAGGTATGAATCGAAAGTAAGACGACGTAAAAAATCTTCAGTAACAGTAACTCCCAATCGAATTCTCTTAACACTTTGTACCGTTGGATGATTAACAAAATCGTCAAGTACCTTCCCTCCAAATCCAAAATCTTGAATATCAACGATCTCGAGTGAACAACTGGATCGAGTTAACATATCGATTAATGCTTTATGAATATCTTCTGTTCCTTCTTCTTCACTATCGATTAAAGCATGACAGAATTGACGAAGTTGTGGAAAGGTCGCATTTTGATATAATTTGAGTGGCAGTGTTGATTGTGAGTATGTGAGTTTTAAGGATTCGAGATGATCATGTTGGAATGGTTGCGATTGTGATTGTGATTGGGTATTAGGATTAGGATTTAAAAAAGCAGGCCAAGCTTCTTCCCTAGAAATAACTTCGGTTTTGATACTAATCAATTGAGGAGAATATTCCAAAAATATAACAAGATCTTCGAGTATCATGTATGACCATTTCACTTCTTGCAAGTTTCGGTGAGGAAGGAGAGTTGGGCATGGAGAGAATTCCCAGAATGTTTGACGAAGATTTGGACTGAGATGGAATTGTTGCCATGTTGGCGTTGGATTAATTAATGTACCTTGATGCCAATTCATAATTGCGAATGATACGGATTCCAATATTGGGAATGGTGGAGGTGAGGAGGTATTCTTATTGGAAGCGTATATTAATGAAGGTGGGATGGAAGTTGAGAAGTTGAGATCGATTGATTTCCACGTGTGAGAGTATTGCATGAGAAGTGAGATGAGATTCCATGTTGGTTCGCGATAATCTTTCTCAATATCGTTACTTTCGTGAACGAATATAGCAAGTGGTCGTCCTCGAGCTCGATCAAGCCAGGTTTTGATTAAAGGGAGGAAGTTGTTGCGAGGAAAAGCGATGTATATTGAAGACCAGAAGGAAGGAAAGTCGAGGATGATACGACGCCAGTATCGACATACTTGAGCGAGTTCCCATGGTCTTGTACAGCATTCCTTACTGTAGCGAACGACAGAGCATTCAACGAGGCTTGATGTCGTGGTGGATTGAATTCGTAGGTACCATTGGAATATTTGTAGAAGTACTTCTGCGGGTAACTTTGTAGCGCCAACCAAATGATAGTCCTCGTCTAGAGCTTGCGCGATCTTTAGAAAACGCGAACGTAATGTAGAGGATAAGGACTCTGCTAGGTGGTTGGGAGAAATGGGCATTTGGAGTTCTGGTAGCTTATGACGCGTTTAGTATTGTACGACACGAGTTCGGCTCATTCAACACTCACTATTTAGGTTATGGGGGATTGTAGTGGACAAGGTGATGTACTAGGTCATACGCGTCGACCCCTTTTTCAACATACAAAATGCAAAAAACAATGGTCGTTGCCTTGGAACCGTCGTCTTTTTCTAGCTTCAATCCCATGTCATTTTAAGTTCGAACAATTGAAACTTGATAGACAGATAAGTAGTAAAAGTTCTCAAGCCTGTCTCAAGCTCTCCACTAAAAATTGATCTCTTAATCACCTTCCATTTTAGAACACAAGGGCCAAATACACGTGTTTTCCGGCGGCAATCTCGAGGATGGTCTTGGAGGGTCTTGGCCACTTCTTGGTATTCTGTCCCTGAAATTAATCCTCCTGATTTGAGGTTGATTTAGCTCTATTTCAAATCCTGTGGTAGGGTACCGGTGCTGTAGTTATCCGTAGTTATGGTCATGTTGCTGAAATTCATTGGAGTAGTTGAGAGCACTTCGCAGTACATCACATTTACATGTTGGGAGTGGCACATTTCATCGATGAATAATTCGGTTCGTGCTATCAAAAAAAGAGATCTGAATAGATTGTGGTGATAGAATGTACATAGACTTAGAGGGTGATCAGTGATGACGAGATATCACACCCAAGTCGCCGGAACTCCTGGTGAGAATCAGCTCGTTTATCATTTTTGATAAAATAGCAATCAGTCCCGAAAGAACTCAGAGAATCATGCTTACTTACATCGAGTGAGCGGGACACCGTGAGGGCGAAACAACGCAGATATCATTTTATGCAAAGCATATCTGTAACAGTCGGATATGGTGTAGTGGCTAACATTATCGCCTCTCACGCGATAGCCCGGGGTTCGATTCCCCGTATCCGAATTTTTTGCCCAAGACCCATCTGGCCTATTCAATTCAGCCTCGCAAAAACCGAAAGGCAGGAATTTGCGTAATTTGTTGGTTTAAGTTTTTCATCCTGTAGAATCAGTCGATCTGTTATTTATATAGCAGGGTCCGTCTCGGTGCGATTTTCTGGTATGGATACCCTTCAACTCCCGGTATGATAGCAGGCTCTGCTCCACTGGCGATATGGCCGGAGTAGGACCATGGTCAAGATATACGATTGGTGTGTTTGTTTTGGAGATATCTCAATTTATTTGAAACTGCTGGGTGTATTGTCTGGAACTGTGTTGATGGTCGTTTGCGATTAGTGCTTGGAGGTGCTTGGACACCGTTTTCGACCATCTGGTCTTTTATTCATCACCGAGTGGAATTGTTACAGAAATATTTTTTCAATACACTCGGGATCCAGGAACTCCAGATACGAGTAGTTTGTGTCTATACAATATCACAATCCAACGGTCATTAAGATGCATTTGCGCAGAGAAACTGGGTTGGAAGGTGGTCCAGGGTGTGTCATTGGATTGATCAACAAAAGATCGGCATCCGGTGTGCATCTACGCGAGGTTGATATACTCGTTGTTGTTTCCGGGCAAAGGTGATATACCGACATTAATAGGTATTTTAGAATAATAATTCCGATGGCTACCCCAAGTTTTATGGACTGATATGTGGATTTTGCATGTGGCCTGATATGGTCCTAAAGAATTCATAATATATTTATTATTGGGGAGATCACATCCAATCCGGACCAGGGTCTTCAGATTTCCTCTTAATCCAACCAGACCATCTTCTGCCATCTGACATTCCTTTCCTTCTCCCATCATGTCTTCCAAAGGTAAGGCCGCTTCCTCCTCGCCTAGCACACCGCATATACTCACCCACAACATCCTCCAGCCATTCGCGAATACGATGCCAAGTTGCTCCTCGCGTATTGGCTCGAGCGCGCTCCACCTGTAGCTGCCCATGCCCAGGTCAAGACCAACTTCCAGTACCCTCTTGCGCGAGTGGCTCAGGTCGCATGGGACCCCGAGACAAACTCCATTACCCCCGACAACAAGATCCCCTCCTGGGTCCACACACCAAGCTCGTCGCAAAGCCTGATCAGCTCATCAAGCGTCGCGGAAAGGCTGGTCTTTTGGCCCTCAACAAGACCTGGCCTGAAGCCAGACAATGGATTGCCGAACGAGCCGGAAAGCCCCAGAAGGTGAGTAGATTGTACGGTCAGAGGTTCTACGCCGTGTGTTTTATCCATCATCGATCGATATTGGTGGCAACTTTAATCATGGTTCGCGATGGATTATCGAGAGATATCTATTACTCCAGGCCTGCAGGGGTTGACGCGTCCATCGGTTGCTATTTATGGATCACACGTGATTGGATATATTGATTTATTCCGCTTATTTTAATCCCAAGAACCGGTCATTGACACATCGCTTCAGGTCGAGGCCATCACTGGAACCCTGAACAACTTCATTGTGGAACCCTTCCTCCCCCATCCCTCAAACACTGAATACTATGTCTGCATCAACTCTCAGCGTGAGGGCGACCGTATCCTCTTCACCCACGAAGGTGGTGTTGAAGTTGGTGACGTCGATGCCAAGGCTCTCGTCCTCGACATCCCCGTCAACAAGCCCTTCCCTACCCGTGAGGTCATCACCTCAACCCTCCTTACCCATGTATCCGCAGAGAAGAAAGAAACTCTCACCGACTTCCTCATCCGCCTTTACTCCGTCTACGTCGACCTTCACTTCGCATACCTAGAGATAAACCCCCTCGTCTGCCTCGATGCTGTCGATGGCGGAGAGCCCACCATCTTCTACCTCGACATGGCTGCCAAGCTTGACCAAACTGCTGAGAGCATCTGTGGACCCAAGTGGGCCATCGCTCGTGACTTGTCTGTGTACGAGTCCTCCAACGCTACCACCACTACTGGCGCCAAGGTCTCTGCTGACCGTGGACCACCTATGGTAAGTCGTTCATGTCCACACTCCGATGGACATATTTAACACCTGACTTTGCTAGGTTTGGCCCGCTCCTTTCGGTCGTGATTTGACCAAGGAGGAGGCTTACATTCAAAAGCTCGATGGTTCGACTGGTGCTTCTCTCAAGTTGACTGTTCTCAACCCTGAAGGACGCATCTGGACTATGGTTGCTGGTGGTGGTGCCAGTGTTGTCTACTCTGATGCCATTGCCGCTCATGGTTTCGCCGATGAATTAGCCAACTACGGTGAGTACTCCGGTGCTCCTACAGAGGGTCAAACCTACGAGTACGCCAAGACTATCAGTGAGTTTTACTTTTATGCAGGGTTCGTTCAAAATATAATAATTTACCACAGTCGATCTCATTACCCGTGGAACCCCTCGCCCTGATGGCAAGATCCTCATTATTGGTGGTGGTATTGCTAACTTCACCAACGTTGCCGCTACTTTCAAGGGTATCATTCGTGCTCTCAAGGAGTACAAGAACCAGCTCATCAACCACGGTGTCAAGATCTTCGTTCGTCGTGGCGGTCCTAACTATCAGGAAGGTCTCAAGGCGATGCGCCTCCTCGGTGAGAGTCTTGGTGTTCCCATTCGCGTCTTTGGCCCCGACACCCACATCACCGAAATCGTTCCCCTTGCCTTGGGCATTGACATCTCCAAGTCCAAGCCCTCTATTGGTGATGGTTTAAAGAGTGTACAACCTGGCACTCCTCCCCCTCAGGTCGCCCTGCTGGCAACACCGACCCCGCTGTTGGCTCCATCCATGCTGATGGCCAACGCACTCAACCTAAGGATCAAATCGTTCACTTCGAGGCTGAATCCAGCCCTTCCACCCGCCCCTGGTTCAGGCCCTTCGATAGCAGCACCCGCTCCTTCGTGTACGGCCTCCAACCCCGCGCTATCCAAGGCATGCTCGATTTCGACTACTCTTGCGGTCGTGCTTCCCCCTCCGTGGCTGCAATGATCTATCCTTTCGGTGGTCATCACATTCAGAAGTTCTACTGGGGAACTAAGGAGACTCTCCTTCCCGTCTACACCAGTGTTAAGGATGCTATCGCCAAACACCCAGATGTCGATGTCGTCGTGAACTTCGCATCCAGCCGTAGTGTCTACTCTAGCACTCTCGAGTGCTTCGAGTTCCCTCAGATCAAGGCCATTGCTCTCATTGCTGAGGGTGTTCCTGAACGTCACGCTCGTGAGATTCTCTGGAAGGCCAAGGACAAGGGTGTCCTCATCATTGGCCCTGCTACTGTCGGCGGTATCAAGCCCGGTTGCTTCAGGATTGGTAACTCTGGTGGTATGATGGACAACATTATCGCTTCCAAACTTTACCGCGCTGGATCGGTTGGTTATGTCTCCAAGTCTGGAGGCATGTCCAACGAGTTGAATAACATCCTGTCCCTCGTCACCAACGGTACTTACGAAGGTATTGCCATCGGTGGTGATCGTTACCCCGGATCCACTTTCATCGACCATCTCCTCCGCTACGAGGCCGATCCCGAGTGCAAGATGCTCGTCCTTCTTGGTGAAGTTGGTGGTATTGAAGAGTACCGTGTTATTGAGGCTGTTAAGACTGGAAAGATCACGAAGCCAATCGTCGCTTGGGCTATCGGTACTTGCGCCAAGATGTTCACCACTGAGGTTCAATTCGGTCACGCTGGTTCCATGGCCAACAGTGATCTCGAGACTGCCGATGCCAAGAATCGCGCCATGAGGGATGCTGGTTTCATCGTTCCCGAGACCTTCGAAGAACTTCCTCGTGTTCTCAAAGAGGCTTACGAGTCTCTCGTCAAGTCCGGTGTCATTGTTCCCAATAATGAGGTTGAACCTCCCGTCATTCCTATGGACTACAAATGGGCTCAGGTAAGCACTTTTCGTTCTTCTATATTTCGATTCTGACCTTTGTAATAGGAACTCGGTCTCATCAGAAAGCCTGCTGCTTTCATCTCTACAATTTCTGATGAGCGTGGTCAAGAACTTCTCTACGCTGGCATGCGTATTTCCGAGGTGTTCAAGGAGGAGATTGGCATCGGTGGTGTTGTTTCCTTGTTGTGGTTCAAACGCCGTAAGTGACGCGTTTCGTTTCTTTTTTCCTTTCGAAATGCTCAAATTTTCATAGGCCTACCACCTTGGGCGACCAAGTTCATTGAGATGGTTCTCATGCTCACCGCTGATCACGGCCCCGCTGTCTCTGGTGCCATGAACACCATCGTTGCCACCCGTGCCGGAAAGGACCTCATCTCTTCCCTCGCTTCCGGTCTTTTGACCATCGGTTCCCGTTTCGGTGGTGCCCTTGACGAAGCCGCTTCCATGTTCTCACAAGCTCGCGATACTGGTCTCACCCCTCGCGAGTTCGTCGATTCCTGCAGGAAGGCCAACAAACTCAGTGAGTAATAGTCTCGTTTACCCAACACCTTTCTGATTATTATTTTAGTTTCTGGTATTGGCCACAAAATCAAGAGCGTCAACAACCCTGATCTCCGTGTTGAACTCGTGAAGGAGTATGTTATCAAGAACTTCCCCAGCCATACCTTGCTTGACTACGCGCTTGCCGTTGAGAAAGTTACCACTGCTAAGAAGGATACTGTAAATAATTCCCACTTATTTTTCTTGTGCCTTGTGCTTACATTGTTCTAGCTCATCTTGAATGTCGATGGTTGTATTGCCGTCTGCTTCGTCGACCTGCTTCGTGACAGTGGTGCCTTCACCCCTGACGAGGCTGATGAATATATCAAGATCGGTACTCTCAACGGTCTTTTCGTTCTCGGTCGTAGCATTGGTTTCATTGGTCATCATCTTGACCAGAAGAGACTCAAGGCTCCTCTCTACCGTCACCCTGCTGACGATATCTTCATCAACATGGCTGATGTCAACCAACCTCGTGTCTTGGGTCGCATGCAGTAAGGGATGTAGTGAATTTGTTAGAAGGAATGAATTTGAAGAAAAGAAAGAAAAATATCTTGATGTTCAAAAATACTAATCCGTCATCCCTCCTGGTCCCTTGTACTACCTGCTGTCGTTGATTGTGTCTCTATCCCCTTTTTTGTTAGCCCTTTGCATTATCACTACATTTGTTTTATCATACATGTATACACAATAGATTCCTATTACTCTGCTATCATATAATGTAGTCAGAATTGAGTTCTCAACCTGAAGCCCTAACAAGCAGTGAAATCGTCTATGCTCGAAGTGTCTCTTACCCTATGATACCCCATTAAGGCACTGTCACCATAACTCCGATATGGTGTAACGGCTAACATTACCGCCTTTCACGCGGTAGCTCGGGGTTCGATTCCCCGTATCGGAATTCTTTTTGTCGGCATATAATAACAAAAGTGTGATAAATTAAATTACATTATTAGTCCTACTATGTAGTATGAACATGCACTACTACTGCCTATCATTGCCATTGTGAGTACATACAGGGGGTGTGTCGTTAAATCAACTTCAGGAACTGTGCTCGGCACCTGCATAAATGAGATTCTCGGCCTCTTTGGAACGAGATACAATAGAACACTTGAATGAGGACGGGAGTCTAGATATTTGATCAGTTAAATTTCGCAACCTTTTTCTTCCTACTCACGCAACAATGGACGTTGATTTGAAAGAATAGGTTGGTTCAATGATGTTCCCGGATTCGTCTTTAGCTTTTCTGATGTTGAATGTTGAGAGTATTGAGACCATTGCTCCCCATACGATTGACTCGGCGATGTGTGTACCAACACATCTCCTAGTATAGTTTGTAAATGTAAGTCAATATAGAAGCAAGTTTAAATTACTAACCGGCGACCAAAACCGAAAACGAAGTCGTAGGGATCATGTGCTTCGGGATTGAGTTTGCCTTCGGGCGTTAAGAATCTTTCGGGTTTGAAGGATTCGGGATCTGGATAACGTCTTTCATCTCTTGACATTGCCCTAACATCACGTTTTCAGTTTTAGTCTTCATATTGTATTTGTATTTATCTCTATTAAAAAAATTTAATAGAGATAAATACTCACCAAACGTTACCGATAACTAAAGAGTTTTTGGGAATGTGATACCCACGATAAGAATCTTCTTCTGTCACTAGATGAGGAATAGCTATAAAAAGAAGAAAAGATATGAATCCGGGTCATTGTCCAAATTAAGTTTCCTGTCTATTTTTGTGGCATAAAGAAATGAAGCTACGTACCAAGTGGATTTGGTGGCTGCCATCTGTCACAAAAGCATAGCATGTCAATTATCATATTTGATGACTCGAAAAGCTGATACACACCTCATGACTTCTTTCATCAAAGCTTTACAGTAAGGCATGGATTCTTCATCTCTGAATTCAGGTAATCTTCTATTCTCGAGAACGCGATCGATTTCGGCTTGAGCTTTGGCTTGTACATCAGGATGGAGAGTCATTGCTAAGATGAAGTTGACGAGAGTAGCTCCGGATGTATCCGCACCAGCTGAGATGGATTACATTCGTCAAATTCTTGCTAAATGGGCTTGTGATAATGACTCACCAGCGAAGAATGTGGCAGAGGTATCTTGGATATTTTCTTTTTGCTCTTGAACATTTCCAGTCTCCTCAATTGAATCCAAACATGAACTCAAGAAAGATCTTTGTCCATCTCCTTTAGCCTATGTAAAGAGTCGTACATCATTAATCCGTTTCCCTCAGAATCCCAGCAAAGGTGTATCTTGAAGAATCAAAAAAGAAATACGTACAATTTTTTCCTCTGCGGCCAAGAATGGAGCAACTCGGAAGCGAGTCCACAATTCCTTCCACTCTCTCGCTTGTCTTTTGAAACCGGCACCAGGGAACCATTCAGGTATGTGCCTGAGCCATGGCATAACGTCAACCAAAAATCTTCCAGGGACGGCAGCAGATGCGCTTGCAAGCATAGCTTCTTCAGCGAGATTAATCCAGGGATCATTTGATAGCTTGGTTTCCAAGCCATATGCGAGTGAAATCAATATACCTCCAACGACGCTATATGGAGGAGGACAGTAATTAATGAATGAATGGAGATAAGTAATCGAAAGTGGAGATAATAACGAAAACACTTACTGTCTGATGATTGACATGAACTCATCAGGAGATTTGAGGAGACCAGGAAGTAATCGAGTTCGTATGAGTTCCATTTCTTTAGGTTGATGAATTGTAGGATTGGAAGGAGGGAAATGTTGAACGAAAGTTCTTCGTCGTTGACGCCACTGTTCTCCGTATGGCATTATGACGAAAACGTTTGCTAGACCCATTCTATATTCTCTGAGTTAAAGTAATTTCATGATTTGAGGGAGACATACAAATCATGGAGGAATGTGAAATATGGTCTATGTTGTGTATGTTCAGCGCGGGGTATTGAAATAAGCTGGCAGTGGAAAGACAAAGACATACCTACAAGAATATATGTGCCCTCTTTTCTCAAAAAGCTCAAATGCCATATTGTAATCATTGAGAACAATAATATCCCTCCCAGGTGCGCCAAGGTGAAGTATATCCGACTCTACTATGGAATCAACACCAGTAACATTCTTCATAGAGAATAGGCAGCCCACCAAAGTCTTTTGACCATTTCGCGTATGTTTGGGGAATGTTTGATGTAGGAACGTCAAGCAAATTCCCAATAATTGGTCGTTTCCGAGGACCAGGTGGGAGGGGTAAGGACAAGCTGCCTGCTCGCTTCTTCCATCGAGAAAGGAGAACCAGAACCAATATAGACAGTGATATCTCGCAAATGCCAATTTGAGCCATTACTGAATGCTCAGATAGTGTTTTGAACGTTAGGGCGTTGGGTGGCGAGAATCAGAGGAGGGGAGGGATGAAGGGAAGGGAATGAAAATAAAGCGAAGCATACATATACTGTTTCCGCCGACATGATCTAGAGCCCTGATACTACGGCAACTTTGCCATGTTCTTCCGATCTCCACTCAATTGAAGCTATACCAACTCTTTTTGTTCGAAGTACCCTCTTAGACGTATCATGTATTCGGCATCAGATCGAGAACGAACTCTAAGAAGTATTCAAACATACTTAGAAACCCACTTACAGGTGGAGCTGAGACTGTAGCCATCTTCATGCGCGACTTGTACACGACCATAACGGAACGGAGGATGTGAGCCGGTATAATAACTCAACAGGGTTAGTTGTGACCCTGGGGCGTACCTAACCCTGGAACGCATATCTCCACCCTGAGCGCTTGGAGAGATGTTCGGTTAAAGTATATGTTAATTTCCGCATTAAGTATATGAAGATGGTATTGCTCGGCTTTATCCAAAGACATAGGAGAAAATTGATATGTTATATCTGTCCTTTTTGAGATTGTAATGACATGGATGTTGTCAGTTGTGAAGCTCAGAAGGATCTACTGTGCATTAAGTTTTAACGGGAACTGATCACGTGGTAAATTGTATGATAATGCTTGCTCTAGAATAGGACAGATTGGTACCTCGCTTCACACTTCTCGTGCAACACGAGTTTGCACTCGACCCGCCCTCCGGCGCGATATCTTCTACATTCTTGACTAACCCCGCAGATATATATTCAATCGACCAGACTTAAGCTTCATTACTACCCAATTTCATTCAATATGATTTGCAATGTACACCTCAAACAACCTTTGAAGTCAGATCGGAGAGGTTGAATATTGAATGCGTGCACGATACTACTCAGACAGACAAAGGAACGTTTACTACACGCATTAATTAGTGCCGTGCTTGAATCTTCTACGGCACGGAAAACAAGGTCAACTCCACCGATATAGTACGTGAACAAGTTAACCCCAAAGTAATCAGATACGTAAGGCGATCCTTGAGCCCAAAGAAAACAGTCGAAATCGGGACATCATTAATTATCTACCAATCGGGCTGTTTATCCGATATTTGAAGCTGGTTTGAAGTGCATATATGTGTACGTACAAAGAATATTACGGTATGTACACCCCATCCATTCTCTTTCAATTGTTGGTGACAGAATTAGTGCTGTTCTAGACAGCCGTGGAGATCAATGTATCTTTTGAGGCAGTGGATATACCATACCCTAAGGCCCACATATTATAATACAAAGGGCTTACATCGAAAAAAACATAGCCCGATATATGTATAAAATTACAGGGAATATTGGTATCTTAGACAATATTGTATATGTGTGTAAAGGTATATTTGTAAGAGATTTCATCTTCTGGAGATGCCACATGCGGCGTTGTAGTAATAGTCGACAGCTGAGTAATGAATATTTACTATCTGGCGTAACAGAAATTCTCATGACCTTTCCAGGTACCCGTGTTTGTAAGATGGTATTTCTACGAACCAGAAAACCAGGTCGATCTCTCCCTAGTGAACATGTAGTCACAATCATATTCATATATGTTTATCGGAATGGGGGAACAAGAAGCAGATGTGATTGAGGCGTCGAAATGTAGTTCTTGAAAAGAGTAAGCCCAGACTTGGCAACTTGGCAACTGTAGTCTCTATCCTGGCATGCACGAGACACAAGGTATCAGATCATTCTGAAATAGATGGGCAACGATTTGAAGGATCACTAAAAAATATGAACTACTCCTGATCATCGATCATCCCCGAGAGCTAATGATGATCGCTCCAAAAATAACTTTCCATTCAAGCACTCAAAGTGGATGTCCTCCACTTACCCATGTGGCGAACGAAATTGCTGTATTGGTACTTAAAACCGGGCTTGAAATGTACCGTTCCATTATCATATCATATAACCTTAGGATTGGATCATCTCATGATTCCCGTAGTACATGATCCCTTTTTGGAGAACGATCCTTACCGCCGGCGAGACAGATAGTAATTAATGCTTACTAGTAGTTATTTCTTCAGACTAAGCTTGCCTCTGTCGTACACATCTACATAAGTATTCATAAACTTAATATTCTTTCTTCCAATTTGGATTCAGGCCTAATACTGCTTTAAGCAAAGCGGACAGTCGGGGAGACGTGTTGGAGGATGATGTCTCGAACGTTTTATTTCCTTTTATATCAAAAACATATGTTCATCTATGTTTGTGTTCCGCGCATTGTTTGGTTTCCAGAGTAGATAAATTGTAAAATTTTTCTTTTTGCACCTCAGCGGTTATTTACTTTCTAACGCTGAGGTGAGACTCTTACCTTTCATGTTTATCGCTTCGCGTAGCTAACTCTTGTATCGTAGCGTATCCTTTCAGGTTAGATTAAATCAAATCAGCGGTTATTTACTTTCTAACGCTGAGCGTATCCTTTCAAGACGATTATGAAGTTGATAAAAATATTAATATATTCAATAATTAACGATTAGAATGGACTAAAAAAAAAAAAACGCAAGGCAGACGTGGCAAAAGCGCAGATCATTCTAGATTATATCTGTGAATACTCGGATGCACGCCTACTATATCCCGAGCGTAACGGAGTTACGTGAAGTGGCCGGTTATTACCTAAACCTTTTCAGCTCTCTCCATGTAATATTACAAGGAAAATTGGAGGAGTTCAAAGTCCAAATGTTCAAGTTCAAGGGGATTTATACTATGTAGTAGTAGCAGTAGTATGTATAGACAGACTAATGTATCTACAGCGGTCATAGCGAAACGACTATCATATTGAGCCATGGCTCGGCATTATCTTGAAGTATTTCAGGGATATCGTGCGTTGTATTCCAGGTCCATCGATTTACTTACAACCCCACGTTCTGGACCTGGTCGGGAAACATTGCTCCAGTCACTCGTGAAATTCGCCCATACTTACATATAATCTACTGACTTCTCAACCACAACTAAAGAATCTTCAAGCATCTAGCCGCTGATGGACCCTCCAAGAAACACTACCAACCCTACATAGGAGTTGGAATTGTATTATTATTATGTTTTGGCGGGGTATAGTTTAGGCTTAAATAAGTGCGTAGGGATTAGTAGGGTGTGCCACCGTCCTGATAGTTTTTTCACCTACACACTCCCTGTCATATCAGCGATTAATTGATTGCTCAGAATCTAGTTTTCAACAAATGAAAATTTCAGCTTCATGTCGATTAAGTAACAGCCCTCGAACGCTGAGTACTGGGTATTAATTCCAGAATAATTTGTTTGTGTCAATCCCCTTAAAATTTTCTTAGTATTAGAATAGACGCACGAACTTTATAATAATCCCGAGAACCACGGGGCTACTACTACATGGGGTGTTAATCGTCCTTATCATGTGTACATAAGTTTATGATGTTCTAAAAAAAATTGTGGGACTCATAGTCTCAAACACATGGTTACTAGAATGTTAGTACGCAGCCGGGTTAACACTTTTTAACTCGAACCTGCTGTGGGTCAGTTTAAATCACTGTCTAGTATTTTCCAGGGCCACTACGAAGTTTGGTCTACACATAAACAAGTATTGGCTTCCTGGGTGATTTTCTGGGGTGATCGACTTACGTGTATATCTATCTTTGGACAATCAATCGAAGAAGGCCCCAATGCCAGCATTGCTTATGCTTACAGTAGTTCTTGGCGATCAAGTACGTTTATCTCCTGGTAGGTGTGCTTACCTAGTACCGCACACATATGCATACTGTATGAATACTTTTTTGACTTTGAAGTCTTTGAGGGGGACTTATTCAAGTTGTAGGATTCCAGATAATAAAATGAGTTAAACATGATTAACATCGTCTTCGGGTGCTGTCACATTAAGAACTTTTTGACTAATACGTTGAAGATTCAGATCTCCAGGCTATTACTTACTAGAAACGGCCTCAGTAAAACGATAAAATGTTACGTCTACGAAATTTTCAACATCTGAATAACTTGACCTTTTATTCGCCTTGTATTGTAGTTACTACTTCTGGAAGCTATGTACCCCATCAGCCACCAGTGATGGATTGTTGACGGAGTCCGTGACTCCGCACAGGTAGGTGCCATAGAATTCTTTTTTATGAAACCGTAAACTTACCAACTTTATTTATTGAGCGTATAATGAACATAGCACTTGTAAAAATTAACGTTCGAGAACGGAAAATCCATTATCCTTGACTTATCCAAAGATGTATCTCTTTTTTTGTTTTGTTGTTGAAGTGGTTCAAGCGCACTACGACTCGCCGTGGAGCAGAGTTCAAAGTTTATCTAAAAATGTACTTCTATTGAAAGGTATGGCATGTAATGTAGTAAGTAGTTTTGAAATGCGTTCGGGGAGACTCCAAAAATGTCACAAAATAAGGTTAACGCGGTCCGTGAAGCCGTATCGTACGCAATACGATATTAAAAGCAATACAAAAGTGTGTGTACGTACTACCATATTCCTTCAGATTGTATGCAAGTCAAGTAGATTCGTTCTATGTTGGTTCTAAGTATGTAAATTGTGGGAGTCCGTGTCCGGACAACCAATTTTAAAAAATCACTTACGGATGATGTTGAGGTACAAGTAGATACAGTTAAACCTTAAACCGTAACCCACAAAAGTTGTTTGCGGGGTGGAAATGCCTCATTGTGTGCGGTAGAAGTCGGGATAATTTGGAGTATCCTCCAACCCACTCGAACGAATATGTAACAAAATCATCACACTAAGCAATTTCAAGTTAATTTTTTCAACGGCACAGTGGATGCAGTCATATTTTGCACTTCGCCGCGCCTTTTTTTGTTACCGGAAATCCCGCCGCTAACAACCGTTGTAGGTTAGTTGAAACTCTGCTTGAAAACCTTGTTTCTTACATGTACGGCTATGATACTCGTTACAAATATTTCGAAATTTTACTTAAGTATTGTATTGTGCTCCAACGGTTTTCAATTCTTCACACCCCAACTCATCGCCAAGAATCATGCATACGTACTATATAGTACAGGTGAGACACTTCCATTTGTTGTCCAGACTCCAGAATAAATCAAAGTCTAACGACCAGACGAAGTTATGCTTACTACAGGAAAACGGTACGTGACGGTATTTCTGGTAGAAATCGATCGTTTCGTATCAAGTTTTAAACAAAATGCAGTAATTATTCGGTTTATGAATTTGATTCTGGAGTGACGTGTACAACTTGAATTTATTCAATCAAATAGTGGAGAATATTATTCAATAGACAAACAGTGAAAATGTTCATGATCGGGTGCGGCAGGAATGGTATATGTATATCATTTCAATTCTCAACCCCACTTGAAGCTTGAAGCTTGATGAGCGCAACTCTCGTCAAACGGTCTTTCGGTTGAAGTTGCGACGATGAGATATCCGTGTTTCCATTGCCTAAAGTAATCTATTCAGATGAGACGCTAGAGTTGGTTCCCCACTTGTTCCAGTCATGTGGTGACAACAACAATAAAAGTCAAAACATAAATGTATTTACGGTGACAGTACTTACGATGCGACAATTACTATAGTAATACCTATAGTAGTCATATGTCTTCTCGCATTCTACTCAGTTAACTAGGTTGATTTTAGATTGCTGGGAGCCAAGACAACCAATTATCCATTCAAGCATTATTCACACGTATGCGGCAATATAGCGATGAAACCGTCAATTTGGAATTTGTAGTTTTACTAGGTCTTGTGAAATTGTGCATATAGCCATTTGATTTTACCACCAGATTTACAATAGTTGCTAATTTTGAGTATTAAGCAAGTGAAACATCTTCGGGGACGGTTGTGATGTCCGCGATTAATTTAACTTGGAAAGTTTGCCAGTCAGACGAAGAAGCGAACCACGTTTTTATGCGTACGTAATTTCATCTCAATTTTAACCAATGTCAGCGTCATTACGCTGAATTTGAAGGAGAATCTCCTGTATTGAGAAGGCAAAGACAGACGAATAGTTGTGTGCATTAAAGCAGCATGGCGCAGTGGTAGCGCGCGGGGCTCATAACCCTGAGGTCACTTGATCGAAACGAGTTGCTGCTATAGTATTATATTTGTGTTATTTTTTGTGATAATTTCGATCGTTGGATCGGTTAAAGGTTAGCGGAGTGGGGATCGTGGGAGGATCGGCTCGGAGAGATGAGTGTTCTGGAATAAAGGCATATGGGACAGAAGAGGGATGTTAAGGAAAAAAGATGTGACGAGGGAATGTGTGCTAAGTATAATTCTCTCCTTATTGATATATCGTCCCTTGTGATCTTCCTTCTTCCTACCTACCATGGCCCATCCTCTGCTCCCACCTCAGCCCTCAACACCACCCTCGTCCTCCCCGCTACTCTCCACAACCCAGCTCACGACCTCAAACATCGTCTCAGACATGGCCCCTCACGACAGCACAGCATCTCTCGTTCCCCCTCCACGGCCGTATGCTGCAACAGGAACAGATGGCATATCTTTCGCCTCTCCCTCTGCACGGACATCGTTCACACGAGTTGACCGTACTAGTGACGAGGAAGGCATACATCCTGCCATGTCACAAGACCTTCACAACGCCGAAGAATCCCCTTCCCCGGAACAGGGACAGTCTCAAGAAGTAGAAGCTCAAACCCCAGCTCAGGCAGCTGACGAACCAACACCCGTACCCGCAGAGAACCAGCCACAGCAGGAACCTCCGGTACCGCAGACACCGCAAGCGTTTCTTACGTTTCTGCTTATTACGGGGAAAAGGAGGACAATGTCATTCGAACCTGGCACTACCGTTGGTCGAGTAAAAGAACTCATGTGGAATTCTTGGCCAAATGGTGCGTTGTAGCTTTGATTCAGTGTGAGCTTGTAGGCTAATATATGCTTTAGAGTGGCAGAGTGAGCGCCCGCCAGCACCTTCGTATCTACGTGTGCTGTATCTGGGCAAAATGCTCCAGGACGACGAAACACTAACAAGTATGTCGTTCCTTCACTTGATTACATCCAAAACACTAATTATATGCGCATTATAGAGCTCGGAATACCCTCGTCGTTGCCCTCGGCACCTCAGGCCATTATTGTACATCTGTCTATTCGTCCCTCTAATGCTGGTAGTGATGACGGTGGCATGAAGAAGAAGCGTAGGAAAAACGATGGTGAGTACGGGATCTACAACATGAGAATGCGACTAAATATATGTGCATATAATTACTCTGTAGGATCAAGGCTTCCAGACGAAGGGGACTCGAATTCTGGATGCTGTGGATGTATTATTTGTTGATCAATGTACGTCTCACAGACCATCTCAGGGCATATGCATTCCTGACGCTCTGATAGCCCTCCGAGTGTTAGCTCGCTTTCCTGTTTCTGTTGACGACTAACGGCCCTCACAACCACCACAACTCACTCCTCGGACTCCCTAAAATCACGCATGGAACTTTTGTTATTCTTGTCCTCATTACCGACAACGCTTGTTTCCGTCCTTTCTGACCCAACCAACGGCCTCAGCATCTACGCGTCACGCGATTCCATGGCGTGCTAACCGTTTCCGCACAAGACTATTCCACATATAGTCACCTTCTCAGCACCGCTTATCCCCTCGTCCCACTTCCCTCGTTCTACTATAGGAGTACCCGCCAAGAATCCTAAAATAGCTTGGTATATTTTGATCGTGTTGAGGGTTTCGGTACCTATACCCGAGTACCCACTAGTCGGTCCCGGTTTGTGTTTCCCATTCTGCCAGACTTGGAAAGGTCTACAACTCATCTCAAGCTACCTGCCTCTTTTTTCTCACAAGCTTTGTGGAGGGGAGATAAGAAGATGAATTTCTTTGTCGAATTCTTTTATATCATCCCCATACCATGATTTACTTCCTACCATTCATCAGTTCCTTTTTAAAAATACTGGTCTTCTTTTTGTGTGTTTTCTGCTTTGTATATATAACCCTTGGCTTTTTGTTGGTTTTTTGTCTCTTTTTGTAATGATTAGGTCGCTTTTGGGGGGTGATAATGTTTTCAAATATTGATATGGTCACGGGTGAGCCGGTGGAGTTGAGACCTGGAGATAAGAACTTTTGGCTTGGAACTTCTTACGGCGGAGCAAGTTTGGAGTGGAGAGGGAAAGGGAAGGGAAGGAATTTTTCTATGTCATGTCATAGTATTATATAATATGATCCTGTGCGCGTGGGTTGGACCGCTCAGGATTTGGAACGGATTAATTGGGGGAGATGAACTACTATATGGTAGTAGTAAAGGAAAGTTGTAGATAGTTGTGTTTAAACGTTCTTATCTGGGTGTTGGGACTATTGTAGTACTCAGCGTTGCAACATTCAACACCTACAAGTTCCTACAGGGGGATGTTTTTGAATACGGTGTTATTCGCTTCCAGATTTCCGATATTCCAAGTTACTTGACCTCGACTTGACCAATCATAACATCATAGTAACATACGTCATATCTCACGCACACGTCGCCACATAGCCTTAAGGCCAAGGTTCTATTAAATTTCACCAGTGTCAATAATTCAATTCATCGAATTATCCCATCGGAATCGGTAAAAAAAAATGATTCTCGGTTCTCGTTGGTCCGGGTTCAAACGTTCAAAGTTGGGACTGAGGTATTGTTAATACTATAGATACTAATTTTTCCTATGATACCCTTTTCAATTTGTAACCTATTGTCGCTCTGGCTGTCTCTGGCTGTCTTTTAAGCAAGTTGGTTTATGTGATACTTACAGGTAATTTTGTATTGAAAAGGCTGAACTTAAAAATGGGTCGTGAAAGTATGATGATGTGAACATAGTTATCATTCGAAGTATGATTTAGGTAGAGGGTAGTTGTGAGAAATTCGCATATGTTCAAACTGTCGCTTAACCTGGACAATGCATCATGTCCGATATGATGCATGATGTCATTTAATGTTCGCCACAAAGAGGACCCGGAGTTCTGATACTTACTCTACATGTAAAAGTTGAAGCTAGAATCTTGAAGTTATTAGTGGGTGAAGGACTAGACCATATTAAGATCCGCATCCTCGTGTCTTAAGTAGTCGTAGTTCATGATAAATGTGATATTTCTATGTGTAATTTCCATCAGACTTCTCGCCATTTTTCTCGAGCACACTCTTTCTTCTTGAACGTAATAAAATAGGCGGCAATATGGTTGAAACGTGTTTATAATCTTGCAAAGAGTCATTTGAATTGCTTTGAATGAATCATGGTTTTTTTTACTGTGTATTAAATACACGAGTATGATAATGGTTTCCCCTGGTGCGCCGTAGGGAGCGCGCATGGTACATCGCGGGGCGCTATAGGCTGTTAAGGTGTTTTTATTTGGTAAATATCAATGGGTTCTGAAATAGGGAATGATCAAGACCCAGAACCCAGGAACTTCTGAGATTACTGATAGCATAAAGCCGGATGAACATTGACTCACACGACTTCGGAAAACGACCCCACTGCAGCGGCCCACCCATATTACTTTTCTACTGAACAACAACAACAACGACTCAAATATGTCCTTTGACGATAGTTCTGGAAAAGCTACATACTACACCTACCATTATTTGCTTTCTACAATCTTCGTCTTTCCGATTTTGACGTGGGTACTTACGAGAAGATTCCTTCAACAAGGACGAAGGAGAAGAGAGCCATTACCACCTGGACCTCCTAAACTTCCTATTCTTGGAAACTTATTCCAGTTTCCTTCCAGTTATCAATGGTTGACATATACGAAATGGTCAAAAGAATATAGTGAGTGGTTATTGGGGAGATTGCCAGAATGATTTACTTGTTGCATTACCACAGACTCAGATATCATTCACCTCAGTGGTGCAGGACAAAGCGTTGTTATTCTTAACACACTCGATGCTGCGAAAGAGATATTGGAAAAACGTTCTGCTAACTATTCTAACCGGTACGTATTACTTACTACGGTGGCAATTCATGTTCATATTTATATGATCTTTTTTGGTCTTTTGATGATGATGATAGTCCTTCTTTTACTATGAACAAATTGATGGGTTGGGACTATTTATTTAGTAGTATGCCTTATGGTGATGCTTGGAGAGAACGAAGGAAGCTTTTATTGATACATTCTAATCCATCAAAACCTCAAAGTCATAGGCCTATCGAAATCGATTATGTTCGAAAAGTGCTTCCGAAATTGTATGAGAGTCCAGAGGATTCTATGGATTTGCTCCGACAGTAAGTTTCCCGTTCTCTTCATTTTATCACTCGCATTTCTTCTCTTTCTTTTTTTCTTTTCTTCATTCCGGTTATTAACACAAATGTTCGGTATAACATTATGTACTATGTACTGACATCATACAAAAGTTTGATAGGCGCAACGTTCCTAACTGTCGCTTATGGATTAGATATCAAACTCGTTCAAGATCCCTTTGTTCAACTTGCTGAAGATGCTTTGAAACCACTTGTTGAAGTTATAGTTACTGGCGCGTTTTTGGTGGACTTGATACCTGCTTTACAATATCTTCCTACTTGGTTTCCTGGTACTGGATTTAAAAGGAAAGCTCAAGCATGGAAGAAATTGGCGATGAAGTTTCGGGATGTTCCTTTTGAAGCTGCTAAGAAAAGTATTGTATGTCACTTTTTATCTACATGTTTTTCCGACCCTTCAATTTCAGACTTCTTTTTCTGATTTTCTTAATGGCATTTTTGAAAGGATAATGGAACTGCCAAGCCTTCGTTTACATCAACTTGTCTTGAAGAAAGAATATATGACGAGAAATTGATTCGCGATACTGCTTCCATGTTTTTTGCTGGTATGTTAATAACCTGACTAATGTCATGATCCTCGGTTATAAATCCTCACACCTATAATTCATTGTCGAAATCTCAGGAGGTACCGATACTACACTTGCCGCGGTATACACGGTTGTTCTTGTCGTAATGTGTCATCCGGAAAAACAAGAAAAGGCGCAAGAAGAAATGGATCGTGTACTTGGTCATGGTCGTTTACCTGAACATGGTGATGAACCGAATTTACCGTATTTGACTGCTCTTATTAGAGAATGTATTCGGTGAGAACAATTTTCAATGTGATGATTGTTGCACTCTGACTTATGGTATTTCTCTGTAGGTGGAAATCGGTCACTCCAATAGGTTGATAGATAATGCTCATCCAGATGAACAAAAGTACTGATGAACGTTTGTAGGTGTACCTCATAGTTCCGAGGCGGACGATGTCTATAAGGGTTATTTGATCCCTGCGGGTTCAATCATCATTCCAAATATGTGGTATGTGGAGCACCCAGGGATGTTGAACCAAATTTGATCTCTGAAATAAAACCTTATCTCTTAGGAATATGTTGCATAATGAGGCCGACTATCCACGGCCTAATGAATTTATCCCGGAACGTTTCTTAAACGAGGATGGACAATTAAACAAGGAAGTTAGAGATCCATTGACATTCGCATTTGGTTTTGGAAGGAGGTGAGTTTTTTAGAGACTGTCTATCTGTAGCTTAGATTTAAAATTAATTTTACCACACATAGATCGTGTCCCGGAGAACACCTCGGAAAATCAATTTTATGGCTTACAGCTGCTTCTCTACTTGCTGTTTTCAAGATAGTAAGGCCTGTGAGGGATGGTATTATTGTAGAACCTTCTATGAATTATATTTCGGGACTGGTTCTGTATGTAACATCAATTTATCTTTTGCCGATCTATCAGACTGATTAAAAAATTTACTAGACATCCTGAAGCTTTTGAATGTGATTTCCAACCCCGTTCGAAGAGTACGGAAACTTTGATCAAGTCTCTTATTGACTAAGTATTACTGTATTTTGACTTTTCTCAGTGAATGATGACATTTATGATTTCTGATATGATTACCAGCGTATTATACCTGTACGTTCATGTAAAACTAATATTTTGTGTTTGTTTATCTTCCGAAATGAAGTTTATCTATCCCGGACAGGCTGTGGCGATGCCTAATGGATTGGAAAATATTGCGAGCGGGCACACGCGGCAAAAAAAAACTATGTAACTCTGTGGCGTGAGTCCCCAAAAATAAAGTGATACCATACCGATCTTAGGAGATTATATGATAGCCAAGAGCACTAGTGGCTTCAACATGTACTTCTATTGGGGTAAGACTGAACCGAAGCATAGCCGTAAATGCTGGAAATTAATTCTTCGGCCTCAAGCGGGGGTTTATTCGAAACGTTTGACAAAATATTCGTGCTATAAGCATACCAAACATTCCCATGCATTACCAGGACTATATCCCTTCGCCAAAGAGCGACATATTATTGGAACACAAGTTTAGCTATATAAGCTAGTTAATACACTCATTATCTCTTTAGCCACCTCCGCTTTCACTGCTTCTACTCAGTCAACAAAGCTATCTTCTATCCTATCATGTCAAGCAATTTCGAAAGAATTGACAAGGATAATGTCATGTTGCTTGTTGTTGACCATCAAGTTGGCTTGTTCCAACTCGTCAGGGACTTTAGTCCTGAAGAATTCAGAAACAATATCCTCGCCCATGCAGCAATCGGAAAGATTTTCAACTTGCCAACTATTTTGACCACCAGTGCAGAGACGGGTGTGTACTACAAACAGAATCACCAATTCAATGTTTTAATGATCTCGCTACAGGTCCAAATGGTCCGTTGCCAAGAGAAATCACGAAGATGTATCCAAATGCTCCGTTCATCAAGCGTAGTGGAGAGGTCAATGCCTGGGACAGCGCAGAGTTCCGTGATGCTGTCAAGGCCACGGGAAAGAAGCAGGTAATTTTAGCTGGTATCGTAACCGATGTAAGCGAATCGTTACTATCATACACCGATCGTAATCATCACCTTACTGACTTGGTCTTCAACCATAGGTCTGTACTGCGTTCCTTGCTATTTCATTGGTAGAAGCTGGTTATACCGTTTATGCCAATGCAGAGGCATCTGGCGCCTCTTCCAAGAGAGTAGCGGATGATGCAAATGACCGTATGAGAGCAGCAGGCGTCCATGTGTATTCTATGTTCGCTGTGGTTTGTGATTTGATGAGAGATTGGAGGAACAATCCAGGGTCAAACGAATTGATGCCATTCTTTGATAAGTAAGTCAACTATGTAACCCTCGCTTCGCTTCACATGCTTTAATCCCGAGACATTTTTAGATACTTCCCGGTATATGGGTATGTTGCGCGTGCACATGCCGCGGCGGTTGAACGTGGTGTTATCCAGCCTGGGGAAAGCGAGTAGATGATGTCCCGAGTCGGAGACTGTACCTTCTGTTTTAACACCCCAGATTCTGTTTAGCTACCCTGAAAATATTGAAATGAAAGTAGTGACCAGGGACGAAAGATTTGCATGGGGTCACCCAATCATTCCCACGCACAGTGTAAATCAAGCGCTTATATAAGTGTTGGTAGACTGTCTGAGTGCCGAATCCCCATTATGTTTTAAACGTTTACACTCATGATCATACAATTCTCCAAACTATTGTGCATCAGACCTCCATAGGAACAGATTTTCCCTGCGGCGCATCAGAGAGAATGGTGCTGGAACCAATAATAAGCGTCCAGTAACTCCTACTTCTGATGAACGAGTGGTTCGTCCCATCCTGAGCTATTGCCTCTCTAGTGCCGACTGGTTACGTTCCCATACAACCACAACCCTCAACACCCAACATCAGGGTGGAACTAACTGGGGCTCACAATGAGAGCATAAAAACTCCGCAGTGTGAATAGATATAACTGTTAGGCTTTTACTTCTATCCGGCTCTCTATAGCCCCTCATCTCATGCGTTCACTCGACGTTCTGGTAGTATTTTTCGCCTTGGGATTATTTCGTTACCTTTCACGCAAAAGGCGACTGCCGCTTGCCCCAGGTCCCAAAGGATATCCCATCATCGGTAGTTTGCTTGATATACCTAAAGAACATCCTTATCTTCAGTACACACAATGGGCGGAGGAATATAGTATGCTCGGTGGTTTTTATAATGACGCATATATTCACATCCCGATTAGAAAGCGAAATATTGAATCTCAATGCCTGTGGGACGAATATCGTCATCCTCAACTCAGTCCGCGTGGCGACCGAGCTTCTTGACAAAAGATCCTGTATATATTCTAGCCGGTAGGTATTTAGGAACTGCATATGGTATATCCATTTATGACGAATTCATTCTAGCCCTCAGTTCACAATGGTTTCTGAACTCATGGGATGGGGCTTCTTATTCTCTGTTATGCCATATGATGACGAATGGCGAAGGCGACGCCGTCTATTTCAACGGTTCTTCCCCTCTTCAAGAGCTAAAGATTTCCAACCGCATCAGCGATCCTATATTCGTCAGCTCCTTCCAAAACTTATCGATCAGCAGAATTATGTCCAATCTCTTCGCCAGTAAGCCTCAATTACCCTTCTTTAACCTTCTACTTTCTCACGAGCTCTATAGCTTTGTTGGGGGGATTGCTCTGAATCTTGGATATGGTATTGATATTAAGCCAGTAGATGATCCCTACGTCAAGATATCAGAGTATGCGATCTCTCTCCTAAATGACGCATGCATGCCTATGAAATATCTGGTTGATGCTGTCCCACTTTTAAAGTTTGTGCCTAGTTGGTTTCCTGGCGCCAAGTTCAAACGAGACGCCGAGGAGTGGTATAAAGCAACAATGGAGTTTCGAAATAAGCCGTTCGAAGTAACTAAAAGGGATTTGGTGAGTGAGAATGACTTAACTTCATCATCAGTGACCTACCTAGCATATAACCAACGTAGGAAAATGGAAAAGCTACCTTGAGCTACACTGCAATATGTTTAGAGAGCATAGCTTCATGCTCTTCGCAGGAACGACTCTCAAAAGAAAACGATATCAAGGACACAGCCTCCCTCTTTTTCGGCGGTAAGTACTCAAGAGTTTAAGCTCAGCCTTTTGCGATCACGGAAATGCTCATTTACGGAGAAAGCGGGCGCCGATACGTCCATGGTCGTGTTACTATCGTTTGTTCTTGCTATGGTTTGTTACCCCGAAGCACAAAAGAAAATACAACAAGAACTGGATGCTGTGGTTGGTCCGGATCGTTTGCCAGACTTCTATGACGCACCAAAATTACCTTACCTCGAGGCGGTGATACGTGAAACAATGAGGTATGTTGGATTTGGGTTATTAAATTTTAACTGTCCTCCTGCTGACAGTAATTCACAAGGTGGAAACCCCCTGCTCCTGTCGGTTCGTACCTATTATCATCCGGATGTAGCCTTTTTTCTGATGGTCTCTTGGGGTAGTCGTCCCGCACAGCACGACATCAGACGATGTCTTTGAAGGGTACTTTATCCCTAAGGGCTCAATAGTAATGCCAAATGTGTGGTAAGCAAAGCCTTGATACCCATGACGCCGTGGACACTGAGCGAAGGTACTAGGGGTATGCTACAGGACCCTGACGTTTATCCCGATCCTTCTCTTTTTATTCCCGAACGTCATCTCACATCAGATGGAAAGATTATAGAGGGGCCTAACGCAAATAATCCGTTAGATCTTGTCTTCGGGTTTGGCCGGCGGTGGGTGTTTAGCAAGACTATGCAGACTCCGAGGTGACGCTAATTCTCTCGACAGTAAATGTCCTGGTATCCATATGGCTCTAAGTACACTATATATCGTTGCATCAAACATTCTACATACCATGGACATATGCCCTA
The DNA here is from genome assembly GCA_034638255.1 of Coprinus comatus. Taxonomy (NCBI): domain Eukaryota; kingdom Fungi; phylum Basidiomycota; class Agaricomycetes; order Agaricales; family Agaricaceae; genus Coprinus; species Coprinus comatus. The sequence continues at coordinate 548,619 of JAWPGT010000016.1, forward strand.
GTGTCGATAAAGATGGTAACGTAATTCTTCCAAGTCAAAAATGTACTGACGGCCTCTTCTTGTGAGTTGATTTGTATTACTGGTATTGGAAACATTACTTTTTCTCAATTGATATTACAGATTACCGGAACCTTTCGATTGTATTTTCAGACCACGTTCCGAAAAGGCAGAGAGTCTTGTTAGAACCGAGGCTTTGTGAAATAAGACACAGGTTCCACGATTAATTTATTACCCATAGATGTATATATGTAGTTATCTAGGTAAAGTACAAGCGACTGTAGATGATTGATTATGTAGATAAATCTCGTATCCTAAGGGCTCGCAGTAGTGGCAGTAGCGTTTCAGATATCTATCCGGGTAGAGCTGAGAGAACAATTGAAGCAGCAACGGTGCTCAATGAAATTCACGTGAAACCATTGAATATACCTTTCATCGTGTAGCATCTAGTTCAATTAAGGCACAGTGCTCTAATATGGGAACGATTTGTGCCGGGGCTCTTCTAATTTTCGATATTAGTTCAGATAATATCGTCCATCAGAAATCCAATGATCGTACGTCTTTGGGTAAAAGAAATGACATCGAGGCAAGAGGATTTCCCAGGGACATTCTCTCAGTGCGACGGACGGAAACTGGAGATGATATCGAATATCTTGAACCTAAATGGTAGATTGGGGTACACACTACAAATAAATGAGTGGAATAAGCTGGTTATGTTCTTTAAACATGGGCCGTATAACGAAGCTAAACGATTGATTGTAAGACGCGTTTTTCCCCCCATTTTCTACTCATTTACTTACTTCTTTGACTTAGAGCGAACCTTGTGTCTCGATGACTTGAGTGAATCCAAAAATCTGGAACAGGATGAGGTCATTGTCAGAGAGACTGCAGGAATGTTTTTGCTGGTGGTGTTGATACAAGCTTTGGCATTTGTGTGCAACTTCATTCTCGCAATGGTGTTTCACCCGGATAAGTAAGCTAAGGTACAAGAAGAGTTAGATAGGGTGATCGGTCATGGAACACGGTTGCCCGAATGGAGTGACGAAGCAACTTTACCTTACCTGACTGCTGTGATAAAGGAAGTTGCAAGGTACGTATTCTACTTTCGCAGGTCCTTTATTAGAGCTGAAGCTTCTTGATTTAGATGGAGACTGGTGGTCCCCTTAGGTAAATTATTATGTGTATAAAGACTACTATATTCCAAAGAACTCAATTATAATCCCTAACGTCTGGTGGGTGACTTTTATTTGCCAATGTAACCAAACTTACAGTTGCAATCCATACATCTTAGGCTTATCTTCCGTAACGAGAAAGACTATTTAAAGTCAGACGAATTCATTCCTGAGAGATTCCTTGATGAAAAGGCCCAGCTAAATTCAACAACTCCCGACCCTATTCCAATTCTCTTCGGATTTGGTCGAAGGTCTGTCTCTTATCTCTGCCTCTACTGGTAAAAGATTGCATTGCTCATCTAGCCCACATATACTATTCAGAACTTGTGCGGGGATTCATATTACGCAATCTACGATTTTCCTTTTCGCATCCACTATTCTCTCTATGTTTACTGTGTCCAAATGTACCAATAAAGATGGAAACGTGAAAGAGCCCTCGTTGGATTGGCCTGCTTTGGTCATTTGGTAAGTCCTAGAATATTTGTGGTATTTATTCAAGTTCGCTGCTGAGTCCTCACAATTGTTTCAAGTGCACCACTCCCGTTCGGATGCAACTTTACCATACGATCTGAAAGGGCTAAGAAATTAGTACAGTCGCTGGCTTTGGATCCTTGATTTTTTCGATGGAGTGTTCCCAAGCGCCCTTATAGTACAAGATGGTTGTTACGAATTATTTTGCGTGACCGATGTGACTGGTGCTTGTTCCAACTTCCAACATATCAAGTTCACCGTTGACTTCACAATACCCATGATGTTGGAGAGGCAACCATATATTTACCATGGCCCAGGTTATTCAGCAGTTTTATTTTATACATCCACCGTATCGTCCGGCGAAAAATGTGGGCTCGCTGACTTATCCAATCAACTCCCCAGTGAGCTTACTATGAGGAGTTTCAGTTTACAATTTAGTGGTGTATGGTCAGGTATGATCCGTTTTCCCACCAACATCTCGATATTTAAGTACTGGACAGGTGAGAGTACTCTCATCACCCAACGGTCCCAGCATTGAATATTCTTAACAGACTATATCAGAAAAATTCTTCCTCGTTTATCATGAGTGTTCAAGACGCGCTCAGATTACCTATCAACGTCAATCCCAACGTTACCCCCGACTCTCCACAGCATTTTCAGCCGATAATTGGGCTTATCGGCATGGGTGCTATGGGCCGAATGTTCATGAAATACTTCAGCCAAGCTGGATGGAAGAGGTTTGCACCGAATATATGCGTCGTTTCCATCCTGTATTCTGACTCTTGTGTAGGATCTACATTTGTGACCGACCTGAGAACTACGATAAACTCAAGGCTGAATATAACGGTAGGTCATGGACCAGGATACCTTCATTCTGTACTAAAGCTAACTCCCAGATACACCGGGCGTGCTTATTCAACGAGATGGATACGCAGTTTCTCGGTCGTCGGATTTCGTTATGTATTGTGTGGAAGCCGAACATATTGATAAAGTAGTTGCTCAGTACGGCCCTTGTGAGTATTTACTTTCAGCCTGTAACCTCGATCCTGACACTATTTAGCAACAAAGTCTAATGCTATCGTCGCTGGACAAACTTCAGTTAAAGCCCCAGAAAAGATTGCATTCGAGGCACATCTACCTAAGGATGTTCACATCCTTTCCTGTCATTCTTTACATGGACCAACTGTTAATCCATCTAGCCAACCAATGGTAAGTAAATTCTTTTTACAATTGTAAGGAATATCATCACGAGCTTTGTAGGTAATCATTCGACACAGAGCGGCGAAAGATGCCCTTACGTTGGTTGAGACCATTTTCCGGCCGTTGTGCTCCCGTTTTATTTACCTCTCGTACGAGGAACACGATCAAGTGACTGCTAATACTCAAGCCCTGATGCACGCTGCGTTCTTAAGGTATGGTTCTCTTCTGAGACCCGCGATTCTTATGGTTTACCAAGAGCTTCTCCAGTATGGGTTCTGCATGGGCATCCACAGAAACATATCCATGGGAACGGGGCATTTACGTTGGAGGTATTGAAACTGCCAAAGTCAACATCACGTTGCGCATATATTCCAATGCGTGGCACGTCTACGCTGGTCTTGCTATTCTTAACCCTTGTGCACACGCTCAGATTCATCAGTATGCTAGAAGTGCATCTGAGCTCTTTAAATTGATGTTGGGCGGGGGCAGAGGATCAATCGAGGATCAGAATCAGTTGAGGGAACGCATCGAATGGGCTAGAAAGTCCGTTTTTGGGCATTGGAATAGTGATCCCAACCAGTTTGAGGAAGGGGAAATAACCGAACGACTGACCACTACGCGAACCCAAGGATCTTCTGGTAGTAAACCAATCCTACTTACGACATCTATTCTTGATCGTTTCACTCTTGGAGCAATGCCCAAACCAAGTTTAGCTTTGCGAGGAAGTCGTATCAGCACATCAACTCTTAGTCTTGGGAAAGATATACCTTCTTCGGATTACCGACCAAATTCCCATCTCTCCCTTCTTGCTATGGTTGATTGTTGGACCCATTTGAACATTGATCCTTATAAACACCTCCAACTTGCAGCCACGCCCATATTCCGAGTGTTTTTGGGAGTAGCTGAGCATGTCTTCCGTTCTCCTACCCTTTTGGAAAGTACAATTCATTCGGCGATACATAACCATCGGTATCGCTCTGATGATTTGGAGTTTGTTATTGCGGTACGAGATTGGAGCCAGTGTGTCAGTTTTGGTAGTTTTGAGGTTTATAGAATGAGGTTTGAAGAAACCAAGAAGTTTTTCGAACCACAATTTGATGAGGCTAGGAAAATTGGTAATGAGATGATTGAAGTGATTATGGAGAGTGAATTGAGGAGAGGAGGAGAAATAGAATAGATAACAGTGATGAGCCGGTGATATACTCTTGACCGGAATTTTTAGTTAGCGTGGTTGGTCTTTGTTTCATTTTGTTTGATGCCCCTTTCACTGCTAAATTATTGAATTTCGAGTCGATAACAGACGATGGAACGATTGAGAGAGACTGGCGAATTTGGGTTCAACCACAGAAAAAAACTAGGAGAAAAAAAGCTTACACGTGACTCTTACCCCGGGTTGTTTTCTGTCGCGACATAATGAACGAATATCACGACCATCTCACATCTCTCATTCAAGGACAAGAAGCACATATCCCAAGGGTGATATGTACTAACGTTGCTTATGACGAGTGCCAATGAACATCTAGCTTTACTTGTCGAATGGGCGATGACGCTGCAGGACGTCTGGCATCGTTTTTTTAATACTATTTTACTGCGCTTCGTAGACTATGATTGGGTTGCACTCATTGATGCAAGGGAAAATGTTTTAAAATGGAAATTTAATGTATAAGAACGGGACGATATACGGTTATCCAGAGAAATTCTAGAAATATCCCCGAGATAACAATTGGGGAGATTTAGAAGCTTGAACGTTTGAACCCTTTATGCGTCATGACAACTCAAACGGCATCTTTGGACCTTGCTTCCTTGCTGAGGGCCTTCATTGCAAGAAGACTATTGACATCTCACGGTCTCTTGTGTTTAAATTACTATGTACTTCAAAAATCCATTCTACATTCAAATCATCCCCTTCCTCTTCCCTTTCCCTATACATCCTCTCTATCAAAGCTTTAATCAAACCTTTAGGTTTGACGTTGAAAGTCTCTGTCTTCGTCTTCGTCATCCCAAGCCCTTCAGCTCTCAAGGCTTTCAAGTTCGATATGACGTAGGAATAATTAGGTAGGCAGGGTTCTAAGATAACAAAAACCCGGTGTTCAGTGTTCAAACGTGCAGTGTTTGCTTTGAATACGTTTTTTGTGTTTCGTATTTAGTGTTTTGTATTAGTTGCTGTGCTCAAGGGTTGATTACAGAAAAAACGAAGTGTATGACAAAACGTGTCAGGGGTTCCTTGAATAACAATGGGTGAGAACGTGTCAATGAGAAGTTGTGAATACCGAAGACAGAAATTGGGTAACCTTTAGGCCTCGAACGCGCGTAGGTGAATATCCGGTGGTAGTAAAAATGAAGCTTAGCGTGCCGGTGAACCCCGGAGCCCAGATAATATACAGCCTTGAGGCCTTGTGAGGGTTACCGGTTACCCATGACATCATTATGAACAAACTCGTCAGACCAGAAACGAATATTAATGATAGTTGCATTTACATTTATTTACCATTTTTATTTATTCATTCTTTGTGCTCTTCAACTTTATCTCACCTCGTCTATTCAAAATGTCACAATCATCTAAACAACAAATCAATTTTAAGCACAAAAATAATACATAACAGAAGACGAATGAACTGGAAGGAACATCTTCCTTACAACGGACACAGCTCTGCCATGGTACCAAGCCTACAGTACATGTACTTAAGTACGGGAGAGAGTGGGTAGCCCATAAGTACAACAAGGATGTTCATTCATGTCATCCCGTGTTCATAAATTCACTGGAGAGCGTGCTGTGAGCACGCCCTTACACGAACGTAGCACAGCTCCAATTACCCCTCTTGTAAGCTTACAACAGCTTGCGTTGTATTTGCATTTTCCCCATAATGTAACGTCGACCGGTATTTTGAAGGTGTCCACATTTCCTGATCCTCCAACCGTGTATCAACTACCCGACTAAGAGGTTCTGAGCCGAGAAGTTCTTGTGCTGACGGTCTTTCCCCGGGTAGCACTTCCCAGCACGACGTAATAATGGACCACACCTCGTCAGTGAGACCCCATTCAGATGGGGAAACAAGCGCTGTTGGTCTTTGTGGTCTCTCTCCTCTCATAATCTTGGTCATGGCAGCATAAGGAGAAGAGATCTCATAGAAAGGTACGAGTCCTGTGTAGATCTGTGAAACCGTGACGTCAATACATTTGGATACCTCAGAATCGATAGAAACTGCAGGAGTATATACCTCATAACAAATGCATCCAAAAGCATACATATCACTTTCGGTTGTCCTGTAGATTCTACTCTCTGTATCCGCCAGAAGTTCCGGCGCTTCATAACGAGGTGTTCCTCCCTCTATTCCCGAGCTTTCCAGACTTAACACTTTGATGGTTTCGTTACGGTCGACAGAGGAGAGTCCGAAATCTGCTATACATGCGCGACCACAAACTGTAACCAGGATATTAATCTGTTTAAGGGTTTAAGAAAAATGGTAATGATTAACCTCCTTTGAAGCACATTAAACAGGTAATTTATACCAACCGATTTGAGGTCTCCGTGAACTATCATATTGCTGTGTAGGTAATCCAACCCACAAGCGACATCTTTCACCTACAGAAAGAATTCCGTCAGATATCAGATATTCAGAAGATTATGCGAGTAGAACAATATTGCTCACCAGAAGTAAACGATCCGTATCAGTATTCGCATTAACATATTCTAACAACGTTCCATTCTCCATCCAAGGCGAGACCAAACATATTCTTTCCGATTTATCTCTGAGGCGGTATACTCCATAAAACGGTAATATATTCGGATGATGGAGTTGACCCCATATCACAATTTCCCTCACAAATGACTACCAGGGAAGAAAAACCATTAGAAATGAAATAAAGTTACAAGAAGCTAGCTTACTACTCACCTTCAATAATCTTTTATTTTTTGCCTTTTGAGTTTGATGGTAAGCTTTTACAACTTTAACACAAACACCCTGATCCTGAACATAGCCCTTCAAAATATCTCCAAAATGACCACAGGTAACAGGCTCTTTATCAACTTGAGGATCATTCGCAAGTGCCAATGATTGAGGGTAGAGAACCGAATCGGACGAAAAACGAACTAGATAAGTTAACAATTCAATCCTCTCCCTTCCTGTGATTTGAGGGAATGTAAGTAACTGTATGTATGCAGATCAGATCGGTATAACGTATAGGATATGAATTCACTTACATGTTGTAACAAGTCAACTAGACTTTGTATTTCATCATTTCCTAACCCGGCAATCTTTTTATGATTCTCCTCGTTTCGTAAAATTGAAATCAATTGTCGATACAGTGAATAGTCATCCTCTGGTAACCCCAACATATCCTGCCTCTCCATCCCATCCCAAGGCTGTTTAATCTCCGAAACCGAGTCCAAAGCTGAAGCCTTGGTGCATCGACCATCCTGTGATATTGAAAGCAGAGAGTCACCGTCTACACTCAATTCCCCGACTTCACTATCACAATCGCTCTCATATCGTTCAAGACCGGGGGACTGAGCACGTTCCGAACTGAAATGGCTGTGTACCATAATAACTGCCCTGGCGTAAGACGTCAGATCCTCGATAGGAAGACCATTCAAAGTCCCATCCCTCGCATAACGCAATGAATCCCCACCAACATTATTGATGGACCTATACACCCTAATAAACCTGTAAAAATTGATTTTTCTGTTAAGTGGGATAGGTCGGTATGAAGGAGTCATGGCGCTTTTCAAATTTGGTGCGAGACTCATCATCAACCTGTCAGAAGAAGAAAGTTAATACAAATCACCTGCGTACAAGTCTTGCTTCGAGTCACTGACCGGAAGAGTAAGACACCATCATTAAGAGCTTCCCTAAATAGTTCTATACCTTCAATCGCAGTCAGACTATTATCAGGCCAGGGTTGAGTCAATCGATTCATTAAACCGAGTTGTGGAGGTTGGTCAGTATAACCACTGAGTTCACCATAAATTAATAATGCAGCCATTCGAATAAGATCTACAATTTCTGTCACGTCTTGAGGGAAAGGAGGTGGCGCTTCACATCCATTAAGCGGCGCGGGAAGATCAGCATCAATGTATGGAGGAGGGGTAATCTGTTTTTTTTTAATGTCATAGGTAAGACTGACTCATTCAAGCATCCTAGGATGTGCAACGCATACCTCGTATGGTAGAGGTCGAATATCTCCACGCGGATTAGAAAGACGCGTGGGAGAACGGTTCATTGTCCTTATTTTTGGTCGAGTGATCGGTGACAAGCCTAAAGTTGAAAGGGTCTCTAGATCAAGATCCTGTATTTGTGAAATTTAAGTTTAAGTACAAATACCAGCGTCAGAAGGAAAATGAGTTTCTTACAGGTGGTGCTTGTAAAGGAAAATCTGCAAATGATATGATTCCCAAACACTCATCCAACATGTCTTCTAGAATCTCCTCCAATACCACACCAGCACAATCATCATCCTCTACACAAAGTCCGCGGTCAACATTCGCAGTATCATCCACAGTGACGCTAGTGGGACAAGTTTCTTGTTCACTAGCTGCGTAAAAACTTGTCAACGATTCTACCGAGCTCATTCCATGTGAATGGTAATCGTAAAATGAATGAGTACCAGGAAATATCTTATATCAATACGGCAAATGTTACGATGTATAATCTAGGAATTTATGAGAAGCATACCTCCGAGTCATCGACTTGGATGCCTGAACCTTCGCATATATGGCCGTGAGGATACAGGGAATGAAAACTGAACTTCGATGCATTAAAAGTCCCATAGGTTTGACCATTTATCTACAACCCCAAGTCCAAGGGTTAACAAATTGTATCCATAAGCACAACAATCTCATAGAAACACTCACCCAGCATTCATTCCCATATTGTTCTCGTATACCACACACCAAAGGTACCGATTCATTTGAAGTAAAACTTATATCTTCAATCGATCCTTCTTTTCCCACCGAGTCATCATCAACGAACTTCCAAACATACATAACATGATTTGTCTCCATCTCCATCCTAATCTCAACCGCATCCACGATGTAGGATTTCGAGTTCCCCACATCTTCAAAATGACACAAATCACTTCCATGTAATTTCCTCAATGGTTCAAATTCAGGTTTCGGTTTCTGCATATGTCCCTGGTAGGTACAAGTAGGAGCCTATCAACAAAACCACAATGTCAATGTAATGCAACCTATATTAGCTTTTCCAATATGCAAACAATGATTGTGTAACGCACTAATGTATTGAAAGACGCCAGTAACGGTTCAACTACTTTATCCTTTTGCCAACTCGTCAGCCCTTTCAAGCCATTCCAAATCACGCCATGCCATTTTTTGGAGGGACTTGCTCGATCTCGAGTCTCCGTAGACTTTGGCTTTCTGATAGAAGTAGCTATTCGTGGAATACCCCTGAGTAGTCTCATACTCATACATACACTTATGATATACTTGCAACCACTAGCGGCGCGGTTGCTGGTAGTGGGTAGGAAGTAGGAATCTCGAGAAGATGGGGGATACTGAAGAGTTCTCAGGTGAAGCGGGTCACTAAACGGCCTTAGATACAATGGTCGGGCTGTGCTGTTCAGAAATAACAATGACAGCAATGACGGTATATCATTGTGCTACTTGCCTGGGGCAGCGTAGGTGGTCTCAAGAACTTTTGATAACAGACACAGCCTCCACTAGACAGCTGCTATCAAGTTGGTATACAATTGTCTAGGGAGCGTACACGGGTGTTGCTACCATGGACACGTTTATTCAGGGTCGATGTAGGAGTTATGAAAGATGACTAGGCTATGAGAGGTTATGTATGAGGAGGAAAAGAGGTTTGTAAGTATAAGGTGTTCATTCATAGCATGAGGGATATGCGCTTTGTCCAGCTGAATAATAATAATCAGTGGTGTTCAGGACCGTGGAAGGAAGGAAAGTCACTGGAAGGACGTAATACAATCTTTGATGGCACCTGTGGTTCCCACATGACCCCACTAATTAGGCTGGGAGACAAAGCCCATCACCCAGCCTAGTTAGTGGCAATTTTGGTTACTTCACGGTCCTGGAATAATCACGCAAAAAGCGACCATACTTTGTAACTTTTTTATATACAATAATCTAAATTACAGCTATTTCTTATCTGGTTCATTTGATAAGATTTCAATCTTATTCTTATCAAAAGATAAGTATATGATCATTGATGAACAGAGTTGTGGCATCATATGTCGTGTGACTCTGATCAGTGATCACATCAAATTCCTGTTTCCGGACATCAATTCATGTGTGTCGGATGAACATACCCAATGATATGTTTTAATGCTTATAACTTTCCTCCTCTATTTCAAGTGTATTTACAGTAGACTTCAATAACAACAAACATGTATTAGTTAAAACAATGTATTTGTCATTTAACTCATATATATATATCAATGAGACATGACCCGAAATCCCAATGCTAAATTCTAAGTCAGCTTGAAGTCTTCATATGATTTCCATATGTTAAAAATTACTGTAACAGACAACTCATTGCATTGTGCTTTGAGTTGTCCACCCATAGTAATTCTTTCCCCAACTTCTATAAGGAGCCTGTTGCACAGAGAGTGACAGCTCATGAATTTTGACTTGTGATTCACATCCGAAATTGAGAATCATGGCGGTTGCCCAATTCTGAAGAGAAATAGATATGTTGTTATTCAAACATTCATTGCCCAACCTCTGTGAATTATCAAGGGGTTGGGATTGACTTTGGGTAATGAAAATATGATTATATATATTACAAACATATCAATTTAAATTTATCATATGAAGCAAAATGGCAATGGTGGTTGCGACCTCCAGCTTCTCGTGTCTGACACTGTCAGATACATGTCACACCCCTGTCCTTACCCAGCGGCATTCATAATCCTTCAAAAACTCATGCCAAATTCATGAACCCACAGCCATAAATAGATTAGCAATCTATCCAAGTCAGGAAGAGCCCGAAGAACTCCAGAATTCGAAGGCAGAAACATCATAGAATAGAAAGGATCCTATTCTATTATATATATACAACATATGAATGTATAAGTTGTACCAAAAGAAAATACCAAAAGATCTGGAAACTACACACCAACGTGTCAGCCATTTGGAGCACAAGTTTTCTTTCAAATTAGATGTTCGAAATTAGATGTTCACTGAGTATAGTCATGCATTACGGAATGAGCTGCCATGGGTATCTTAGTGACATCAGGAGAACCGGGAACAAAGCTTTGGCACCAACATTACATCATATTCTACCAGTACATACACAATACAAAACATACCAATATCATATCACTACTTGTTCAGGGAGAGGCAGGAATAACATGTTAACAAATGGCTGAAGTTGCTCCACTAATTCATCTGGCTCTGAAATATGAATAATTGTTTCCAAATCCCTACATAACTGTTATGACCACAAACCATTAAGCTGAACACTCCTGGAACTTAAACGCTAGAGTGCAGTCGTGTAGGAACGTGTGTTCAATAAACACTCTGCTGCAATCTCAAGGCCTTTCAACCTAGTGACTGAGAGGTATGGAGACAGAGATGTATAAGGGATACAACAGAAGAGATTAAAGCTTAGGGCTTTAATCATCTAATACAGTGAGTATTTATACTATTCTAGGGATGTACCTAATAATAGCTACTAACTAATTATATCCTAATACTTGTCATCACTTTATAATCTACTCCATACACAATGCTAGAACTGTCAACAGGAGTAGGTGAGACGTTGGGGTCAGGGACTATTTACTCCATATACAATGAAAGATTAGTCAACAGGAGTAAAATGACAAAACGGATAACTAATACTGGAGCTGGGGAAATGCAGACTTCTAAGCATAAGTGGAGTCTCATACTTAGTTCGACGTTAGGTCATAGCGATGTCATAGTGATGTCACTGGGGAATAATATGTCAGGCTGAGTCGTCCATGATGGTGTCGTCATTGGGAATGAGTTCGGGGAAGATGGTGAACAAGTCTTCCTCAGTGGTGGTGGTACAGGCCGGTGGTTTGGGTGGACTCGTAACATGTTCCCACTGCTTGTTTGAACACACAATCCAGGACTAGTACAAGTAAGCTTATGGGCATATTGGATATGTTTGTCCAATGTTACTTGCAAAATACACCAAATACCAATGCACCATCTCATGACTGCTGAAGGACCAGGAGTGGAACCTGTACGACCACCAAGAACACTGTCACCATAATACCAGGGAAGCTGTCAAGAACCAGCAACCCTTGTATAATACCTGTTGGAGCTTGGAAGCAGTGAGCTGTCATGCAGGTGTCAAGACTGGGAACCCAAGGATGCTATCGAGAACCCTGCCCCACTGCTCACAACACTGTCAAGAATACCCAAATGCCATCAAGAACACTCACAACTATCAAGAACCCAGGACATGCTCTAGTCCAGAATATGGTATGTTCTTTCTGTGCTCTTATTTTCTTATTTTCTAAGTGAAATTAGTAGGTACAACATATGTATGTTAGACCCTATTATTCATTTCCTGTTGACACTAAGATGTGGTGCCAGTGTCATATAGAGTGGGTTAGGCATTGGGTTCTGCTGGTGATCCTCATGTCAGGAATGTTCTAGACAGTCCCCAAGGTCAGTACTTATTGTTGGTTGAGGTTAGAAGAGTTGTGGTTGGATATTCTCTTTAGAGTTCTGGACTTGTAGATTGTTTCCACTTTCTGTGACATCACAATGTCACATCACACATTACTGAAGCGTCCTGCAGACACATGAAGACTCTCTAGTCTAATACAAGTGTCTGCAGGTGAGTAGTTAAGAAGTTATTGTATCTCTCTAGTCTAATACAAGTGTCTGCAGTGTTTGTGTTCTATCTCAGTCATTTCTCATTGGTTTCCTTCCATTCCTTTGTCATCGTGCTCGCCTCGTCGTCCTCTACAATCCTGTGCTTACACCTCAGAGGGACAACATCACAGGTATAGGGTAGGGAATCTGTCAGAGCAATGGCCTGGATTATAATATCACCAGTACCTGTCAAGGTTTGTTCTTCTTTAATTTATCCCAGAAGACTTTGACAACTTATCTGAAATTATGTAGTCATTGAGAACCACTTTGTCAGTCATTGTTGATTCATCTCCAAACATATACTATACCAATATAATATGCATTCTAAGCAACAAGATAAGTATATCATAACAAAATCAATATCAACTACTAAATACTGGAACATAGTGGCCATTAATTTGAGTACTCACTCTCTTTTCTAAGACACTACTTATCAATAACCCAAATTGTTCATTTGATGTAGAAGTGGGAGGTATGATGTCATCAGGGGCTTGGTCGCATGCAGGAGTACAACCCATGATGCCATCTGTGGTTGAAGTTGGAGTTTGAGTTGTGACACTGGTTTCTGTGGTAGTGTTGGTGGTGTCCATTGAAGTTGAAGCTATTGAGAGAGACTCAGTCAGGATATTGGTAATAGGAGGGTCAGTAGCACTGGTACTGGCAGTGTCTGAGAGTGGGGATGTGATTGGTGTTGTTTTGAGGTCATGATGGAGTGTAGTTGGGTGGTATTGTCAATGGGTGGGATATTGGTACAACTTCCTGTAGTATTGGGGTCAGCTGAGAAAGCCTGAAGCTGAGTAGGAGTGAAGGGCTGGAGGTTTGTATGCAACTTAGGTCCATTATCTAGATTAGAAGTGTCTCCCTCAGAGTCACTGTTCACAAAATTGGGTGAGATATAGGGTGGAAGTTGACTTGCAGCCTTCTTCACCCTCTTTTTTCTGTTCTCAGGTATGTTGTTGCCAGAAACCTTCCTCTTTTTCCCCTTGTCTGACTGTTCCTTTCATTTGGGACCAAGGGTATCTATTTCTCCACCATCTACCTCAGCCAAGAACATAGCTAGATCTCTGGCCAATAGTTGCTGCTACTTACATGTCTTAGACATTAGAGTATCCTGCAACATTCTCAAGTCTTCAACTGCAAGCTGTGATGGATTAACAAATGGAATGTTGGCTGGCCAACCAACAATATTTACTTGGTAACAAGCAACAATTTTCTTGTAGCTTTTGTAATTCATTGAGATGCTTTGTATGCCAGTAATAGATTCTAAGGTTCCATTACAAGTTTCAATGAATGAATGTCAGGAATTAAAATGAGGAAATACTCATGTAGACCTTCACCAATCATTTTTGCACAATCCTTTCATAATCCTTCTCTGTTCTGTACTGACATCTGACCTGTGAACAGATTAAATCAGTCTAATGTTCTATGTGTAACTAGCACTTGACCACCATAATACAAAACTTACCTTGTTTAAAACTGCTACCAAAGCACTCTAGCCATGCCATTACCTCAGTAGGATTATAGCCAAGACTTTGTTTGAAGAAACCTTTATAGTTTTCAGTTTCAAATAAAGATGGAGTGTAAGTGTCATTCATATGGCCTCATCCCAGTGTCATTGTGACAAGTGCTCCAGTGCACATTGAAAGTTATGTGGACTAGGTATACAAAATAACCAAGCTCTGTGTTATAACCTGAGGAATATATCTTACCTCCAAATGTACCCATTTTGTGACATGGTAAACATCCTTCATGGCACTCTTATTATTTACTTGAGCCCCTGTTTCCTTCAACTCCTAGTCTCTCAGCAACTGATCTAGTAGTCTCTGTTTCTCCTTATCTGGAAACTCTACCTTGTCCTTTTTACATGCCTCAACCTCATCTCTGACCTGATCCTGTAGTTCTGTGAGAGAGTGACGTTCTCCAATATCTTTATCTGACAATGTAATGAACATTAGGTTATAAGGTTAATACAGGAATAGATTTTGAATTAAACTCACTGGAATTCAGAATTAATCGTTTATCATGGACTTCAGCATGAAAAAGACTTGGCATCTGTTTCTTTTTAACTCCAGATGAATAGAACAGGGTGTTTTGTGTCTGTAGCTTGGGTTTTTCATATTTTGCTGCAATGTCCTTAATCCTCTGCTTATTAAATTCTTATAACTCTGTAACTTCACTAATATATGCACTCTGTATCTCCTCTCATCGTGCTTTCTTCATCTTAGCCATCTCCTTCTTAGCATCAGTTTTCTTCACATGTTTACACTTCTGGATGGGTTGAGCTTGTTTTGATGGATTTTGTAACAAATAAGTCTTGTTGCCTGCAAGTTCCTCTTTCTCATCACATACAAGCTCCATGGAGACCTCTTGGACTACAGCATTGGGGGGACTAGGAAGAGATTGAGAAGAACTGGCAGTCATGTTTATGGTGTATAGAGATAATTTCAGAAAATATTTTGAAACAAGGTGAAGTAAATATACAATTCCTCTACCTTTGATTTATTTGCATACAAGTTCAAAGTCAATATGATCTTCTATAAATTCATACATGATCTAAGATTCTTACATATGAGAATCCTTTGTTAGTCTATTTAGTCAATGACTGCTCCACACAGAATCATAGAAAAATGATCAGGAAATAGATATCCACTGCCAGGTATACAAGTTCAAGTTAGAAACAAGCCTTTTATTGGTATTACTTAAAATTTAATTGACCAAGTCTATCCAAGTCTTACCCATCCATGCCATTACAATGACCAACCCTTCTACTCCTTGATTCATGTCTAGGGCTGCTACCCCTTCCACTTTTTGTATCACTTCCAGGGCTGCGAAAACCAAGCAAGGGCCTAAGAGTCCAGACCTTGAGTTCACAGAACAGTTGGTGATGAGAGAGCTGCTTATGATGCCTCAAGAGCTTCAAAAACAGTTGGATCTTGAAAAGGCTATGGAGGATGTTAAACTGGTCAAGGTATGTTAATGGCACAGTTGAGTTAACATGATTTTTACTGACTGGTTTGATTGTTCTTAGTCTCTACTACTTAGTACTGGTTTGGCTAAGACTCCTGTACAAGCTACTTCTTCTTGGGAGTCTTCACCCAAAGTTTTCATATATTCCACTCCTCCTGAGTTTTGTCATTCCGAAGGATGGTGGGTGGTATGTGTGGGCTGGTATCCTGGGGTTTATAAGAACATGCAAGTCCTTACATTGTGTAGAACTCAATTTTCTAATTGGCCTATAGAGACATTGCCAAGAAGAATCAAGTTGTAACTGAGGCAGAAGATAGTTATATATTTTGGTATCCTGGAACCCTTACTCAAGCCTATGTCATTTTTGTGCAGCTTGTTATGGCTGGGGCTGTCTGTAAACTTAACATTTATCTTGGTTCAGTGTTATGATTGTTAGTACTTTGCTGGACTATTTTGAGCAGGTTCCAGAAATACCTCTTGATTCCATCACCAATTGAACTATAATTGACTCACACTAATTAATCAGCCAAGCTATAGTTAGTGTATTTATCTTTAGCATAGTTATTTTCTCTTTATCTTGTCTCATCCCTTGCACTCTTACTAGTTTCATACTTAGTTATTCCATGTTTCACCTTTGCTACAAGTTTTGGTAGGAGAAGGGATAACTTACATGTTTCATCTTTTGTTTCACTTATTATTGGACTACTCGTAAATAGTATAAATAGTTGCTTGTATTAGCCCTTGGAGCCCCAAGCTTTAAGTTGGTTAACTTCTAATCTATTCATACTATGACCTTCTGCTTGAACACCAGAACAGTAGTTTAACTTATAGAGATTGAACACCTGTCTCAAGCTGCCTTCATGCACCAGAGATCTAGGATCATAACATTCAGGGGGTCATGTTGACCCCAAAGACTATCCAGTCCCTTCGGGTACAACTAGAGAGCTGGCATGGTGGGTTGTTGCTCAGAGGATCAGACCTGGTATTTACCAGGGGTAGTAAGTCTCTTTCTTCACTCAAAACTGTCTTGATTATTAAACTGTTATGGTAGTGCAGCAGCATTGAGACTTGCAAGAGTCAAACACATATACAACATGATCCAATGTGCAACCATTGGACAGGTGGCTACTGTATTTACTGAACTTTACATGACTAGGTAGTCCTCGTCCCCTCTTGATTATGGTACAGCCAAAGACATATTATAGTTTTTTTTTTTGTTAGTCACACAAATATCTTGTCTATGTAGTCTGGCAGCATGCTTGTCCATTCTCATTGAGTAGTATACAATATCACAAATATATGATGAGATTCTTGTTACCTCTGTGATGCTCATAGCCAAAGATGGGACTTGTGAGTTGTGTAACTTGAATATATTGGGGCGCTATAAGAGATATCATGATTGTGTTATAAGGGGTGAATATTATAGCCTGCCCTAGTACTGCCTATGTATCCCTTAGGTTCTATATGAATATTTTGGCTCTGATTTTTATTGGAATCAAAAGCAATAACTACAAGCTCTATAGGCAAACCCCTACCAAGGTAAATAACTGAAGTTAGAAGAAGTAATAGCAGTAGTCATTATCAACTTTAAATGTTGACTTCAGTTGCTGGTATAACTGGTATGCTTGGGAAAATATTTTTAACCTCTCTACATAGATGTATACTCTTAGTTTTCAGAAGTGTGTCTGGGTATTTGGCATGTAATGAGCTTTGTAAAAAAGGGTTAATTATATTTGTGTTATCAGTATATGTTATGATCCTAGATCTCTTGGGCACTAAGCTGCTTGAGACAGGTGTTCAATCTCTACAAGTTAAACTACTGTTCTGGTGTTCAGGCAGAAGGTCATAGAACATGTAGATTAGAAGTTAACCAATTTGAAGCTTGAGACTTCAAGGGCTAATACATACGACTATTTATACTATTCTATGAGTAGTCCAATTATAAGTGAAACAAAAGATGAGACATACAAGTTATCCCTTCTCCTACTGAGACTTGTAACAAAGACAAAACTAGTAAGAGGGAAAGGGATGAGACAAGACAAAGATAAATGAAAGAGAAAATAACTATGCTAATAATGGTACACTAACTATAGCTTAGCTGATTAATTAGTGTGAATCAAATATAGTTCAATCAGAAATAGAATTGAGAGGTATTTCTGGAATGTTAAAACAAGTGCGAAGCATAGTATGCTAGGGTAGGTACAACTTAGACTTACTGAGGGTGGTTGTTTAGGTAGAAAGAACTTAAGTATATAATGCAACTACTACAAGGTTTATATACATTAATGCAATGGTGTGTGCAAGAACATATTGAGTCACATGTTCATCTAGCATAATGCCATTAGAGAATGTCATTGAAGAACTAATAATAGTTCAACACTCCCCTGAATACGAACATGGCAGCTAAGAAGTGCCCTATGTTGAGGACATATTATTTGAGCACTTGGCAGTACTATATGTGGGATTAGATAACTCCAACCCATAATAGTTATCACGGAAGTATTCAAACTTCACACATCTGAGATTCTTCATGAGAAGATCAGCAGGGTTTTCAGTGCCTGGGATAAAATAGAGCTGAACCTTCTTTTCATCAATTACTTGACGAATGAAGTGGAAGATGATATCTATGTGTTTTGATCTCTTCTTGACAGCAGAATTTTGCATGATGAAGAGAGAGCCCATATTGTCTCCACAAATATCCATTGGTTCATTGTTATGTAAACCAAGTTCAGTTATTAGGCTTCTGATCCAGATGGACTGATGACTACAATTGGAAATAGCCATGTACTCAGCCTCTGTAGACGATAATGCAATAGTCTTCTGTGATCGACTGACCCAGGCTACTGGACAGGATGCAACAGTGGACAGATAACCAGTTTGGGATCTTCATGTAGAAGGATCACTAGCCCAATCAGAATCACTATAAGCAATAAAACCCTCATTACCAGAACCATTAAGTGTCATTCGATATTCTCGAGTTGCTAATAGGTATCTACAAATATAGAGAGCTCTATGCAAGTGTTCTTCCATAGGGTTATGAGAATGTTGACTTAGCTTAGTCACAGAGAATGAAATGTCTGGATGTGTGCCAATAGCAATATACAACAGTGATCCAATCACCTGTTGGTACCTAGAACAGATGGAGGAGTTGATTGGCTTGTTGTTAGGAACTAGATAGTACCCTTCTGGCAGCGGAGTTTGTGCTGGCTTGGTGTTACGGTCAGAGCCAGTGACTTTAAACCTTTCCAGGATCTTTTCTAAATAAGCACATTGATCAAGATAGATCTTTCGATTAGCTCGATCTCTCCTGATGCGCATACCGAGAAATTCTTTGACTTCTCCAAGGTCGCGGCATTCCCACTTTTTCATGAACTCTCCTTTAAGCTTTTTAAGCAGGGCGGAGTCATTTCCCATAAAAAGTACATCATCAACATACATGACAGCAATGACAAACTTGCCATCTTTTTGACAATATACATATATAAATACTGGCATCGGATTCACATTGCTTGAAGCCTAGTTGGTTCATGGAAGATGCCATCTCCTTCCACCAGGCCAAGCCAGCTTGTTTAAGGCCGTACAATGCACATTGTAACCTCCAGACCAAATGTTCCTTGCCCTTGAGTTTGAAACCTTTGGGTTGATCCATATAGATTTCCTCATCCAGTTTGCCATAGAGATATGCTGTCTTTACATCGACAGACTCAATATCCCAGTCTTCCAGGGCAGCTAACCCAAGCAGGATTTGAGCAGACTCATATCTAACTACTGGAGAAAATAATGAAGAGAAATAAGTGACATTGTGATGTAATGATGTGCGAGTCGACTGCGTCCGTCAGTCGGACTTCGAGACCTGGTAAGTCAAAGAGTAAATTTCAAATTTGCAGAGTTTCGGGATAAAATAAATAAATAGCGTGTTGAGTTCGTCAACGACGAACGTGTTCTTGAGGCGAATGAAGAATTTGAAGTCGTTTGAGATGATGCAGCAGTAGAATGAAAGGTTTGAAAACGGGGGTAAAATTCACTGGCTAACTACGACAGAACTGTACTACTTTTATACTGAGAAAAATAAGATACCGAATCTTTTTATCATGTAAAGTAGACACCGAAAACCGTAAGTAAAACAATGAAGATGTAATTAAAACATGTGTTTATGAAGTAAGGGAACCGAAATGAAAAGAAATAAAGTTTTTACTGAATGATAATAAAACATGCCAATGCTGCTTCGTGTAATGAACCGAATTTTGAGTAATTGTACATATGAGTCGGAAGAAAGTTTCGATAGGGTGGAATGTGCTTCAGAGATAAGATGGCCTGATATGTAGGAGGTACGACATCAGGTGATTTCGTATCTTCACAATAATTCATCAAAGTCAATGCCCTCGACTTGAGAAAATCCTTTAGCAACTAGTCTAGCACATTTGTGACTGTCACTCTTTTCATTAAAGACCCATCTATTTTTTTATGGTTTTCCTTCCTTCCAGAAGTTTCACCAACTTGTAAACTTCTCACTTTTTGAGCGCAGCTAGTTCTTTGAGACAAGCTTTGTGCCAGTGTTCTCATTCCTCCGGATTCAATTTTACAAGATCACAGAATTGCTCAGGAACTGATGTGGAACTTGCCTTTGCCAATAAAAAGTTCATCAATTCTAACCCCCCTTCCTTAGTAATCCATTGAATCTTACAATCTGTGCCTTCTTCCATTGCATCAGGTTGTTGTTCCCTTGCATACTGCTGTGAGGCATCCTTGTGTTGTCTGCATATTTCATTGTGACATTCTCGGATTTCTTCGGGCAGAATAGGATGTGGATCTGCTTTAGGGTGATCTCATTGATTTCAGATTCTGAAATTGTGACCATGGAGATGAACTCTCCCCTGGGGTGGTAGAGGTTCATTATGATTGTAATCTCATAGGATCTCAGATGGATGTGTTCTCTCCCCATAAGTGTTACCTTCTCTAAACAAAACAAACTTTTCTCTGCCAGAACGGCGAGGTAAAGGTTCAACTGGTCTAGCAGGTTGTTCAGGTGATGGAGAAATGGGACAGGTGGAGTCAGGTTGAGGAGCAGGGCTCGGACTCGGGTAATGAATAGGTGATCCTGGATTAGTGTATGATAACACATCATCATCATCATCATCAGTGACTTCCTCAACTGTTGTTTTCCTGGGAGCAGGTTTACTCGGACCGGGAACAGGAGGTTTTTGAGAAGTAGATGGTCCAGGGATCGGACCTTGCAGTCTAGGCATGGGAGTTCTATCACTGTCATCTTGTTGAGATGTGTCCATAGGATCATCAGGATAAAGATCAGGTGTAGTATCCTCATCATCTTCATCAGACGCCGGAGGAGGAGGATTTATTTTGGGGTTTTTAGAAGAACTGGAGTCCTTATGTTTTTCATGATCTGGCTTGCATTTGGGATACCAGCCCTTGTTGAAAATAGCTGTTTTCACAGTATAAATAACATTTCCTTTCTGGTGTTGCATAAACATAAAGTTAGCGCCAGCATAACCAAGGAAGATCATTAATTCAGATCTGGGTGATAGTTTTTCATCACGCAATTCCTTTGGAATGAAAACATAAGCTGCATAGCCAAACACATGAAGCTCAGATAGATCTGGCTTTTTCCCAGTTACCATTTCCATGGGAGTTTTCCATTCAAGACATTTGATGGGAGTTCTATTATAACAATAAACTGCCATGTTAAGGGCAAATTCCCACCAAGAATCTGGTAAGCATGCAGTAAGTCACATGGCTTGCACCTTTTCCTGAAGTGTGTGGTTCAGTCTTTCTGCTCTACCATTCTGCTGGTGTATATGTGGTGCAGACATCTTGTATACTATCCCTTTTGAGTGAAGGAATTCCTCAAATTTCTTAGAAACATATTCACCACCATTATCTGTCTGGATATGCTTTATCGTTTTACCAAATTGCTTTTCCTCGAAGGCACAGAATCTTTCAAGTGCCATTAAGGCATCAGATTTGGCTCATAAGAGGAGGATCCACACATGGCTAGAATAGTCATCATAGAATGTCATTGCCCATTTGTACTTGTGATATGAGGCAACAGGGAATTCTAGAAGATCACTGTGGATCAATTCTAAGAATGACTTTGCTTGTGTCGAAGAAGGACAATATGCATCATTGGACATTTTGCCATGGGCACAACCATCACATACTTGATGGGAGATAGGAATGTCAAACTCAGGTACTTTTTCTGAGTGTTTTGGGAGTTGTTGCAATACTTCCTTTCCAGGATGCGCCAATTGACGGTGCCAAAGATCATAAACAGAAAGTTTCAATGCGCAATAAGAGAGCACCTGGTTTGCAGTATAGTGACACACCATCCTAGTGTGAACATGGTGGAGGGCATCTTCCATAACTTTGAATGTTGTGATGCATGATGCATGCATGAATAATTTTCTGTTTGAACAAAATATGTTGGTTCTCTTTAAATTTGACTCACTCCTCATTCCTTGCAGCCATAAGGTGCCAGGTGAAATGATTCTAGTGGAGAGAGACTCTAAATAATAGACCAGATACAGTGGAGTTGTTCTAGTGACTCTGTCTACTTCATGTTGGAAGAGAACTTTCCCACGACCTTTTATGGTTATGAGATTGTTGCTGGCATCTCTGACACCACCAAATTCTCCATTCTCTAACTCGATAAAGTTGGCTATATGTGGTGTGCAATTAAAGCTAGCGCCTGAATCAAGGAGCCAAATAAGACTCTCTAGCATAATTAGGTTTAATCTTATCCTCACAGAAACTGCATAAGCATTCATCAAGATGTTTTGGTTCATCACCATTCTTAGGATCATTTAAATATTTTGTTGGTAAGACAAAACAATTGCAAATAGAAACAGGAGAAGTTATCACATTTACAGAAACGGGAGATGTTACAACAGCAGTAGATACATGAGAACTATCAATAGTCTGACTATAGTCCAGCAGTCCATTACAGCACTCTAGAACATTGGGTCTGATGGAGCCATTGGTTCATCTCCCCATTTGGGGGCATCTCTGTATTTCCCATTTAGTAATGAAGAAATCTTGAGAGAAGAAAGGAATGTACTCATTGTACCAGCCATCATTGACCTCATAGTCAGCATCTGTGTCGAAGTCCGGATCATTCATATAGGCGTCAGCCTCTGCGATCACATCGGGAACATCGGAAGGTGGGACATAAGAGGGAGACTTTGATCAACACATGAGGGACCCAGGTGTAGAAACCGAAGATGAATCAACTTCCTCTTCAGGAAGGATATGAGCCGATGCCATCATTAAATCAATTGACAGAGGTGGTGTAACCATGCGTATGGTTACAGGTAGTTTTACACTTAATATCACATGCAGGTGAATCTGCACGGTCTCTATATTAGAGATGATAAAGGTACAAGCTAACTCATTACAAAGTGGACCAATGTATTAAATAGTATGTTAGCCAAATAGTCATAAACTACAAAGAAATAAAACATAATAGTGACATATCCTGACAACCCTGTCACATCCCCCTTTCAGACTAGCGTCTAGTCTCGATAAGTTGAATTAGTGGTATACTGGTGATATAGTAATTGTAGTGTGTTCTGGTTCATATCCACAATGCAGTGGTGTTTTGTTCTGATTTATTATCTAATATGCGTGAGTCAGTTTAGACACAAGTAGGTAATGAATAACGACAAGGTCAGATGGTCAAGTTATCCGTTTCCACATCCATAAGGTTTGCTCTTCATTGTTGGAATATTGGTCACCGTAGTCAAGTCTCTCTTCGAAAAGGGTACTCCGACCATCTTCTCTAACAGTATTTGATTGGCCAGATGTCTGAGATTTGGTCGTTACGGTTGGGTAGTTTCGACTGGGCAGTTTGTGGTATGTGGTTGGATCAATGCCAGCCATAGTCCATCCATACAGGTTACAAGGATCCTCATCATGTCAGTGAGCTGCCTTTCCTAACGAGTTCCGGATCTTTTGCTGATCAAGTGGTGTAGGTAGTCTCTACCCATCCCATTCTGGAATGGCCTTGGGTATCCCATATGTGCCCAGACAATATCTCCTCTCATCATCGATGGCCCTCAATGCTTCATCACCTTTGGGGTTGAGATGGAATAGGTAATCCAAGTACTGTAATCCATACATGTAAGAGTGGTCCATCCATCCTACTGGGACTTTGTTAGTAATTAATACCTTGAGGACCATGTTTATCATAATGTTGGATATCATCAGTTTGGGTTGGATGTCCTTGAAGGTGACTAGTCGTAATTGCCAACACGGTCCTTGTTGGTGCTCAAAGGGTGTGCAACTGGCTTGCTGCACATATTCAGCATACTTCCCAGGCAGAGCAGCAATCATTGCAAATTGCTTTATGAATTGGTCCTGTAAGTCCTTGATTGATTGACTATTATCCATCCCTTCAGTCATACATAAGAGTCTCCCAAGACTACATCCAAATACCGATCAATGATTGACCCTGAACATGTGGTCAAATACTATCCCTGGCATATAATTGATAGCCCCAGGGTAGCTTTGGAGTATTAATTGCTGCCTATACTGATCTATCTCAAACAGCTTGTATATGGGTAGCTGGGGGGGTTTGGTTGGTTTGGGTGTGTACTCCTGTCATCCCTCCATATCCAATCCTTCGTCAAGTGTAACATTGGGTAAGTCCTGGATTAGATCAAAACCTGAGTCCTGGTGTAGCCATTGCATCACTTTATTCCAATTTCCCTTGGTAATCCTCGATGCCACACCATACGTTTCCAGTAAGAGTAGGTATGCCTCAGCCCTAACAAATCCTTCTTGAGTCCCATCCCTCATTACTCTGATTAGTTGGATTGCTTCATCTACCATACTAGGTAGTCCTTTTGGGCTGATTCTGTAGATTGTGTGTTCCGGTGGTGGCAAGAATGGTGTTGCTGTGAGTCACTCATGTTGTCTTGCAATTCTGGCTGTCTTCCCCATGAATACCTTGCCTGTGGTAGTTGATGAATATCCGTAGTATGATAGTATTCCAACCAAGTCAGCATGTTCTACTTCTCAGTTGGCTTCCCATGCATTGGTGTTGTTTGTTTCATTTGGTTTTCTGATCATGGGTTTTACCCAAGCTGGTTTCCCATATTTGAATCTTCCGTACTTGGTGTTTTTCACTGATTGGCTGTTTGTGCTGATCAGGAATGGGTGTATGTCCTCCTCTCTCTCGTTCCTCATCCTCTTGTGTCTCTTAGTCCTGTTTGATGTATGTGTTCATAGGTTCCATTCTATCCAAAAGGCTGCATTTTGCAGTTTTCCCACTGATTTGTTGCTGACTGTTTTTCAGCTCTGCCCTATCCCCCCCCTTTCAGTGAGCATCATCACTGCAAGTACTGAGGAGGTGAAGGTCTGGTCATTGGTTTCTGTCATTCCAGTGTTTTGTGATATGGTGTGTGTGGTGGAAGAAATGGGGTGTTGACTAGCAGTGTTGAACATGCTCACATATAAGTATGTTCCTCCTACTAGACATTTCTTTTGTCTACCCTTTTCTTTGTCTAGTCCTTTTGGTACCTGTCTACAGGTCTCAAAGGCAGTTTAGCAATCTCTGTGACCCCATGTATGGCTAGATAATGGTCCAGGGCCGCCAACTCTTGACAATGGGACAATGGTTCCCAAGTAGTGTCCCCCATGCTCCATTGCACCTTGAATTCCATTGGCTTTTTTCCCAATCTCTGATGACCCACAATCTCATCTATGACCCATTCCTCATCATCTCCTGTGCCAAAGTCATATGCTTCCAACTTCAATCTGTTTGGAAACCTTTCATCACTTGATGCAATATGAGGTTGTAACAGACTGGCATGGAATGTGTTATGACCACGAACCGTTAAGCTGAACACTCCTGGAACTTAAACGCTAGAGTGCAGTCGTGTAGGAACGTGCGATCAATAAACACTCTGCTGCAATCTCAAGGCCTTTCAACCTAGTGACCGAGAGGTATGGAGACAGAGATGTATAAGGGCTACAACAGAAGAGATTAAAGCTTGAGGCTTTAATCGTCCACTACATCGAGTATTTATACTATTCTAGGGATGTACCTAATAATAGCTACTAACTAATTATAACCTAATACTCGTCATCGCTTTATAATCTACTCCATACACAATGCTAGAACTGTCAACAGGAGTAGGTGAGACATCGGGGTCGGGGACTATTTACTCCATATACAATGAAAGGTTAGTCAACAAGAGTAAAATGACGAAACAGATAACTAATACTGGAGCTGGGGAAATGTATACTTCTAAGCATAAGTGGAGTCTCATACTTAGTTCGACGTTAGGTCATAGCGATGTCATAGTGATGTCACCGGGGAATGGTATGTCAAGCAGAGTCGTCCATGGTGTCGTCATTGGGAATGAGTTCGGGGAAGATAGCGAACAAGTCTTCCTCGGTGGTGGTGGTACGGGCCGGTGGTTTGGGTGGACTTGTAACAGAATGTGGGGTGTATATGTCAGTTTCGTAGGCTCATAGGTAGGTCCAATGTGTAATTAGATGTCTCAGGTGACACTGACATTACTTTGTAGGGTCCTATGTATTTTGGACATAATTTAGATGCTCTGTTTTTTGGTAGCCAAAGATTCTTTGATGACAAATATACCATGCTTCCCACTGTGATTCTATTGTCAGGTCTTCTGTTCCTATTTGCTTGCTCTGTTTTGAATGATTGAGCCTCTATGATTGCATCATGTGCCTCTGACACATTTAAAAATGCCATATTCACAAACTCCTGTATGCCCTTGGGTAGTCTGCCAATCTTGCCTACTCCTTTCAACATGTGTGGCATGTTGCCATTCAATTCAAAAGGTGCAAATTTTGTTGTTTCTGATATGCTACTATTAATGGAGAATTCCACCATAGGCAGTTTGTCCACCCAGTCTTTCTGGTCATGTCATACCACTGATCTCAGGATTTGCCCTATATTCTTATTGGCATGTTCTGTCTGGCCATCTGTCTGGGGGTGAAATGATGTGGACATCAATAATCATGTTCCTAGTAGTCAATGAACTTCCTGCCACCATTTTGATGTGAACTTAGAGTTATGGTCGCTCACAATGGAGTCAGGCAGCCCATGAAGTCTGACTATTTCTTTAATGTATGTCTATGATAACTCCTCCACTATACTCATTGTTCTGACTGGTATCAAATGTACCATACTTGTTAATCAGCATATGATCACCCATAAGTAATCATAACCCCGTGATTCTGGAAATGGGCCAATAAAATCCATTCCTATGGATCCCCATGGTCAATCGGGTATTGGTAACAAGTGTAGTAGTCCCATTGGCCGGAGGTTGGATGTTTTGGAAACTTGGCATGTCTGACATGACTTGCAGAAATTTCGTACATCTTTTCCTATTCCTAACCACCAGTACCATCTACACAAGTACTCACTCGTCTTTAGTTCTCCAAAGTGCCCCACCACATCATGACTGCCAGATAGTAATTTCATAATTATTATTCTATCATTTGGTATGCATACTACTTGTGTGCCCTTCCTATTTATAGTCATTATCAGTCCATCATTCACCTGGAATGTGTTGTGATCCTGTGGCTTTGCTATTATTTTGGAAAACAGTGCATCCTCCTTATATCCTTCTTTAATCTTCTCCAATAACCTCTCATCCAGCATGTTCCCATCTTCCACAACATTGCCATTTGTGGTGTCTATCTTGTCCAGTGCTACTTGGACTGGATCTTCATCAGCAATTCTCCTATCTGCCATCTGCAGTGCTTCTGCTTCTTCTTCACGCATCTCCTTCTTTTCCTGCAGACATCTGCTCTGTCACTGCCCATTGATTATCATTGCCCTGATTTCCATGTTATGATTCTCAATTTCCTGTATTCATCCTATTGGTAAGTCCTCTCCCTCTGGGTCAATTCTTTGGTCTGCAGATACAAAATCATGTTCTAGATCATAATTTCTGTGTACATCATCATCCTCAAAGTATCTGCTTAAGCAATCTGCAACCTTATTATATTCCCCTTTCACATAGGTAATATCAAAATCAAATCAGGACAAATATTCAGTCCAATGTTGTTGACACCTTGATAGGTGTGATTGTGTTTTGAAAAACTCCAATGCTTTGTGATTGGTTATGATGTGAATAGGATACCCTACTAGTTTATCCTCCCATTTGGTAAGTGCTTCCAATATTGCCATTGTTTCCATTTTATGCACTGCATAGTTTTGCTGTGTGCTGGTGTGAACTTCTTTGACATCAGTCCAGCTGGTCAACAAGTCATCTATGATGTACCCTGTCCATACATTGCCCCTATACCTGTTTTTGATGCATCACAAATCACCCATGTAGGTTCAGGTAGTTGAGGGTCAATGGGTTTCAATATTGGTGTTTTACAGCATATATGCTTTATCATTTCAAAACATCATTGATGTATTGGTCTCCAATGAAATGGTGTTCTATTCTGTGTAATAGACATGAGTGGTCCCATATATGCCATGACATTTGGTAGGAAGTTTGCCAAGTAGTTGATCAACCCCACAAACTTCTGAACATCATTATAATTATGTGGTGTCTTCCAATCATGTATATGTGCCAGTTTATCCATGTCTGGGTGTATCCCTCCATCGTTGATTTTGTGGCCCAAGCAATCAATCTCCTCTGCATATAGTTCACACTTGCTTGCTTTAATATATAGTTTCTGTTCCCTTAATTGTTCAAACACGATTTGTAGTGTTTTTTCGTGAACTTCCTTAGTATCTGAATACACAAATATGTCATCCAAGTACACATGAATGTTCACTCCTATGATGTCATGAAATATGTGTGTCATGAGTCTCTGGAATGTGGCTGGTGCATTACAGTCTCCTTGCTGCATAATTTTACTGACATATGTCCCAGTAGTTGTTGAGAAAGTGGTCTTCCACACATCTTCTGCAATGACATGGACTTGTTCATATGTGTCAGATAGATCAATCTTTGATCTGAAGCATGCTCTAGCCATGTCTTCCTGAATCACATCCTGGTCAGGCAGCAGTGTAACATCCTTGACTGTGTTGTCATTTCGCTGGCATGCATCAATGACTGTACATAATTGCCCATCCTTCTTTGCTATGCACATTAGTGGTGCTGCTCCTTCTACTGCTCTTGGTTCCCACCAGCCTGCTTCTACATATCAATTCAACTTCTCTCTCAGCTGGCTATGCATGGCATCTGGGCATTGTGGTCATCTGTGACTGTATTTCTTTTTGTCATCTATCAATTTGATTTCATGGTTTACTTCTTGGAGTGGTGGTAAATTATTAGGAGGTCCTTTCATGATGTCCTGGAACTCTTGCAACCATTGATCCCTTAGTTGCACCCTTTCCACTGCTGTCAATCCACTCTCTGGTGTGTGTTGTTGCTGTTTCCATGCTAATGCATCTTGTCCCAAGTTCCTTACATCCATTCTCCAACACTTATCTTTGATGCGATTAATCTCAGGTATTTGTATTTTGTTGGTAAAGGACTGAGGTTTGGATACCTCTTCCTGCTTTGCTGTTCAATACTGGTATGTGGGTTCCATGGTTCATTTCTCTATCAGTTCATTCACCATCACATTCCATTCTCTAGGCATCCTTGGATCATAATATATGTCTGCAGTGTTTACATGTACCTCTTTCTTGGTTCATTTTGCCTTCAATTTCTTTCTTGTTGGCTCTATTACTGGTGTTCACTCTCGTGGTGTTATGTTTTGTAGTGCAGTTGCTGCTTTTTCAGTCTTGTATTCCTCAACTGTCATTAGTATGTGTGGTTGTGATTCTGGCAGCCATTCAATATGGTGCAGTACACTCTCATCCTGAACTTCCTCCACCCAAGTTCACTGCCCATGCAGTCATTTTGATTCCCTCTCAGCTGTCCGATATCGTCGTATTTGGCTGTCACCTTCCTTTATTATTACCCATTCAGCTGGTATCTTTGTTTTTCCCATAATAATTGAGTCCGTTTCAAAATCCAGTTTTACTTTGTGGGTATGCATGAATGGTGTACCAATAACCATATCATACCTGTCAAAGTTGGCAATGTCTAAGTATGTTTGGACAGTCTTTCCTTTAATTGGTGTTACTTCAGTAATTGCACCATATTTAATGCTTGAACAACTTCCCACTGTGCCTAATTGCAAGGTGTGTGGGTCTATCAGTTTGTTTACTTTTATCTGTGCTACTTCTGCCAAGCTTGGTGTTATACCAGTGGTTGTACTACCTGAGTCCCACAATGCCCATGCCTGAATCCCACCAATTGTGACATATAAAGTGAGACACAATTTTTCCTTGTCAGATGCCTGTGGTCATATGATTTTGTCTTTGAGTTTGATTAATTTAATTTTCTTTAATTTAAGTTCTGTTTCAACTTGCTCTGGTCACTTGTGATTGATACTTGCAACATTTACAATTTCTTGGTGATACCCACATGCTTGATGGACAGTCATAGCATTGCTGTATTCTCCATCCCCTACTCCATCATCCAGGTACTCTGTGGGTTCTGGGATTTCCAGTTCAATCTCCTCAGTATCTGCTTCATAGGGTGATGTCCATTCAAAGTCGTCACCAGCTGACTCTTCTTGTCCACTTCCACTACTTCCTTCATTGTCTTCACTCTTGCTGTGTACTGCATGTCAGGAATGCTCTAGACAGTCCCCAAGGTCAGTACTTATTGTTGGTTGAGGTTAGAAGAGTTGTGGTTGGATATTCTCTTTGGAGTTCTGGACTTGTAGATTGTTTCCGCTTTCTGTGACATCACAATGTCACGTCACATGTTACTGAAGCGTCCTGCAGACACATGAAGACTCTCTAGTCTAATACAAGTGTTTGCAGGTGAGTAGTTAAGAAGTTATTGTATCTCTCCAGTCTAATACAAGTGTCTGCAGTGTTTGTGTTTTATCTCAGTCATTTCTTATCGGTTTCCTTCCATTCCTTCATCATTGTGCTTGTCTCGTCGTCCTCTACGATCCTGCGCTTACACTGCATTCAATTGTACCTGATGGTTTCTCTTTGGGCAGCAACTAGCAAAGTGATCTCCTTCACATATGAAGCACTTGACAGTTTTACTTTTGCTTGGTACTTTATTTGTGCCCGTTATCTGTCCATCTCCCTCTTTCTGGTGCTGTTTGTCTCTATTGTGCTTATTGTCTTTGTGGTTGGGGTTTTGATGTTGATGAGTATTTTCATATATAGTCCGGCCAGTGCACTTGAGATAATTTGTGTATCCTTACTATTGTCGTGTTGATATGATCTATACGATCTCCAATGTCTCCTATATGACATGTTGAGTTCGACTTTAGACTCACATGCTGTAGCATGGTCCTGGAATTCTTCAATTGAATGTAATTCTGGTTGTAGTCCAATGTTCATGAGTAACTCGGTCCTCATGTCATCTGGAATTCCTGCCAAGAATTGTTCAGTTAGTGATAAGTTGTCCAATGGCGTAGACATGCTGTTTGAGTGTAGGCATAGTTCATCATAATAAGATCCAATGCCCTGTTGTGGGCTGTATTTGGTTTTCCATAATTTATCCCTTGCCTCAAATATAGCAGTTGGCTGGATAAAGTGGTCATATAATGCACATAATGCATCTTCAAATGTCCAACACGCTCCTTGTTCATGTATAGAATCAATATGGTTAAGGTATAATGTCCTTGCTTCCCCTTTTAGGTATGATAATAGATTATAGAGTCATTTCTGGTCTCTGGCAACCCCTTGACCTCCCAATCCATGAGTATTATAATTCATACATAGTGATGTTATGAATCGTTTCAACTCATTTAAGTTCCTTTGCCTGCTATACTGTATAGTTCCATCTGGGGATCGGCTTATTGATTTGTCATTTGGGTCTGGTGGTTGTGATAAGTGTATTGCTATCGTGGTTCATATATGGTCATGCGGGGCAGGGGATTGATTAAAATGGTAACAAACAGGTACCACTAGTTGTTTTAATTGGGTACATACATATGTTCCTTTCATTATATATATGTATGTGCCTTGTATTGTACATATGTTTGTATGTATATACCCATTACTATTATATGACACATTTTTTCATGATTAATGATGATTTTCTACACTTTTAGTTTTGTCATATGCAAAAAAAAAACATAAGTTGTAGTAGGTTTCTGCTAAAGGTATGACTTGGTCAAGGGGTTGCCAGAGACCAGAAATGACTCTATAATCTATTATCATACCTAAAAGGGGAAGCAAGGACATTATACCTTAACCATATTGATTCTATACATGAACAAGGAGCGTGTTGGACATTTGAAGATGCATTATGTGCATTATATGACCACTTTATCCAGCCAACTGCTATATTTGAGGCAAGGGATAAATTATGGAAAACCAAATACAGCCCACAACAGGGCATTGGATCTTATTATGATGAACTATGCCTACACTCAAACAGCATGTCTACGCCATTGGACAACTTATCACTAACTGAACAATTCTTGGCAGGAATTCCAGATGACATGAGGACCGAGTTACTCATGAACATTGGACTACAACCAGAATTACATTCAATTGAAGAATTCCAGGACCATGCTACAGCATGTGAGTCTAAAGTCGAACTCAACATGTCATATAGGAGACATTGGAGATCGTATAGATCATATCAACACGACAATAGTAAGGATACATCAAATTATCTCAAGTGCACTGGCCGGACTATATATGAAAATACTCATCAACATCAAAACCCCAACCACAAAGACAATAAGCACAATAGAGACAAACAGCACCAGAAAGAGGGAGATGGACAGATAACGGGCACAAATAAAGTACCAAGCAAAAGTAAAACTGTCAAGTGCTTCATATGTGAAGGAGATCACTTTGCTAGTTGCTGCCCAAAGAGAAACCATCAGGTACAATTGAATGCAGTGTAAGCGCAGGATCGTAGAGGACGACGAGACAAGCACAATGATGAAGGAATGGAAGGAAACCGATAAGAAATGACTGAGATAAAACACAAACACTGCAGACACTTGTATTAGACTGGAGAGATACAATAACTTCTTAACTACTCACCTGCAAACACTTGTATTAGACTAGAGAGTCTTCATGTGTCTGCAGGACGCTTCAGTAACATGTGACGTGACATTGTGATGTCACAGAAAGCGGAAACAATCTACAAGTCCAGAACTCCAAAGAGAATATCCAACCACAACTCTTCTAACCTCAACCAACAATAAGTACTGACCTTGGGGACTGTCTAGAGCATTCCTGACATGCAGTACACAGCAAGAGTGAAGACAATGAAGGAAGTAGTGGAAGTGGACAAGAAGAGTCAGCTGGTGACGACTTTGAATGGACATCACCCTATGAAGCAGATACTGAGGAGATTGAACTGGAAATCCCAGAACCCACAGAGTACCTGGATGATGGAGTAGGGGATGGAGAATACAGCAATGCTATGACTGTCCATCAAGCATGTGGGTATCACCAAGAAATTGTAAATGTTGCAAGTATCAATCACAAGTGACCAGAGCAAGTTGAAACAGAACTTAAATTAAAGAAAATTAAATTAATCAAACTCAAAGACAAAATCATATGACCACAGGCATCTGACAAGGAAAAATTGTGTCTCACTTTATATGTCACAATTGGTGGGATTCAGGCATGGGCATTGTGGGACTCAGGTAGTACAACCACTGGTATAACACCAAGCTTGGCAGAAGTAGCACAGATAAAAGTAAACAAACTGATAGACCCACACACCTTGCAATTAGGCACAGTGGGAAGTTGTTCAAGCATTAAATATGGTGCAATTACTGAAGTAACACCAATTAAAGGAAAGACTGTCCAAACATACTTAGACATTGCCAACTTTGACAGGTATGATATGGTTATTGGTACACCATTCATGCATACCCACAAAGTAAAACTGGATTTTGAAACGGACTCAATTATTATGGGAAAAACAAAGATACCAGCTGAATGGGTAATAATAAAGGAAGGTGACAGCCAAATACGACGATATCGGACAGCTGAGAGGGAATCAAAATGACTGCATGGGCAGTGAACTTGGGTGGAGGAAGTTCAGGATGAGAGTGTACTGCACCATATTGAATGGCTGCCAGAATCACAACCACACATACTAATGACAGTTGAGGAATACAAGACTGAAAAAGCAGCAACTGCACTACAAAACATAACACCACGAGAGTGAACACCAGTAATAGAGCCAACAAGAAAGAAATTGAAGGCAAAATGAACCAAGAAAGAGGTACATGTAAACACTGCAGACATATATTATGATCCAAGGATGCCTAGAGAATGGAATGTGATGGTGAATGAACTGATAGAGAAATGAACCATGGAACCCACATACCAGTATTGAACAGCAAAGCAGGAAGAGGTATCCAAACCTCAGTCCTTTACCAACAAAATACAAATACCTGAGATTAATCGCATCAAAGATAAGTGTTGGAGAATGGATGTAAGGAACTTGGGACAAGATGCATTAGCATGGAAACAGCAACAACAACACACACCAGAGAGTGGATTGACAGCAGTGGAAAGGGTGCAACTAAGGGATCAATGGTTGCAAGAGTTCCAGGACATCATGAAAGGACCTCCTAATAATTTACCACCACTCCAAGAAGTAAACCATGAAATCAAATTGATAGATGACAAAAAGAAATACAGTCACAGATGACCACAATGCCCAGATGCCATGCATAGCCAGCTGAGAGAGAAGTTGAATTGATATGTAGAGGCAGGCTGGTGGGAACCAAGAGCAGTAGAAGGAGCAGCACCACTAATGTGCATAGCAAAGAAGGATGGGCAATTATGTACAGTCATTGATGCATGCCAGCGAAATGACAACACAGTCAAGGATGTTACACTGCTGCCTGACCAGGATGTGATTCAGGAAGACATGGCTAGAGCATGCTTCAGATCAAAGATTGATCTATCTGACACATATGAACAAGTCCATGTCATTGCAGAAGATGTGTGGAAGACCACTTTCTCAACAACTACTGGGACATATGTCAGTAAAATTATGCAGCAAGGAGACTGTAATGCACCAGCCACATTCCAGAGACTCATGACACACATATTTCATGACATCATAGGAGTGAACATTCATGTGTACTTGGATGACATATTTGTGTATTCAGATACTAAGGAAGTTCACGAAAAAACACTACAAATCGTGTTTGAACAATTAAGGGAACAGAAACTATATATTAAAGCAAGCAAGTGTGAACTATATGCAGAGGAGATTGATTGCTTGGGCCACAAAATCAACGATGGAGGGATACACCCAGACATGGATAAACTGGCACATATACATGATTGGAAGACACCACATAATTATAATGATGTTCAGAAGTTTGTGGGGTTGATCAACTACTTGGCAAACTTCCTACCAAATGTCATGGCATATATGGGACCACTCATGTCTATTACACAGAATAGAACACCATTTCATTGGAGACCAATACATCAATGATGTTTTGAAATGATAAAGCATATATGCTGTAAAACACCAATATTGAAACCCATTGACCCTCAACTACCTGAACCTACATGGGTGATTTGTGATGCATCAAAAACAGGTATAGGGGCAATGTATGGACAGGGTACATCATAGATGACTTGTTGACCAGCTGGACTGATGTCAAAGAAGTTCACACCAGCACAGCAAAACTATGCAGTGCATAAAATGGAAACAATGGCAATATTGGAAGCACTTACCAAATGGGAGGATAAACTAGTAGGGTATCCTATTCACATCATAACCAATCACAAAGCATTGGAGTTTTTCAAAACACAATCACACCTATCAAGGTGTCAACAACATTGGACTGAATATTTGTCCTGATTTGATTTTGATATTACCTATGTGAAAGGGGAATATAATAAGGTTGCAGATTGCTTAAGCAGATACTTTGAGGATGATGATGTACACAGAAATTATGATCTAGAACATGATTTTGTATCTGCAGACCAAAGAATTGACCCAGAGGGAGAGGACTTACCAATAGGATGAATACAGGAAATTGAGAATCATAACATGGAAATCAGGGCAATGATAATCAATGGGCAGTGACAGAGCAGATGTCTGCAGGAAAAGAAGGAGATGCGTGAAGAAGAAGCAGAAGCACTGCAGATGGCAGATAGGAGAATTGCTGATGAAGATCCAGTCCAAGTAGCACTGGACAAGATAGACACCACAAATGGCAATGTTGTGGAAGATGGGAACATGCTGGATGAGAGGTTATTGGAGAAGATTAAAGAAGGATATAAGGAGGATGCACTGTTTTCCAAAATAATAGCAAAGCCACAGGATCACAACACATTCCAGGTGAATGATGGACTGATAATGACTATAAATAGGAAGGGCACACAAGTAGTATGCATACCAAATGATAGAATAATAATTATGAAATTACTATCTGGCAGTCATGATGTGGTGGGGCACTTTGGAGAACTAAAGACGAGTGAGTACTTGTGTAGATGGTACTGGTGGTTAGGAATAGGAAAAGATGTACGAAATTTCTGCAAGTCATGTCAGACATGCCAAGTTTCCAAAACATCCAACCTCCGGCCAATGGGACTACTACACTTGTTACCAATACCCGATTGACCATGGGGATCCATAGGAATGGATTTTATTGGCCCATTTCCAGAATCACGGGGTTATGATTACTTATGGGTGATCATATGCTGATTAACAAGTATGGTACATTTGATACCAGTCAGAACAAAGAGTATAGTGGAGGAGTTATCATAGACATACATTAAAGAAATAGTCAGACTTCATGGGCTGCCTGACTCCATTGTGAGCGACCATAACTCTAAGTTCACATCAAAATGGTGGCAGGAAGTTCATTGACTACTAGGAACATGATTATTGATGTCCACATCATTTCACCCCCAGACAGATGGCCAGACAGAACATGCCAATAAGAATATAGGGCAAATCCTGAGATCAGTGGTATGACATGACCAGAAAGACTGGGTGGACAAACTGCCTATGGTGGAATTCTCCATTAATAGTAGCATATCAGAAACAACAAAATTTGCACCTTTTGAATTGAATGGCAACATGCCACACATGTTGAAAGGAGTAGGCAAGATTGGCAGACTACCCAAGGGCATACAGGAGTTTGTGAATATGGCATTTTTAAATGTGTCAGAGGCACATGATGCAATCATAGAGGCTCAATCATTCAAAACAGAGCAAGCAAATAGGAACAGAAGACCTGACAATAGAATCACAGTGGGAAGCATGGTATATTTGTCATCAAAGAATCTTTGGCTACCAAAAAACAGAGCATCTAAATTATGTCCAAAATACATAGGACCCTACAAAGTAATGTCAGTGTCACCTGAGACATCTAATTACACATTGGACCTACCTATGAGCCTACGAAACTGACATATACACCCCACATTCTGTTACAAGTCCACCCAAACCACCGGCCCGTACCACCACCACCGAGGAAGACTTGTTCGCTATCTTCCCCGAACTCATTCCCAATGACGACACCATGGACGACTCTGCTTGACATACCATTCCCCGGTGACATCACTATGACATCGCTATGACCTAACGTCGAACTAAGTATGAGACTCCACTTATGCTTAGAAGTATACATTTCCCCAGCTCCAGTATTAGTTATCTGTTTCGTCATTTTACTCTTGTTGACTAACCTTTCATTGTATATGGAGTAAATAGTCCCCGACCCCGATGTCTCACCTACTCCTGTTGACAGTTCTAGCATTGTGTATGGAGTAGATTATAAAGCGATGACGAGTATTAGGTTATAATTAGTTAGTAGCTATTATTAGGTACATCCCTAGAATAGTATAAATACTCGATGTAGTGGACGATTAAAGCCTCAAGCTTTAATCTCTTCTGTTGTAGCCCTTATACATCTCTGTCTCCATACCTCTCGGTCACTAGGTTGAAAGGCCTTGAGATTGCAGCAGAGTGTTTATTGATCGCACGTTCCTACACGACTGCACTCTAGCGTTTAAGTTCCAGGAGTGTTCAGCTTAACGGTTCGTGGTCATAACACATTCCATGCCAGTCTGTTACAACCTCATATTGCATCAAGTGATGAAAGGTTTCCAAACAGATTGAAGTTGGAAGCATATGACTTTGGCACAGGAGATGATGAGGAATGGGTCATAGATGAGATTGTGGGTCATCAGAGATTGGGAAAAAAGCCAATGGAATTCAAGGTGCAATGGAGCATGGGGGACACTACTTGGGAACCATTGTCCCATTGTCAAGAGTTGGCGGCCCTGGACCATTATCTAGCCATACATGGGGTCACAGAGATTGCTAAACTGCCTTTGAGACCTGTAGACAGGTACCAAAAGGACTAGACAAAGAAAAGGGTAGACAAAAGAAATGTCTAGTAGGAGGAACATACTTATATGTGAGCATGTTCAACACTGCTAGTCAACACCCCATTTCTTCCACCACACACACCATATCACAAAACACTGGAATGACAGAAACCAATGACCAGACCTTCACCTCCTCAGTACTTGCAGTGATGATGCTCACTGAAAGGGGGGGGATAGGGCAGAGCTGAAAAACAGTCAGCAACAAATCAGTGGGAAAACTGCAAAATGCAGCCTTTTGGATAGAATGGAACCTATGAACACATACATCAACAGGACTAAGAGACACAAGAGGATGAGGAACGAGAGAGAGGAGGACATACACCCATTCCTGATCAGCACAAACAGCCAATCAGTGAAAAACACCAAGTACGGAAGATTCAAATATGGGAAACCAGCTTGGGTAAAACCCATGATCAGAAAACCAAATGAAACAAACAACACCAATGCATGGGAAGCCAACTGAGAAGTAGAACATGCTGACTTGGTTGGAATACTATCATACTACGGATATTCATCAACTACCACAGGCAAGGTATTCATGGGGAAGACAGCCAGAATTGCAAGACAACATGAGTGACTCACAGCAACACCATTCTTGCCACCACCGGAACACACAATCTACAGAATCAGCCCAAAAGGACTACCTAGTATGGTAGATGAAGCAATCCAACTAATCAGAGTAATGAGGGATGGGACTCAAGAAGGATTTGTTAGGGCTGAGGCATACCTACTCTTACTGGAAACGTATGGTGTGGCATCGAGGATTACCAAGGGAAATTGGAATAAAGTGATGCAATGGCTACACCAGGACTCAGGTTTTGATCTAATCCAGGACTTACCCAATGTTACACTTGACGAAGGATTGGATATGGAGGGATGACAGGAGTACACACCCAAACCAACCAAACCCCCCCAGCTACCCATATACAAGCTGTTTGAGATAGATCAGTATAGGCAGCAATTAATACTCCAAAGCTACCCTGGGGCTATCAATTATATGCCAGGGATAGTATTTGACCACATGTTCAGGGTCAATCATTGATCGGTATTTGGATGTAGTCTTGGGAGACTCTTATGTATGACTGAAGGGATGGATAATAGTCAATCAATCAAGGACTTACAGGACCAATTCATAAAGCAATTTGCAATGATTGCTGCTCTGCCTGGGAAGTATGCTGAATATGTGCAGCAAGCCAGTTGCACACCCTTTGAGCACCAACAAGGACCGTGTTGGCAATTACGACTAGTCACCTTCAAGGACATCCAACCCAAACTGATGATATCCAACATTATGATAAACATGGTCCTCAAGGTATTAATTACTAACAAAGTCCCAGTAGGATGGATGATAACTTGACCATCTGACCTTGTCGTTATTCATTACCTACTTGTGTCTAAACTGACTCACGCATATTAGATAATAAATCAGAACAAAACACCACTGCATTGTGGATATGAACCAGAACACACTACAATTACTATATCACCAGTATACCACTAATTCAACTTATCGAGACTAGACGCTAGTCTGAAAGGGGGATGTGACAGGGTTGTCAGGATATGTCACTATTATGTTTTATTTCTTTGTAGTTTATGACTATTTGGCTAACATACTATTTAATACATTGGTCCACTTTGTAATGAGTTAGCTTGTACCTTTATCATCTCTAATATAGAGACCGTGCAGATTCACCTGCATGTGATATTAAGTGTAAAACTACCTGTAACCATACGCATGGTTACACCACCTCTGTCAATTGATTTAATGATGGCATCGGCTCATATCCTTCCTGAAGAGGAAGTTGATTCATCTTCGGTTTCTACACCTGGGTCCCTCATGTGTTGATCAAAGTCTCCCTCTTATGTCCCACCTTCCGATGTTCCCGATGTGATCGCAGAGGCTGACGCCTATATGAATGATCCGGACTTCGACACAGATGCTGACTATGAGGTCAATGATGGCTGGTACAATGAGTACATTCCTTTCTTCTCTCAAGATTTCTTCATTACTAAATGGGAAATACAGAGATGCCCCAAATGGGGAGATGAACCAATGGCTCCATCAGACCCAATGTTCTAGAGTGCTGTAATGGACTGCTGGACTATAGTCAGACTATTGATAGTTCTCATGTATCTACTGCTGTTGTAACATCTCCCGTTTCTGTAAATGTGATAACTTCTCCTGTTTCTATTTGCAATTGTTTTGTCTTACCAACAAAATATTTAAATGATCCTAAGAATGGTGATGAACCAAAACATCTTGATGAATGCTTATGCAGTTTCTGTGAGGATAAGATTAAACCTAATTATGCTAGAGAGTCTGCTATTTGGCTCCTTGATTCAGGCGCTAGCTTTAATTGCACACCACATATAGCCAACTTTATCGAGTTAGAGAATGGAGAATTTGGTGGTGTCAGAGATGCCAGCAACAATCTCATAACCATAAAAGGTCGTGGGAAAGTTCTCTTCCAACATGAAGTAGACAGAGTCACTAGAACAACTCCACTGTATCTGGTCTATTATTTAGAGTCTCTCTCCACTAGAATCATTTCACCTGGCACCTTATGGCTGCAAGGAATGAGGAGTGAGTCAAATTTAAAGA